>VONZ01000823.1:0-324317 GCA_012976165.1 Labeo catla | reverse complement strand
TTTTTCCTAGTCATGTAAACTCTGATATGTGCTTGTGGAAGATACTGTTTCTCAGTCATTACTGACACAAACACCTGAGACACAGAGACAATCAGATGCTTTCAAACTCTCAGTTCCTGTCTGCTGAATCACACTAGTTTAAGACAGAATCCTGAAATTCATTTAAAGTACTTCCTCTGCATCCCATAGAAACACACACACAAAACCACAACCACGCTTCAGTAGAGCAGCACCACAGGTGTGTGTGTGAGAGTGTGTGTGTGTGTGTGTGTGTGTGTGTGTGTGTGTGTGTGTGTGTGAGAGCACCTCGTATCCGGGCAGCGTTCGCACAGACTCCACCACGGCCAGGGCGACGAGGTGCTGCAGGAACGGGATCCTCTGGCCGAGCCGCGAGTCCACAGGAAGCTGCAGGTGGAGAGTGAATATGGCGCATCCCAGCGGACTCAACCACGCGTTCCCCCCGCGGCCTGAGACACACAGCATTAATGAATGACACGCTCGTTTACATGTTAAACCAGAGTTAATGCGGCTGCGTGAGAGCCGATGGAAACCCGCTGACCTCTGCCCTGCGTCTGACGCGCCGCTATGGCAATTAACCCCGTTTCCTGTGGCGACTGCAACATCAACCTGCAGGAGGAACAGAGAGAACGTAAGCGCTTCAGACGGCACCTCATACAATACACATCATTTCAGAGCCGCTTCACAATAATAATAACACACAGGAAAATAATTCTTGATACGCCAAAAAAAAAAATTCGCCATTGAGGCCCTGAGGACTGAGAGTTTCTCACTGGACTGTATTTGACCTTTGACCTCTATCACAGGCATCCTATCCCAGCAGCCCTGTCAAATAACACCCCGCTAAAGCAAACAGCCGTCCACTTGACCTCAGGGGCTCTGGACGTGTCAATCTCACAGTAACTGCTGCAAAAACCCTCCAGTACTCCTGCAGAACTTTAATAAAGTCACTTCTGTGCCATCTCATCCTCTCAAACGCCCATCACGCTCCACCGCCGGCGCAGGAGGGTTTGTCGCATCTCACCGTCCTCAAATCGGTCAAAGCAGCTCAACGAGCGGAAAACAGACTAACGTTTCTCTTCGCGTAACAGGCTCGGGAATCTCGGATCCGCGTGTCATTTAGAGCAAATGCATTTACAGAAAAGCTTAAGCGACACGTCTTCAGTCTGCTGAGCCGCTCGAGGCCCGTAAGCCCGAGACACACAGAGAGCAGCATTCAGATGCAAAGAGCGACCGTCCTTTGAGCGGCTCCGCCGTAATCCATCTATTGAAGCGGGCCGTTGCGTCAGAGCGCCTAGCGCTGAATCATGGGACGGCGTGTTCAGATAGAGCTGAACCAGAACAGAGTTCACAGTGTTTTTACAGCAAACCAGTCGGTGTGTGATCGTCCGGTGTTGTGAAGCGCTGAAAGCCAGAGTGTTTTCTAGAGCGACACGGGTGCAGACTGCACATGCTAATTTGCAGACGGAGGAATTCGTTACTCAGAGTTTTAATTGAACTGGACGTTCTTGCAAGAGCAATAAATGAGAAGAAAACTGCAAAAACAGAAACCCCGGCGGTCTGACGCGTCAAACGCAGACACAGAGAACTGCTAAAAAAAGAACCGAAGCCACGATCAAATGTGCAAAACGCTGCAGAAAGCGAGTGGGATTTCGGCAGATCTTTAGTCTGTGTTCTGCTAAAACACACACACACACAGAGATGCAGTTGTCGAGATCATGACCTCAGAGCAGCAGCGGCCGGTTAGCCAGACGCTCAGAGTTGTGCGGCTAATTGAGAGCTTTCACAGTTGGGCAGGAGCGGCGGAGACCCCCGCGAGCGGATCGTGACGCGGCCGCAGCCGCGCGCATCAGGAGCTGACGAGCACAGACGGAGGCGCAGCCGCGGTTCTGGAGTCCTTCAGCAGAACAAATGAACTTTTAATGAGAACATCAGCCGCTAACGGCGCAAAGAGAGACGGCCGCGACCCGCCTGTGTGTGTGCGCAGGGTCTGATTTAACTGATTTTTTGTGAGAAAGGAGAGGTGTAAATCTGCTTTGTGTCACTCAAATATTTTTGTCTAATTTATTATCTCATTTCAAGATGTAAAACACAGTGTTGGGGAAAGTTACTTTTAACAGTAATGCATTACAATGTTGCACTACTCACGAAAAAGGTAACTAATTACGTTAGTTATTTTTTCTGGAAAAGTAACACATTATGTTACTTTTGCGTTACTTTTTAAATCTGCGCAGGGCTTGTTTGTTTGTTTTCATTATAACAAGTTCTGTTGACAGCAAATGCAAAAGCCCTTTCACACCAAAAGTGAAATGAATCAGCCTCAGGCTGAAGGAAAAGTAAATTCACGTCTGTGCAGAAGAACACGGGAGAAGAAACAACTCAACACTCTTCAGCAAAAAAACCCCCCAAAAAACAAACGTTAGTTTGAGTAATTTTTACTTATTAGTATGGCTGAATTGGATCATCAAAGGTCAGCAGCAAAGAGATTAGTTAATAAACTAAATTAAACAGGATATTTGTATTAATTATTACAGGTTTGTGTCAAATTCCCAGTCTGCATTTAATTGATTTTATTCATTTTGAGGAAAACTGAATCTGTTTTTTTTTTTTGTGTGTGAGTGAGATGAATTAACTTATGTTCACATTTATATTTATTCTAGAACTAAAGTAACATCTTACTCCTGATTTCTCTCAACATGGGGTCAAATAAGTTATTTGCTCCTGATTTCTCTCAACATAGGGACAGGGGTCAGTCAATGAATGGGGAAACAACTGCCGTTACTTATTTAAAAAAAGTACCTCAGATATTTTCTTGTAAATTAAAAAGTAATGTTACTTTAATAATTACTTGAAAAAAGTAATCTGATTATGTAACTCGTGTTTCTTGTAATGTGTAACACTACACACACACACACACACAATGAAATGACAAAACACAAAAACAAATCACAAATGAATTCAGCATCTATTTTGTGTTTTCCTGAAGGTCAACTGGAACACAGCGCTAGCAACACAAGATCACCGCTTCAATGCCAGAGAAGAAAAAAATACAAGAACAACCAAGATCAAAGCTTCAAAGAGAGAAACGTAGAAACTGACCGAGCAACACACAAACCCTGGACGAACATGACAAAAAAAAACTACAATAAACCACTCAGGCTCTCACTGTTTTTTTCTCTCTCAATTTCTCGGTCTGTCTTTGTTCAGCAGAAATCAATCCCTCTCAGATTAACATGTAAAGAGGCATCAAATTAATTTCAGCAACACAAATATGAGATCAGCCGTGGATCACACACACACAGTAATGCTCTTAGCGGCTCAATGAGGTGTGTGTGTGTGTGTGTGTGTGTGTCGAGGGTCAGTTAATCTCATTGTGAAAGCAGCTCGTCTGCAGCCGCATTACGAACAAACCTCAGTAACGGCCTGAAAAGAGTGAAAGAAGAAAAGACGCTCCATTAGTAATTAAGACACAAACAAAGAACGAATTTCAGTTCCTCACGCTGCAGAGAAACAAACATGATTTAACAGTCTGATGACACACAAACGTGTCTAGAAATGCACTAAATCAGTGTATAACCACAGTAAATCAGACACAAGATGCACTACAAAAGTGTCCAAAACCACTGAGTGAACAGATGATCAGAACACGACAGACACCACAACCGAGTCAGTGTGTGTGTGTGTGTGTGTGTGTGTGTGTTGTGTGTGTGTGTGGACCTGGTATTATCACGTTATGGGGACCAAATGTCCCCACAAGGATAGTAATACCAGTAATTTTGACCTTGTGGGGACATTTGTGAGGTCCCCATGAGGAAACAGGCTTATAAATCATGCAGAATGAGTTTTTTCAGAAAGTAAAAGTGCACAGTCTCCTGAGGGCTAGGTTTAGGTGTAGGGCTTATAGAAAATACGGTTTGTACAGTATAAAACCATTACACCTATGGAGAGTCCCCATAAAACATGTAAACATAACATGTGTGTGTGGTGTGTGTGTGTGTGTGTGTGTGCTTTTGTTGTGGCCGCTGAGCCAAAGGGTCAGTTACCCAGAGACCTGAGGGGTCACACACACGCACGTGCACAATACACACACGCGCTACACACGCCACACAGACACACATCGGGTGTGCAGATGAAGATGTTTCCCAGCAGTGCTCGAGCTTTGATACAAAACACATTGTTTAATGCAAAAAAAAGCAGAAAAACAATTAAAAAGACAGTGACCACTTACTGCTTTTTACTAAATGAACACAAAAGAAACGTTAAAATGGCATTTACTTACCAACATAAAAATGTGAATTATAAAAATATTCAAATGATACAAAGAGACAATATTCTTACAAAAGTCGTGCTCGCTGCAACAAGACTCGATAAACACACAGAAACAGAACAAGCAGCTTTAGTTTGTATTTACACTCTAATTGCACAAATCTGTTCTGACTCTCATTGACTTCCATTCACATAAAGCATGTAGGAGACAGGAAACACAAGTTTATGCTTGTATTTCTGCAATCCTAAGCATCACAAAGATACTGCAATAATATTGCTAATATTCAGCATATCACAGAATCTACAGCACATCGATCTGTTAGTGTCCAACAGAAGCTCTTAACGGACACACATCAGATTAGAAACACTCGTCGAGCAGAAATATGGCGACGGCACTCATCAATGTGTGGCGATAAAACTGGATTTCCAACCATTAGCATAAGTATATTAGTATTGATCAGTCAGGCATAAATGTGATGATCGATCAGATCCGCTAATCTGTAAATGTGATTAATTGGGAAAATCCTGTTTCTGGAGGAGCTGCAGCAATTACCATCTTCAAACAGAAACAGAGCTGATCAATCACTTTCTGCTATTAGTAAAACACATACACACCCACACCCACACACACTCTCACACACACTTGGACACTTGAGCACAAAAAACTCTCACATACACACACACATTTGCAAAGGCACACTTTTTACACACTTGTGCAAATGCACACACCAAAAACACACACACTTGCACACTCATGCACACACTCGTGCAAACTTGCATAAACGCACTCCATGCACACTTGTACAAACCAAACACTTGTACACCGCACAAACTCACATAAATGCACACACTCGTGCACATTCACAAACACACACGCTTAACCAAACACTTGTACTGAACACACACACTCATAAACTCATGCATACACAACAATACCAAATACAAAATGCATCGCCAAAATAGTGTGCACATACACACACTCACACAAATGTGCCACACACTTGCACAAGCACACACACACAATAACACAATAATACCACACACACACACAATACATACACACACACAAAACCTCGCATGAACACACACTTCACAAAACAAACACACACACACACAGGGTCGCCTGAGCAGACAGTGATGTTCTTTGAGCTCACAGCATGAGATCTTTCATCCAGAGCTGCCGCGATTCAGATGAAACCCGGGCGCTGTCATCGGAACTCGATCTCGCTACACAGGACCTCGCCCGCTTCTCAACACTCGCCAGACGCCAAGACTTTCCTCCAGCCGGTTTCAGATGTACGGTGAATATGAAACAGAGCCGACGCAGCATCTGCTTACGACGAGGTAATTGCTGCTGGTTACGCAGGTCAATTGACCAATTTCACTTCATGTACTAACCTGATGCTTGGCTGCTGGCAGTTTTTCTCCGCCCCTCGCGTGACACAGAGCCGGTGTTTTCACAGGAAGTGCCGCTAATCTCCATTAACGGGCAGTCAGTTTGGTTTTGATTCGCTGTTAAACAAACACTGATTGCTACACTCCATTGCGGATCTACCTTCAGTGTAGCGAAAGTGTTAATTACGCCAGAGAAGGAAGAGAAAGAGACTGACCGCCCAAACACGGTCTCGCTGCCTCTATAAAACCCAGCAGGCCACAATGACAAACGCTGATGTTTCTTTATCAATCTTCAGATGATCTAATTTAACTGCCTTGAAAATGGAAAACATTGCTATTTAACGATAAAACCTTGATGAAAGACAAGATTCACATGTGACCTGAACCACAAACCAGTCATAAGGGCCAATTTTAAAAAATTGAAATAATAAGATTCCATTGATGTAGTTTGTTAGGATAGACAATATTTGTCCGAGAACTATTTGTAAATCTGGAATCTGAGGGTGCAAAAAAAAGAAATATTGATAAAAATCGATCATTTTGACCCATACAGCGTATTGTTGACTATTGCTGCAAATATACCCGTGATACTTAAGCCTGGGTTTGTGGTGCAGGGTCACAAATGAAGGCGCTCACTGCATCCTCACTCTCTCTAGTGCGCAAAATAATTCAATCAGGCAGCACAGTAACCATATAAAACTATTTTCATATGTTATATATGAATTTTAAGGCCTCCAAAAGATCAAAACAGCCTGTTAAACCTGACACACACAATCTACTGCACGTCCGATTGATAGTTTAGAGTTTTTGTATCCAGTAAAAGCTCTTTTAGTGTAATTGTACAAACATCCACCTTCAGCTGGTGCTTCACGTGTGTTTGTTGTGTCAACATCAGAATAACTGTAGTCATATTTCCAGATGAAAACTTATTGCACTGAAGCATCTCTGCTTTACTCGATTCTCCATGAATCATTTTTTAGTGTCAAATCTGATCATCGGGATCTTTTGATGAACGTTTATTTGTTCATCTCTCAATCATCATTGGATTGCACTGCATTATGTTTGAATCAATTCAATCTCATCTTACCACTGATATTCACATCATCTGATGTCAGTATCTGCTCTGATCTGTTATAGAGATCTCATTGATTTACAAGCATCAGAATTTCATCATATAAACATCAGCATCTGCAGCACATTCATATTTTTGCTCTATTTGAGTCTCTGAATAAAATTGAGCCATTTTGTTCCTTCATATTCTCACTATGATGATCAAATATGACATAAAACAAAACACATGCAAACTTGATTTTCCTGACTATTATTTTATGAGGTTCACAAATTAAGAAAGGCTTTGGTGAAAGAATTAGGGGGAAAAGACTGTACTGCTCATTTAAAAGATGCGTTCATAAACGGCAAAAGAATTGTTCACGGCCTAAACCGCTCCAGCAGATCTCACGAGTGAAGCTTCAGAGCGGTGATTTAATAGAGACGTGATGGGGGTCACGGGGTCGTTGAGATTCTGCTCCGTTTGTGACCTTGTGAGAAACAGCGAGAGTCTCCGGCTGCCCATTATTAGTGTGTGCAGCTCAAACAGAGCAATAATACTCTCATCACACACACACACACACACACACACACACACACCTCTCATAACCCTCCTCATCCTCCACAGATCAGACAAATCAAACGTCTGTTTATCTGGAGCTCAAGTGATCATCAAATCAACACAATAATAATATTATAAACTCTAATATTAATAATAGTGAGCACAGCAGTAATAATAAATGCTGAGAGCTCATTCTGCTTCCGTGATGAGAAACCAACTGACAGAAGTGTAAAGACAGCGAACACAGAGAATAATCGCTGAGGTTCGGCAGCTGCTTCTACGTGTTTTTGCAGCGTCGAGTAATGAATCACACACATATCTCACCAATCCTCTCATAAACTAAGTGTGAATAAGAGATCGATTGTGCAGCGTAGAGAACTTCAGTGATTATAACTTTGTGAGATCGTGATGAACTAAGATGAGTGACAGCTTTGAATGATTTTTAAGGGAGTTTATAAATGAGTTGTTGATTTTAATATGAAGTGACTCACATTGTCTGACTGTAACACTATTGCCTGATTTTGCTCTATTTTGTCATCAAAAATAGTTTGAAACAGTCACAAGCCGCTGCGCATCTCCATTCAAACACAGCGCTGTTTCCTTTATGAATGGACGTGCGTTTTTAAACGAATCTAGTGAGTCAATGATTCAATTTCCCATTCATAAAGAGAGTGCTTTATTACTGAATGAATCCGCCGTTCGAACGAATCAAATGAATGAATGATTCAGTAATTAAACCACCTACTGGCAGATTTAATTTCATTTTTAAAGTATCTTTTCAGTTATTTAAATCATTTAATATTTCTATATTCAAAATGTTACATTTAAAACATTAATCTCAACATGAGTTTATGAGTTTGATTGCACTCATGTGACCGCTGAGCCTCATTAAACACATGAAAATACACCTACAAGACACTTGTGTGTTCTTCTGTGCACCTCTGTAGTACAAATTAATGTTAATACTAATTTAATTTGATTGCTAATTTATTCTACTTGTTCTTATTCTGTTCTTTTAATTGGAAATTTGAAAAAGCTTAAAATATTTTTTTTACAGATTTGACATAAAAGCTGACATACTTTTAATAAAGTTAGAAAAATGCCATTACAAAGGTAAAAACATAATTCCTCTGTAAATCACTTTAAGGAGTCAAATATCACCTTGTTATAAGAATGCTAATTTTTGATCAGATTGTTTGATTATTGATTAGAAGGTGCTCCTGAAATTTTGACCGTGCTCCTAAAAAGCCCTGAGCTGTGAGCGCCGGGTGTTCTGAACTTCCTGTCCGTCACGCCGCCCACTCAAGACTCTCATACTAGAATAATACCACTTAATCAGAGTGTAACGGGGGACATCTGGAAATTACTCTGATAATCAGGCGAGGGGAAATCAAACTGTAGATGTTTTTTTTCCACGGCCCCTTTTTCGTTACCTTACAGGCCTAATGACAACACTGTCACTCCCAATCACTTCAGCCGCGCTGCGCCGTCCATTTGTCAAACTTTATGACAGCTCTAATGGTTTCCACCTGCCGCCGCGCTCCGTCCGCTGGCCGCGTCCCAGCGCGAGTCCCGCCGCACACAAAGGCCTCTATTAGGCCGCTCTTACCGCCGTGAGCTCACTCGAGCATTAAATGAGTTCCAGCCCCCCCGCCGGCCCAAACCCCAAGCGAGGAGCCGCGCTTACGTACCCGTCCAGCAGGTCCATGGTGGTGGAGGTGACGTCGGCGTACAGGACGGTCCGGCCGAGCCGCCGCGTCTGCAGGTGCCGTCGGTACGTCTGCAGGCTGAAGTGCTCAGAGAAGCTCTCGGGCGGGTCGGCGTGTAACGCGAGCTCGCCCTCGCGCAGATCCGGAGGCTCGTCTCCGGCCCACACCACCCTCAGGACGCCCGCCGCGCTCCGCAGAACTCCACCCGAACCGTCCGTCTGCGCCCGCAGCCAGCGCTGAAAGCGGCCCGTCTGCTCCTGCAACACACACACATTTAGTCTCAGCTCACCGACACACGCCTGTGAATAAAGTGTGTTTCCATTTGACTGGCAGCGTCTCATTAATTAGACGAGACGATCAGCAAACACGGGTAATCGATGACGACACATGCTGGCTGCTCTTCTTCTGTTTGAACTGCAAGAGAAGCTCTTATGATTTTATTTGTATATTAAAACGCTCAGACTGCATTTGTGTTCATCAGCCAACGCTAATGACAATAGCACCAAAACCAGAACTATATAGTGAAATATGTGACCCTGGACCACAAAACCAGTCATAAGAGATAACTGAAGATTTATATCTCACATAAATAAGCTTTCCAGTGATGTATGGTTTGTTATGATAGGACAATATTTGGCTGAGATACAACTATTTGAAAATCTGGAATCTGAGGGTGCAAAAAAGTCAAAATATTGAGAAAATCACCTTTAAAGTTTTCAAATGAAGTTCTTAGCAATGCATATTACTAATCAAAAAATAAGTTCTGGTATATTTATAGTAGGAAATTTACAAAATATCTTCATGGAACATGATCTTTACTTAATATCCTAATGATTTTTGGCATAAAAGAAAAATTGATCATTTTGACCCATACAATGTGTTTTTGGCTATCGCTACAAATATACCCGTGATACTTCAGACTGGTTTTGCGCTCCAGGGTCACATATATCTGTGCAGCATTTACAATTAAAAAAAAAAAATTAATAAAAAAAATATTTAACTAAATAATTATAATTAAAATATTAGTAAATATTTAAATATAAATATAAAATAACAATTTTTATTATTAATTAAATAAATGTTCATTATAATTTTTAATAACAAATACGTTATACTTAACATTTATGTAACAATATAATCAAAAATAATCTTAATTTAAAAAAAATTATTATAATATTAATAATAATCATAGTCATTTTTTTCATGAAATGTGAAAAACAATCAGGGCAGATGAAGCACCTGTGGCGGCAGACGTGAGGAGGACGTGTAAACAGACAAACGCTGCGCTAATGACCCCATTATCAGCTGGAGAACATCGAGCCGCTTGATCAATTAGAGCGGCGGCCGGCGCATCTCCCGTCAGACCCACACGATCCGGCCGTCCCTGGGGAACCTTAACATCTTAACAAGCAGAGCGCAGCTCCACATCAGGACACACGCACGCGGCGGCAGCAGGGGGCACACAGAGGCATTGTGGGAAACGGCAGGCGCGAGCGCAAACTTCACAATCGAAAGAGACACGCAGTTGCCAGCAACACTGGATGAACGACACTTAGTAAATGATCGACATCGAAGAAAGCGTTTCTGTCCGAGGGTCATGGAGAGCAGTGTTAACCAGAGCAGATCCTGGAAAACTAAAGGAACGGATGTCAAACACGCTTCACTTCACTGCGAGTTCCCTTCCTCCTGAAATGCATGCATATCCATCCATCAATATCTATGCATCTGCATACGTTTGTGTATTTTAATTATATTTTATGCGTATATACACATCATTTAATATTACATACATATATTAAAGATTTTTTCCTCATTTCTTTGTGACGATCTGATCTGAAATGAAAACAAAGACTGACACCTAGTGGACAGAACTCGGCATCACCTGTGCTGTAGGTGAGGGTTAGTGTTGGTAATCAGTGCTGTGACTCACACAACCAATCAAACTCAATGTGTTTGATAACTGATGAATTAGAAGCTGCTCCGAATGGCTCGGCGCTGTATGAAGCGACGCAGACGGGCGTCTCACCGTGTGTGAGTCGAGCAGGTAGATGGGGCTGTGCGGCGGCACCTGACTCAGCTCACACCTCAGACCCAGAGACGTCAGGATCTCCGTCAGAACCTCGTAGCGCCGGGCGTTGCTCATCTTGAGTTCCGAGAAGCCGGCGGAGCCTTGAGCGTCATGGGCGTCCGGAGCCGTTTCCAAACGCACCTGTGGAGCACAAACACGAGAAGCGCTCTGTAGTGATGACAGAAACAAGTCGTTGGAAGCTTTAAAAAGCTTTTGAACTGAATTTCTCTGCAAATTGATTCAATGTTTCAAACTGTTTAAAACGCCACACGCTGGCGACACCTGCTGGTCAAAACATACAAAAACATACAGGAAAACTCACATTCAGCAATTACTCTTTAGTTAGATGACATGTTAGGGCTCTTTGGAGATATAATGTTCCAACAAGCCTGCTTGATCAATTACCAAAGAGTCAAAATTATTCAGCAAAATAAGATTTTCTTGTCAAAGCGATATATATATATAAAATATTGTGTTGCAAAAATGAGTATACCCTCCTGAAACTTACTAAATAAAACAAAAACAAAAAAGTAAGTGTCAGTTTAAGGCTATTTTTGATCAACAGGCAAGTATATTGAACCAAAACCTTTAAAGACAAATTATTTTTTGACAATTAAAAGTGTTTTATAGCCTACTGAATCATACTCAGAATCAGAAACAATGGAACCACTTGAGACAGAAGTGTCAGGAGATTTATTTCTTAGGGTAAGAGAGGACAGTGGTACATGAGGAATAGCAAATTATTGTTTTAAGCGTGAAAATATAGCAGAAACAGCACCGACATTCAAAAACAAAGGACTTGTGACAAAGCTCCTGAAATAATCACGTCTTCACTTTAAGTTTTCATTTAGTGACGAGTGAATGTTTGCTAGAAAAAGAGCTGAAGAAACACCACGCAAGAGTCTCAGAGTCGGCAAAAGCTGTGAAAAGACGCAGCCTGCAGAAGTGACACGCATGGTTGTTTTTCAACACCAGAACGACCTACTGTAGCCAAAGCACAATAAACTCATTTAACCTCTTAAGGAGCTCGTCTTCCAGGAGTTAAACAGGACAGATGTGGAACTTTGTCATGAACTTGTAGAACTTGTAGTTCCCAGAAGAGTCAGAGCAGTGAACTTAAAGTTCTGGAGGACATACTGAATACTAGAATATTATACATTTGCTGAATTACATCTAGGATGTACTCATTTCTGCAAACCTTCATTTAAACTAAATTGACTAAATTGCTTATTTAACAAAAAATATTGGCATATATTTTGTATAATTTTCAATACATTTCAATTTTGCCATCTTTCCATGAATTATATTAATGATCATTAAGATAACACATCTTTAATATTTATTCAGAGGGGATGTGCTCTTTTATGCTGTGCACTGTCTTTTAAAAAAAAAAAAAAAAAAAAAAATAATAATAATATTGATAATATTATTGCACTTTATTTAGTTTTTTTTTTTAAATAAATCAAACAATAAAATGTAATAATACTACTATATTTTAAAATAAAAGGGGAGTACTAAATAATAATAATAAAAATATTTAACATTTATTTTATGGCAAACTTAAAATAAACTAAAAATAAAACTCCCATCTCATTTTCTCCTCCGTCATTTTAACCGTCAACCGTCAGAAAGAATTTTGACTAATTAATACAATCAGTTAAACGGTTTAAAAGGTCATTTAATTTTTTTTCAGTAACTTATCAAACATTTGTTAAAACGTTTGCTGCATGGTTAAAATAAAATTGCATTTTCAGAGAAAAAAAATTAGTTGCATAGGTCTAGAAGTCACTTTTTATTATTACATTCAGAAATAGACCTGATGCTGATGTGAACTGTCTACAAACGCTATAAACATAGGTTAGACTATTTTAGTTCCCATTACTCCACAACAAATCCTTTCAATTCAACAGTATTCAGAAAAGAACAGGAATGAAAATATAAGCAGCTAGGCTACATAAACGACAAGCCAAAACTAATTCATTAGCTAAAGCCAAACTGAAACTAACGTCGGGTCTCTCACACGACACAAATGCAAATGTTTCCATATTCGAGTCGTGTTTTAATGCCAAAATATGATTTATTATGTAAACCTGGTTTTGTACTTCACTCACATTACAATATCAACATTAAACAAATTGTTTGCCGTAATATCACAGCAGTACGTTGAAAACGATTAACGGCACAGATAATTTAGACTGAGCAGTGTGATTTTCCCATGTTCGGCTGACTGTATTTTATGATGATAATGGAAAGGCTGCATTGTCAATTTAGCAATGCTTAACTGTGTGAGCGCGTGCGACGTCGGCGCAATCACTTTTTTTTCCTTCTAATAGTGGAAACAACTACTACCAGCTATACAGATAATCAAAACCGTAAACAGTTTGCTTTTATTTGCATGCATTCACGATAAAAACAAATCTTTGTGCTTTTGTAAAATAAAGTAAAAAAGGATGCCGCTTCCAGACGTCGTGGTGTCCTTGATTGTGCACCACAAAAAAAACTGTTGCACAGTTTTTTCCTTTTGTTTTGTTAATTAAGTTGAATCGGCCTATTCATTCATTATATATAGCCCAGCTTTATGATGTTTTTCTCTGCTCGCAGAAGTGTGTGGTGTGATGTGACCAAGTGAATCATCATGTTCTGTTGTTTGTAGCTTTTAGTTTTTTTTCCCCACATGTAAAATGAATCCCTGGAAAACAAATGCTGGTATTTTAACAGGTCACAGACACTTATCCTTTCTAATTAATTTCCATTCTAATTTAAAATAATCTTGTTGGTTGACGAAAAATAATATCGGTCAGTAAAAATAACTGAAATGAACATCCAGAAGATCAAAAAAAACAAAAAACAAAACAGCAATGTAGGGCGATTTTGAATTTGAATAATAAAATTCGATTTTTTCGTTTTTTGTCAAACCCTAACTGTACTGACCCAGATTACACAGAGTTCACGCAGAGCTAGACGAGACGAGCGTTTGAGATTAAAAAGTATATCAACTGTCAATTTGTTCTAAAAATGAGCGATGGTTTCGCTAGATAAGATCCTTCTTCCTCAGCTGGGATCATTTAGAGCCATTTGAGGCCACATTTAAATGACATTCAAACTCACGGACATCACAGAAGTCCACTACATGGAGAGAAATCCTGAAATGTGTCCTGAAAAGACACATTTTGGATGACAAAGGGGTGAGTAAATTATCTGTAAATTCTAGTTCTGGAAGTGACCTTCTCCATTAAGGAATTGAGTTTGACACCCCTGCACTGCACGCTCAGACGTACGCACACATGTATCAAGAGCGCAGTGTAAGTAGGTGAAGTGAGATGCAGCAGATGAGCGTGTGGAGCAGAGGTCATTACCTGACACAGGACGGCCTCTCCGCTGTCCTCTCCGTGAGTCACGCGCACGATCGCCATCTCGCGGCCGTCCTGCGCGCCGATCTCGCCCCAGAGCTCCACCTCGCCTCCGCCGTCGCCGTCCCGCACGTACACGCTCCCGCTGGACAACGCGCTCAGCCGCAGCTCCGTGCTGTCGGACTTGGTGAAGGTCAGCGTGCAGATGCGGTCTTTCTGCGCGTCTCTGGGCCGCAGCGCGAGTCCGGCGGGACACAGCGATGACGACAGACCCAGGAGCTTCCCGCCCTGGCTCAGGTAGGACAGGAAGCGCAGCTGCAGCTGCGGCGTGAGCGTCTGGTCGGTGGCGAGCACCAGCAGCAGCGCGTTCTCCAGCCAGGGGTCGCTCAGGGCCTGCTGCGGCCGCAGGTGGTAGATGACGTAGCTGTCCGTGTCCACGCACTCCTCCAGGAGCGAGCGGATGTTCTGGAAGCGCTCCTCGCAGCCGCCCGTGAACACCAGCACGTTGGGCGGCTTCCCGCTGGCGTTCCTCCTCACGCTCTCCTCGTCGGCGGCGGCGGCGCCGTAGTCGTCGGGCAGATCCGGGATGTTCTCCACAGAGGCGAACTTCACCGACAGAATGGTGCTGTTCTCCAGTTCCAGACACTCGTGGCAGCTGGAGAGGTGCAGGTGGTGTCCGTCCATGTGCTGGTGTTCGGACGGGAGCTCCGGCTCCTCCAGTTGAAGGCTGCTCTTTCTGGGAAGCTGCGGAGAGTCTCGCGGCTCTGTCGGCTCGCTGTGGCGCTTGGCTTCGATGCTGCCGTCCCGCTGCTGTTCGAACAGCTCTTTGAGGGCCGTCTCTCGGAGTAACACGGCTAGGAGACACAAACACAGACACGGCGTTAGCGCGACCCTAGGAATTCACACACCTGCCACATTTGCGACTGAAAACTCCTGCGTGCGACTATGAAAAAATCTTTAGGAGCATCAGCGCGACTGACCTGACCAGCATATCTACTGGCAGTTTGTGCTGAGGGAAGATTCAAAGGTTTTTACGTGTTTTTGCAGCATTGAGTAATGAATCACACACATATCTCAGAGAGATCGCAATGAACTAAGATGAGTGACAGCTTTGAATGACTTTAAGGGAGTTTGTAAATGAGATATTGATTTAATATGATTAAACAAACAAGAAGTTAATATAAAGTGACTTACATTGTCTATAACACTATTGCCTGATTTTGCTCTAATTTGTCGCCAAGAATAGTTTGAAACAGTCACAACTGAGCCGCTGCGCATCTCCATTCACGCACAGCGCTGTTTCGTTTACGAATGAACATGTGTTTCTAAATGAATCTAGTGAGTAAATGATTCAATTTCCCATTCATAAAGAGTCACTTGCTTTATTCCTGAATGAATCAGCCGTTCGAACGAATCAAATGAATGAATGATTCAGTAATTAAATCAGTGACTTGCCGCCACCTACTGGCAGATTAGTTTCATTTTTAAAGTATCTTTTCAGTTATTTAAATTAATTAATATTTCAAATTGTTGTATTTAAACATTAATTATTCTACTTGTTCTTATTCTGTTGTTTTAATTAGAAATTTAAAAAAAAAAAAAGCTTATAAAATATAATTTTAAAAAATTGACTTAAAAGATGACATACTTAAGTTAGAAAAATGCCATTACAAAGGTAAAAACTAAATTCCCCTGTAAATCACTTTAAGGAGTCAAATATCACCTCGTAATGCAAAGGCTAATTTTTGATTGGATTTTTTGATTATTGATGAGAAGGTGCTCCTGAAATTTTGACTGTGTTCCTAAATTTAAGTTAAGAGCACAAGTGCTCCTAAAAATAAAAGTGAGCGTAGAGCCCCGTGATGTCACTCACAAACTATCTTTTCAGGGATGAGTCCATTGTCCATATGCAGACGGTCTTCCATAAAAGCCACACCGAGGCGGCTGAAATTCTCCAGGCTGGCTTCAGCGACGGCTCGGTACGGCTGTCCTGGACTGTACGCCAACGGCAGACAGTAATCAGACCAGTTCAGCACCTGAACGACAGACAAACAGTTCGTAATATCTGTAGCAATAGCCAGCAATACACTGTATGGGTCAAAATTGATTTTTCTTTTGATGCCAAAAATCATTAGGATATTAAGCAAACATCACGTTCCATAAAGATATATGTCAAAACTTAATTTTTGATTACTAATATGCATTGCTAAGAACTTCATTTGGACAACTTTAAAGGTGATTTTCTCAATATTTTTCTTTTTTTGCACCCTCAGATTTACAAACAGTGGTATCTCAGCCAAATATTGTCCTATCCTAACAAACCTTTTATCTTATACATCAGCTTTTAGATGTTCCCACCAAGAACAATAGCTCTAAAGATAAAGCTAACTATATTAACGTCTGGCTATGTTATGCAATGTGTTTATGGCTGCGTTGTGTTTCACGAATACTGTGAGATAAGGTGCGTCCCAATTCACACGCTTACTATTCTATGCTCTTCTGTAGGATCAGTAGTGCGAGCAGTGCGTTCACACTGAAAATTACAGGTGCATTTTAAAGAGCGGGATGGATTGAAATGTCTAAAGATTCTTAAATCAAGACACATTTACTGGAGAAGCAAAACAACAAAACAAAAACCACTGTTTTCTGAAAAATTAATCGAAATTAAGGAGTTTATGATTAACACAAGAACAAAAGAAATCAACTTCATTCAAAGGAAAAACATGTTTTCATTCCCCACTGACGGATATTTGTTATTGTTTTAATTTGAATCGGTTTCTCAAAAACAAGACTTCACATCTTCATTTTGCATCTTTAGTAAATGTGTGTTGATTAAATATGTTTAGATATTTGCACTGGAAAACGAGACAAAAATACAGAGGAAAATATTAATTGTTTTGGAATTTTAATGCCACAACTTCATGAATTTAGGGCGAGACACTGCAGGATTTTGCCTTACTTACCCAGTTGATTGATTACATTGATAACTGCAAACAAAAAGTTTTATAAAAAGCATTTGTTTAATAAAACATGGGCTAATTTGCATACATTTCTAGTACAAAAATCTGAACACTGGATGAATTTTTTGACATATTACAGTCAAATGTTTTTAAAGAGAGAATGTTGGGTATCCTCATTTTTGTCACTCCATAATTCAGAAAATATTTAGAAAAGACAGAAAAAAAAAAATCATAATTCTTTGGGGAATAAAATGTTGTATATAATCAAGCAAATTACAACTGAACAGATCCCTCTGTAAAAACCTTCAAGATATAGACAGGAATAAAAATGTAAAGTGCTGCTGGCGTGGAGATTTATGGCTCAGTAGGAGAAAAAACTCATTTTGAGAAAATGGCCTTCAAAAATATGTATTGTAATTGAAATCTATTGACAAATAGATAAAGTGCTATAAAAGAAACAATTAACAGTGTCTTTTGGATGTTTTCTTTCCACTAGTCTAAAAAAAAACACTTTATGAAAAACCAAAAAGCCCAAAATCTCAAATTTGACAGGTGCATGAAAAAACAGTGTCTCCCTTAACACTTTGTGCTCTGAATTTGAAAATGGGCAAATTAAGACTTTTTAAGACCCACAGAAACCCTGATTTCAAACCTCATACACTAGATGGTTAAGAACATAGTCAATAGTGTATAGTACATCATTTGGGACACAAATGGTCTCTTTTCGCCTACTATATAGTAGGGAAGCATGTACATACATGCAGATACAACCTCTTAATCTATGTGTGTGTAAACACACTGAGACCTGAGCTTACTTTCTCACTGGTTCTGTGTGGAGACGCTGGAACTTTCTGTCTTGAAGTGGCCTCAATAATGAAGGCGACGCTTTCTAGTCCTCGGCCACAAACCAGCGAAGAGCCCAACAGAGTCCACTTACTGAGGTCATCACACGCCTACAGATCACAAACACACACACAGTCATTCTGAGAAATCACCAGAACAACTTCACTGATTCATTCGCACATGAAGGGGCCACACACACACACACACACACACACACACACACACACACACACATGTTGGGTTTACATGTTTTATGGGGACATTCCATAGGCGTAATGGTTTTTATACTGTACAAACCCGTATTTTCTATCGCCCTACACCTAAACCTAGCCCTCACAGGAGACTGTGCACACTTTTACTTTCTCAAAAAAACTCATTCTGCATGATTTATAAGCCTGTTTCCTCATGGGGACCTAAAAGATGTCCCCACAAGGTCAAAATGTACTGCTTTTATTATCCTTGTGGGGACATTTGGTCCCATAATGTGATAAATACCAGGTGCACACACACACACACACACACACACACACACACACACACACACACACACACACAGAGAGACACCTGGCGCTTCACCTGCGGCTCGGTGATGTAAATGACTCTGTCTCCGAGCCTCAGGAAGAGCGTGTCCTCCCGCGGGGGTTTGTAGCGCTGCTCGCGGGGCAGATCGACTCTGTCCGGCTTCAGCGCGCAGAACGTGAAGCTGCTCTGGCCGCCGCTCAGCCGGTATAACGCGCTGCGGATCACGGCCGTGTAATATCTCTGGAAGCGCACCCACAGGTAGATGTAGCACAGCGTGATGAGCATCTTTCGGCGCGCGGAGCGACTGTTGTGGAGCCCATGAGTCTCCGGAGCTCGATCACTGACCCGCTGTCATCTTGCTCTTCCCTGTTGTCGACCTGCAGACTCCGCCTCTTCCCGTTACGCCACCGACGTCAACATAAAACAAAGAAATAAGCACTGTCCTAGCTATTCATACTCTCCGCTCTGAGTCGACTGGATGTCTGTGGAAGTTCGTTAGTGTGTCATTATTCTGTTGTAAATTACGCACACGCAGCTATTAAAGCACGGCGTTGTCACGTGATAACCGTTATTTTTCTCAGCGCTGACCATAACGCACGAATCACAGGCGCTTCAGATTACTGCGTGATGACGCGGACCTGGAAGAAATGTTTTGTTTTTTTCTTCAGTTCCATCGTCATACAAAAGCTCAAGGCAAATATAGACCATTTCGCTAGATGTAAACGTACTGGTCCCGATACACTTCCTGTTTTTTTTTTTACTTTACACAATCATCACAAAAAAATGCAACCAACATAACATTTGACTGGATGAAAATGTTACATTAGCACCTTTAAGATGTATTTGTATATGTGATATAAAAAAAATAAAAAACAGGAAGCGCTTCTGGACCAGTGTTGTTTACATCTAGCGAAATGGTCTATAGGCAACATTGCATTTCTCAAATTATGCAAAAAAAAAAACAACAACAAAACAAAAAACAAAATGAACACAAACATATACTAAAAATAAATAAATAAAATTCCAGGGCAATTACATAAATTTGAAAAGCTTTAGATTTTGTATTTTTATAAGCTTTTTATTTTGAGATCTCTTTTTGGAAACGGTTTCAAAGTATATTTTAAAATCAGTGTTACGAAATGTAATATATGACGGGTTCTTTTGACTTATTTTTGTGAATATAAAACTTTAAGATAATTAAAAGATTAGTTAATATAAATCTGTTTATCAGAAAAAGATGGGTTTTGCAAGAAGACACGCGTTGGTCAATAAACACGGAAATATGCAACAACTTTCTTGGATTGCAAAACAGAAAAGCTTTATTTTGTGATTAAAATCGGCAAACAGAAAACTCATTTTGCTTAAATTAGCTGTAAAGTAGAAAGCGTTCTTTTGAATACTATTATCCTAAACACAATCAATCCATTTATTTATTTACTGAATTTTATCATTATTCACAGGTCATAGTTCACTTCTTTCAAATATATGTATTTTTCCCATTTGCTTTGATAAAGATGATTTTTTTTTTTGAAAAATGTTTAAACTATTTCGTCAAACCACACTGACTTTATATGGACAAAAATCGGGGATTTTCAAAACAACTTCATAAAATTGCGATTTTATTTTTGTGTGAACTATTCATTTAAAGAAGCAGCGTGATTTTCACTTTAACTTAAATTAATACAGTATGAGAAAGAGGGGAAAAATAAGGTTGTAAGCTTCGTTATTTTGCATGTAAAAAAGGTAAAATTCTGCTTTTATTGTACGTTTATAGAAAAACGAACAGTAGTAGGTCAAACTGTCGATCACAAGTTCATAGGAACAAAAAAAAAACGCATAAATGTAAATAAAACTCACAGGAAGCATTTGTTTGTACATTGGTTGTTCAATAGATCAGCTACTTTGTCAAATGAGATGTCATCTCATCTCACGTTTTTTTCACAGGTTTTCTTTCAGTAACTGTAGTCTGGAGGATTCTGCAGGTTTCTCAGTATAATGGCAAACATTCACTGAAGTTTCCAAAGTTGGTGAAGAGCTGCAAAACTACCTTCAAGTTTACCACAAAAGACTTGCTAGAAGCAAACCAGTACTATGCCTCGAGCTTTGGTCTGTAATGATATTTATATTTCATAAGAGCTGAATTAAAGGTATTAAAGAAAAGGAAAGAACATTAAAAGACCTAAGAGGTCTGTCTTCTTTGATTCAACTGATCATTTTGGCATTGATGAGAGCTGTAATCAGAGCCTAAAAATGTCAGTCAAAACAAACAGCACTAACAGCAAATATGTGACACTGGATCACAAAACCAGTCATAAGTATCACGGGTTTATTTGTAGCACTAGCCAACAAATACACTGTATGGGTCAAAATTATTTTTCTTTTATACCAAAAATCTTTAGGATATTAAGTAAAGATCACGTTCTATGAAGATATTTTGTACATTTCCTACAGTAAATATATCAAAACTTAATTTCTGAATGCTAAGAGCTTCATTTGGACAACTTTAAAGGTGATTTTCTCAATATTTAGATTTTTTGCACCCTCAAACAGTTGTATCTCAGCCAAATATTGTCCTTTCCTAACAAACCACACATCAATGGAAAGATTATTTATTCAATTCATAAACTGACCCTTATGACTGGTTCTGTGGTCCAAGGTCACATTTTGTCCATTTCTAATTATTGGTATAAACTCATCCCTGTCAAAGTCTGTGGTGGTGACAGTGCTGTTCTTATGTTTATTTACTATTTCTATTCTCCACTGTGGCTTCATGTGCAGTGTTTTGGTGTGGTTCCACCTGTACAGTATGACTAACCTCCTCTGCCTCTGTTCAGTGATTCATTTCCCATGATCCCTGTGATCTGTGCATTAGGCCACAAACCTCGAGAGCTGAGCTGCTGCCGGCTGAAGAATCAGACTCTGAGCTGTGGACAACGTGTGTGGATTGTCATTGGTCGTAGCAGGAAAACCCTTGACTCGCACGAACGGAAGAAACGAGAGAAGACCAGGTACAAGTTAAGCAACTTTGTTTTTTTATAATCATACATAAGACCGCTTGAATATAGTACAAAGGGTTTGTCCATTACTGCCCCTCAGTGACACTTTAATTTACACAGAAAGTCCTGATCTTACAACCTGTGGATAAAGATCCCAAATATCCGTCTGTCGTTCTGTTTACATCATTATCATCATCATCATCATCATCATCACATGTCCTGGAACCAAACGAGGAGTGAGAATGCGAACCGGACGGGAAGCCGAGGGGAAAGTCGGACCAGGGAGAGAGAGATTTCAAATCATAACGTGTAACCTGAAACGCTAGCAGGAGTTTGTGAGCGCTGCTGATGTTTGTCTCACACACACACACACACACACACACACACACACACACACACTCTTACACACACTCACACAACACACACACACACACCGCTGCCACAGCCGACTTCTGCTTTCAAATGGACCCACTTATTGAAGCGTGTGCCGTAAGAACACAACTAAACGGAAAATTAGTTCCTGTACTACGTATACTACGTCAGCGCTGGAGTATACGAACATGTGAAACGCCGCCCGATGCCGTTCTGATTGGAGACACACATCCACACACGATACCCTGTCTAGAAGATTAAAGTATGAAGATCTACTCTCCGTCCCGTTTCAACCCTAGAGTTTTGCATTTGTACTAGCGTCGTCGTCGTCGTCGTCGTCGTCAACTACTTTGGCCTGGAAGCACTGATACCCATTGACTACCATAGAGAACTTCCACTGCATGTTACCAAGTTGACGTAAATGTACTCAAAATACCATTAGGAAAAAAGTAGTGAGTTCTAAACTTCCTTTATTAAAAAAATATAAATATGTACATAAATTCTATTTCAGCTATTAAAATGGGGTCACAAAGTAAACACCTGAAGCCTGTTTCATGGACTCCCTCCGTATGCCGTGACCACAGGAACCCTAAAGAACCGTGCGTCCGCTCGCAACCGCCACGACCGCACGCGCGCACGGACGGACAGACGGAGGGAGAGAGCGAGGGCGGCCCGCCCGCCCGCCTCCCTCCCGGTCTCCGCCGGATTGCTTTAGTTGCGAGAGAGAGAGAGAGAGGATCTCCGACTGTCCAGCTGCTCTGGGACCAGCCGAGCAGCTCGCGGCGTCCGCGTCCACCGTCCCGTGACAGAGCGAAATCAACAGAAAACCACCGACGGGAAACGCTCGCGGCTCGTGCCGCCGCCACCGGCGTCTGCTAAGAGGAAATGAAGAGAAAGAAAAACAGAGCGACAGAATTTCGTAAGCCATGGCGTCCAGGATCGGGCTCTCTGTAATGTGCCGCCACATCAAACATCGTCACTTCCAGTTCTGACAGTCGTTTACTGACACGACAGGACACACACACACACACCTTTGCTTCAAAGTGCAGAACTGCTACATTATTGGTTACAGACATCTATGTTCTATAAAAAAACGCCTTTGGTACAATAAATTATCAAAAGGGAGAAACGAAAGTGGTGTAAAATTCACAGCATAATCGTGAAGCCAAATCAAAGAAGCGAAAGGGCCAACGGAAAACACGCACATGCCGAGCACAACAGAAGAGCAACGGGAAGGGACGCGGCCGCCGCCCACGTCGGTCCTGTGACATCGAGAGGGACGCCCCGTGGTGGTGGAGAAAGGCCTCGAATCGCCGTTCCGTCCTGGCGCGTCGTGAATGAAGGGCGTTCGCACGTCGAAAATACATGAAAGCTTTTGTCGCTCCGAGAAGAAGAAGAAGAAGAAGAAGAAGAAGAAGAAGAAGAAACGTCCGGCTCGTCTTCGTTCGGTCCGTAACGGTAAGGCCATGTTTAAAGAAGCGCTGCCCGCGGCCGCCCGTCGCAGGGGTCTCATTGCACTCTGGGAAAGCTCTGCTCGAAGCACACGATTGCACGACATGAAGAGGGAAAGGGCGGGCGGGCGGGCGCTCAGGCTCCGGCGCGATCGCTGAGACCATCTGAGGATCGGAGAACAGAAGCAAAGGTCAGAGGAGAGGACGGCCTCGCGTCAAGCGTCCGCGGGCGGCTCTCCCGTCCCGTCCCGTCCCGTCCCGGCGGCTCCGCTCCGATCCCGCGCTCTCGGCCTAGGCTGGTCAGGAGCTGGCCACCGAGCTCTGCTGCACGCACACGCCCGCCATGGGCGACTCCTCGCGCTCCAGGCCCGGCCGCAGGCCCATGTGAGTCTCGGCCATGTAGTGGCCCGGCCCAGAGTTCGAGGGGTGACCCGGCACGCCCGTCTCCTGCCGCGGGTTGGAGAAGGCACCCAGTCCCAAAGTCATGCTGCCGTTGTGGCCGAAGCCCAGGCCGTGCGGCAGCGGGCGGCTCTGGTAGGCGTAGTGATGGTTCCCCGTGGACGACGAGGACGTGGACGAGGACGACGCGGAGGAAGACAGCGAGGTCATGGACAGGTGGCCGTGCGTCACCTCCATTGAGTCCTGCGTGGAGGCGCTGTGAGAGGGCGAGTAGAGGCGGGGCCGGGGCCGGGCGGGGCCCTGGCCGTGCTGCGGCGGGTGGTGGTGGTGGTGGTGATGGTGGTGGTGGTGGTGGGACGACGACGACGACGTGTGGGGGTGCAGAGCCTTGGGCTGGTGCGGCGGCACGTGGAAGGTGGTCTCTTGGACGGGGTGAGTCTCTCCGGACGCCTGCTGAAGTCCGTCTCCTCCCACCCAACCCAGCGCCGGCGCGAACGCCTGTCTCGCCTGAGGAAGAGCACAGACAGACGTGAACGTTCCGCACGTCACAAAGCCAAAGCACATTCTCACAGTCAAAGCCTCTGTTAGTACTGAATGACTGTAAACACATACGAGGTCTGATGCACAACAGTAGTCGCAGACCTCGACAGGAAAAGACTGTCATCTAACGCATCCAACATTTAATTTGGAAATCTACAGTAGTGACCAAGGAGCTCTCGTTGCATGAGATGATGAATCTCACAGTAGCAGGTTCTTCCTCAGAAGAAACTGGTGTTTCCCATTAATTCTCTAGACTACAGTAGTCAACATTTGAAGTGGATCAAAACCTTTCATCAAAGTTGTCCTAAAACCAAAACAATACCTATTCTTGTCTTAGGGCAACTCTGATGAACTTTTCTGATCCACTTCAAATGCTGACTTCTGAATGGCGGCCCAACAGTTTCATAATGAAACCGTGATATGGATCCGCGCGCTTATCAAATTGCAAAAGTGGCCTATAGAATCTGCTGAAGCGCATTTCAGAGTGAAGCGCGACACTGTGTTCAAGCCAACAGACTGAACAGATTCCAGTGTTTTCAGTAAATGCAGCGAATGTGTTTAACAGGCATTCAGTAAACAAAACGTGTGCCAAATTGCACTTTTTTTTTTCGTATTTGAATAATTTGAGGACATTTATGAAGACAGCATTTCTCTGAATTTACAGTGAGACACAAACTGCAATTTTCCACCAAAATAAAAGCCTGAAGGGTCAAAAAATTAAGACTCAAGTATTGTAATTTTTCTATAACAATCACTAATATACTTATTTTCTTAAAGCATAGTTGTTTTACAATAGTAACATTACTGTCTTATGCACAATAATAATAATATTATTAGGGGTGGGTGGTATGACCAAAATTCTATTTCACAGCATGACTCATTTTATTTCACGGTAATGATATATTTCACAATATAGTTATTTACATATAAAGAGTTCATTTGCAAAAACAGATAACTCAATCATGTTTTTTCACCGTGCATTCCAATCAATCTCAATCAGACTGCAGCTGGGTTAATTTGATAAAGTAAAAACAAACAAAAAAATATAGCTAATTAACACAATAAAACATAATTTTTGAACATTTTAAAAACACTGAGTTATCTGTTTTTGCAAATAAACTCTTCATATGCAGTTATTCTAAAAATTGACAAAAAACGGCTTTATATAATAAACTCAAACACTTTCGAAATGAAAAGTACTTCACCTTGTTTGATTTTTCTTTTATTTGATAAATTACTTACTAAGTAAAAACACACTCAGTGTTTAGATTAACTGCCCCAGCTGACTGATATTAAATGCAACTTGTTGGCGCAATTAAACTTTAAATAATATGTTTCTAAGTTATTTTTTAAATCTTATTGTTTTACTTTAATCGGTTTATAATATCTAAATATTTTACAGTGAAATACTCTATTCATAGTAAATTCTTACTTCCTAAATTATTTCCTTTTAATTTGTTCATTTAATTTAATTTGTTCCCTGGTGCATTTTGCCATGTCTACTTGTTATACTGCATTTTTAAAGGGGTTTGTTTTGCGCTTTTTGGGATAACTGGCAACCCTTCACCTGGAGCTTTTTTTTTAAGTGTTTTAAATTATACACACCTTATAACTGCGTCATTATTCAACTCCAGCCGGTAAAGACCGACACGACACCGCATAAGAGGTGGGAAGATGCCGATAACTATACTATAAATCAAAGTTATTTCTATTCGTTACGACACGAATATACAATCTGCTGTAGCCAAGCAAGCTTGATTCATAATGCTGTGAGCCTGTGTGCTCCTCTTAACGGTCCGGATTCTGCACTGCTATCGCGGTTGACTGCTGCACGTTTGTTCTGACAATATCACGTTATTAACAAACCCTTAGAAAATTGAAGCCTTGTGGATCCTTCTGATCTTCTAGTTCTTCGTTTCTCCATGTCTCTTTGACAAATGGCAGCGTCTCTCTGTCTCAAGCGCGCTGCATATGAGTTAACTTATTTTACGCCCACTTTTTCACGGTATAAACGGAATTTTAAAAATCTGTTACGGTAGACATTTTATTCTGTGGTAAAAATATATATTTACGGCCAATTATGATGTTAAATAGTACCAAAAACAGCAGACACCATCACAACTAAAAATAGATTTTTTTTTGGTCCATTTTAAAGTTCGATGCTACTTTTTATTCAGTTCAGTTTGGTTACTAAAAATTGGGTTGCTATCAGATTCAACTTTAACCAGATTTGACTATGAAATATGCAGACTTTTCTTGTGGGACCAAGGTTAACCTGCCATAGTCTCAGAAAATCCTGTGGGAAACACCGCTGGACCTCATAAACACGACTTCCTGATGTAAACCCGTGCACATACCGACTCTAGAAACTGTAACGTATCATTTTGGCTCATTTATGTGTTCGTGTATGTGGGTGCGGCCGGTACCTGCGGGCAGAGGTTGTGACAGTCCATGCCCACCGCGGCACTGAAATGTCCTCCGCTGTGCCGGTGCTGATGGGTCGGGTCGGAGCGGGCGCGACCGCTGGTGCTCGTTCCAGACGATCCTCCTGCAAACACAGAGCGTTTAGCGTCAGTGACGGCACAACTCGCGATCTCAGATCAGCGCGTGAGCACCGTCGCCCTCTCTGACCTGAGCTGGAGGAGGTGCTGGACGTGGTTCCGGACGACTGCGACTGCTCCAGCGCCGGGCTCGTGGACACGCTGCTGCTGGTGTTGGTGCCCTCGTCCGCCGTCTTCTTGAAGAAGCTGTGCTGCAGCGCGTAATACGGCTGGATGCGGGTCTTGGGGTCGTAGTCCAGCATCCGCAGGATCAGGTCTTTGAACTTCAGGTAGTCCGCGACGGCGTGGCCCGACTCGCCGGCTCTCCGCCCGCCGGGGCCGCCCGCCTCCACGCCCAAAATACTGTGAAGCTTCCGGGAGCCTGCGGGTTTATACTGCGCACGGGAGAGACGAGAACGGTCAGTATCACTGAATCACATCTGAAATGCAAGTCAACGTAAAGAAAGAATCGCACCCTTTTGCCATCTTTGGTCTTCTTCACACACCACGTGCTGTCAGACATCTTCTCAAAGAACTTCCTGGCTTTAGGTGCCTGCTCCAGAATATGATTGGGAGGGACGCCCAGCACCTCCACGATTTTATTCATTTGGTCGACCTGCCGACAACAAAACATTCATCGCAAACGATAAGAAAACAACTACAGGAGAAAAAGCATAAGGATGTGTTTATACTGGTGGTTCAGATTTTAATCTTAGCTGACAAAATTTTCAACGATGCAAAACAAAAAGACGTTTCTGTGTAGATCGGGCCAGTTTAATTTCTACCTACAGGTGTAATGTTTGGTTTCTGCCAATTTACCATTTTTACAAATGTACAGAGCTGGATAGTAATTGATTACATGTAATGTGGATTACGTAATCAGATTAAAAAAATTAAAGTTACATTTTAAAATACTCGTAATCAGACCACAGTTACTTTTTGGATTGATTACATGATTACATTATTCACACAATAGCAATAAATTAATAATCATTTATTGATTCTGTCCAATTCCTCTTTTTTATCTTTTAAATTTTCCTTTCTAAAACAATCTACCGCTTATGTCCAGTTTTGTGGACATTCACACATAGATCAGTCATTAGTCCGGTGGCGACAGCATTTGATCAATGGATTAAAAAATCATTTCAGATTTAAAGTGTTTCAACACTGCATCAACCACTGACGGTTATCACTCAGCAGGTTATTTAACCATGTATTATTGAAAGGGTTTTGTCTTTCAAACTCAATAAAATGCACAAATTCTCATTATTTCTTGTTTGCAGACATTCTCAAACCTTTTGTTCACCTAATATATTTACTTTAACGGCTGCTCAATCAGCAATTCTGTAAAAGACAATTTCTCCCTCTGCATTGAACTTTGAGCTTCGCAACCTTCCAGATGTTGTTTATGCTCCAACAGCAACACTAAAGTTATAAAAGTGAAATCATAATCAATGACCCCTTAAAGTATTAATTAATAATTAAGTATCACCTTCGTTCACGGTTCTCTGACATTGGTTAATGGTCATATGGCTTGCAGGTAAATATAAAATATTTAATCGTTTTTAGTAAGTGTATACATAAGTGTTTACATTTTTATGATTTAATTATTTGTTGGCTTTTCATTAAACTCACAAATTCCCTGCAGTTCCTTTAGGAACCCCAGTTTGGGAAACTTTGATGTAATTTCACGTTTAATGCACTTCATAATGTTAAGGAATATATTTTCTCACTTTTTTTTTTTTTTTTTTTACATTTTTACATCATTATGGTACAAGATTATCCTGTTTAAATCAATGTGATAAACCAGTCAGTTAGTCAAAAGTAATCTAAAAGTAGTCTGATTATGTTACCTAAAATGTGTAATGTAATAGATTACGTTGCTGACTTCAATTTTTGTCATGTAATTTGGAATCTGTAACGGATTACAATTTGTAAGCAATCTACCCAGCTCTGCAAAAATGTGACCGAGGATCACAAAACCAGTCAAAAGGGTAAATTTTTTTTTATTGAATTTTATACATCATCTGAGAACTGAATAAATAAGCTTTCCATTGATGTACAGTTTGTTAATAATAATAACATTTGGCTAAGATACACCTATTTGAAAATCTGGATTCTCAAAATATTGAGAAAATCAAGCAACGCAATGCATATTTAAGCTTTGATATATTTACGGTAGGAAATTTACTAAATATCTTCTTGGAACATAATCTTTACCCAATATCCTAATGATTTTTGACATAAAATGAAAATCGATAATTTTGACGCATACAATGTATTTTTGGCTTTTGCTGCAAATATACCCGTGATACTTGTTTTGTGCTCCAGGGTCACATATAGACCTGTAACTAGGCATGATTAGAAAGCAAAGGCTGCGGGGCCGGACATGGGTCGCCAGTCGAGCACCCTGACCGGAGCAGGATGGGTTCAGATCAGAACTCACCTCATTAGCGCCGCTGAACAGAGGCTCTCCGGTGTGCATCTCCACCAGGATGCAGCCCAGAGACCACATGTCGATAGCCAGATCGTACGGCATTCCCAGCAGCACCTCGGGCGAGCGGTAGAACCGGCTCTGGATGTACTGGTATATCTGAGGACACATGCGGCCGTGTTAGCGAATGAGGTTTAAAGCGGAAGTGACAAACTCTACAGAATAACACAACGTGTTCAACAGATGACGGACAGACGGCGACGTCTCTGTCTCACCCGCTGTCCCAGTTGACAGGAGCTTCCGAAATCCACGATCTTGATGGCGGATCTCTTGGGGTTGCAGAGCAGGATGTTCTCGGGTTTGAGGTCACAGTGGATGATGCTCAGCTCAGGCGTGGCCAGGAAGAGCAGCGCGGTGCACAGCTGCTGAGCGAACTTGCGTGTCAGGTTCAGAGATACGCCGCGGAAATTCGTGTTCCTCAGCAGGTCGTACAGATTATAGGACAACATCTCGAAGACCAGACACAAGTGGTTCCGGAACATGAAATGACGTTTCAGATGAACTAGAGGAGAAAGAAAAACACAATGATGATGAGCGTAACTCCTGACCGACGACACGGAAACAAACGTCTTATAAGCTAGAGAGCACCATAAGACACCCAACACGCTGTCCGAATCAGACGGTGACTGCTAGTGTGACTTTTTGACCTTGTTCCCATAAATTCCCTATGGGTAAAATTTCCAAATTCCACCTGATCTGCTGCGACGGTCACACCATCAACAATAAATTCCTCTACAGCCATATATAAAGACAATATAAGTCAACTTTTGGCCAATTTCCAAATCCATCTGTCTTTCCATGGTTACACACCTGATTTAGTTCTGAAACTCAATATTTCTGCTAATAATGTTGCTTCTGTCTGGTATTTATGTTATTACTCATTTTTAAATCCCTTTGGATGGAAGAGTTTGCTGAATGATTCAATGAACATGTCATGAACACATTAGCCACTGGAACTTACACTGACTAGGCCCAGTTCACACTAGCGAGTTTTTGTTTTAAAACGGCGTTTAAAATGAAAACGATCCTAGTCTACAATGGAAATGATCTCTGCCTACACTACACAACCGAAAACGCATGTCACGTGACCATTCATGCAGGCACAACCATAGATATGTATAGATTGATTCCTTTTTATTTAGATGTTGTATGCGTCTACGTGCTTGGAGTGGTCGAATGGGGAATCTACCTATACATATCTATGGGTACAACAATGAGCATGATGTTATCATTTACACGGTCATCAACGATACACAGAACGAATGTGCACAGCCACGCCATCATTTTCAAAAGCCTCCGTTTTGGTCCGTTTACACTGAAACGCAACCCTGGAGTTTTCAAACTAAAACAGGGTCTGCAGTGTTTTCAAGGGTCAAAAAGTAGTTTAAACGATAGACGCAACTGTAGCAAAAGTTATGCGTTTTAAAACGAGAAAGCACTAGTGTAAACGTAGCCTTATAAACCATGTGTTGCATTGATAACAGATACAACAGCAGTGTCTGCTTCCTCATGACTACTAAATCAATACCTCAGCCAACAACAACAACAACAACAAAAATACAGAAGCCAGTTTCATCCCTTTCAAAACATAGAAACACTGACAGTCCCAAAACAATTCACCATGATGTAGGAAAAATCACAAGTATGTGGCTACAATAATTTTGATAAAATGTTATTAATTGCACCCTGCTTGCATGACTCACATGACCGAACTCTAACCCATCTTTTATCTGGTCGGACTGGTCAAAAGAAAATAAGAAAAGTTCAGGCAAGTATTATAATGAAATAAAACACGCAAATGTATATTTGAATGATTAACTGAAGCGAGATGAACGGGTTCATTAGTAAACGTCCTGCACGTATTCTGTGGCTCAAATGATTTTAGACCATAAGTAACTGGCACTTTGACTCCGACTTCATTTCCAGAAATGGATTTACAATAAAGACCTCACTGAAAAGACTCTTCAGTGGTTTTGTGTAAAAACATTCTCTGATTTAATAATATCAGGTACAGAAAGACTGCAACACTTCTTTAGCACCCGTTCTCCACACAGCCCTGACCTCCAATACCACTCTACAGACAGACAGGAGTCCGTTTGTCCTGCAGCAGCAACCCTGGAGACAACACGAGACCCTGGTCTATATTTTTACACACCAACACCTATATTTTTTGACCAACACGCCGTCTGTCCTAAACATAGCGTTTCATTCCCCAAACACTGTTCCATAGCATTCATCCGGATGCCACAAACAACAACATGATAAAGATATTTCACAGAATGTGTCCTCATGCTCACACATACTTTATATTAAAGGAGTAGTTCACTTCCAGAACTAAAATATACAGATAATGTACTCAGCCCCTTGTCATCCAAGATGTTTGTGTCTTTCTTTCTTCAGTCGTAAAGAAATTATGTTTCTTGGGGAAAACATTTCAGGATTTTTCTCCATATAATGTATTTCTATGGTGTCCGCGAGTTTGAACTTCCAAAATGTAGTTTAAATGCAGCTTCAAAGGCTCTAAATGATCCCAGTTGAGGAAGAAGGGTCTTATCTTTAGTGAAACAATTGGTCATTTCTTAAAAAAAAATGTAAATTTATATACTTTCTAACCTTAAATGCATAGCGCTGGGATGTTCAACATAGTTGGGGTATGTCGAAAAACTCCCATCTCATTTCCTACATCGCTGCAGAAGTACCGACCCAGTGTTTACAAAGTGAACGTGCAAAGAAGATCAAACACCCTTAACAAAAAAAGGTAAAACAGCGATGTAGGGCGATTTTGAAGTTGGAGGAGAAAATGAGATGTCTTTACGACTGAAGAAAGAAAGACATGAACAACTTGGATGACAACGGGGTGAGTACATTATCTGTACATTTTTGTTCTGGAAGTGAACTTCTCGTTTAAACCAACGCTTGGGCAAAATAATCTGTAATATTCGAGAGCAGAAGAAATCTAGAATATTATCATTATCATTGCTTTGGAATCGTCCTGATCTTTTCTCTGACCACAGGAGCTTTGAATACAGGCTGTAATAGAGTCACACATTACCGATGTAGTACTTCATCTCGGTGTCGTGTTTGTTCATGAGCTCCAGCAGTCGGACTTCAATCTGGGCCTGATTCAGAAAAGCCTTCTTATTCTTGATGATCTTGATGGCGACCCACTCCTGCTCCACGCGGTCATACGCCTTCACCACCTGCCCGCAGAGGGAGACGAACACACGCGTCAAACGCTGCTCCCGCGCAACGAAAAACACCTTTACTAGCGAATCTGAGAGACACTGACCTGACCAAACGAGCCTTTGCCTATTAAAGAATCGATCTCATATCTGTCCATCCATTTCTCGCCATTTTTAACGATGTAGTCAAAGTTGTCATCGTCATAACCGTCGTTGTAAATCTTCCTCTCCTTCTTGTTACTGGAGTCCTCGCCCTGACCCTGTTGGTGACGACGCTTCTTTTTTGCATAGTAAACCTGCAAACAAACGGAAAAGTCTGAGATGAACAATGTAACAATAATAATAATAATAATAATAATAATAACAACAACAACAACAACACCACCACTAATAATGCTACTGGCTAATTCCATGCAAAATTCAACCTTACCATGAAAAAAAGTTTTTACCAAAGGTTTTTACTAAAGTGACAGCACGGATGTCAACATTTGGTGGTTCAAATATGCCTGTGAGGTCTTTCTTAAAATTTTAATTTAACTCTTAGTGCAAGATTTTCCATAGTCTGGTAAGATATTTTCAGGCTTGTCACATCCATAACAGTACATATTCCTCAAAAATAGACACATCAAAATAAACATTATGTTTTGTGAAGAGCCACCGCGTCTCTATTTGCTGGGTATTATTGCATCTGGTTTGTGCATTTTCATTTGCAGAAATCCTACAAAATATGTCGTCTCTCACAAACGGTGTCCTTTTTTGTCACATCCATAACACATGATTATTTCCCTTTTTTAACATAGAAAACTTGTGCGCAAACTGATATTTTTCTGATGTTTAGACTCTATCAACAAGGGTTTATTACAATATAAACAGATGGTTTGGTATACTGGTAACACATACATTCTCTAAGCAGATATGTCACATCCATAACGCTGGATTTGCCCTACGACAAATAAACTACTATTGAAACTTTAAAGAATAAATCACATTTTTATTAGTGCTGTCAAACGATTAATTGCATTTTGTTTACATAATATTTGTTTGTATACTGTGTATATTTATGTATATATAAATACACACACACATACAGTATATATTTAGAAAATATTTACATTTATTTCTCTGTATATATTTATATTTGTAAAATTGATATTATATATAAATGTTTTTAATATATAAACATAACATATTTGTCTTAATTACACATGCATGTGTGTACATTTATATATACATAAATATACACAGTACACTCACATATATTATGTAAACAAAAACTTATTCTGGATGCGATTAATTGCGATTAATCGTTTGACAGCACTAATTTTTTTATTAATTTTAACATTAAACTTCTTTATTTGTTTGCCAAAATAATGAAAGGGATTGTTCATTAGATTAAGAGATGATGTCTTCATCTGACTGGCAGAAAAGTTAAAATACACAACAGAATTTCATAGGGGTCCTATTATTGTCAACAATTTGAATATAAGGTTGATTGATAGACATCCGTTTTTACCTATAAAAAAATATTTTAACCATCAAAACATCTGAATTCTCATTTTATTTTAATTAAAAGGGAAATAAAATTTAACTTGGGACAAAAACAGAATACATTTCATATAATACAAATGATGCATTTGTGACCCTGGACCACAAAACCAGTCATAAGGGTCATTTTTTTGGAAATGGCGATTTATACATACAAGCTTTCCATTGGCGTATGATTTGTCAGGATAGGACAATATACAGCTATTTGAAAATCTGGAATCTGAGGTTGCAAAAAAAAAAAAAAATCTAAGAATTAAGAAAATCGCCTTTAAAGTTGTCCAAATGAAGTTTTTAGCAATGCATATTAATAATCAAAAATTAAGTTTTGATATATTTACGGTAGAAAACGTATAAAATATTTTCGGAACTTGATCTTAATATCGTAATGATTTTTGGCATAAAAGAAAAATAGATGATTTTGACCCATACAATGTATTGATGGCTAACGCTACAAATATACCCGTGATACTTAAGACTGGTTTTATGCTCCAGGGTCACATTTATTCACGCAACAAGGATGACAAAAATCATTAGTTTGAATCAGGTTCAACATGAGTTCACAGACGCAGAGTGTCGCACCTCATTGATGTGTTTGTATGTTTTGATCAGTTCGATGGAGAGTTTTCTTAAGGGCGCAGTCGCTGGATCCCGGAAACACTGAGGCATCCGCCTCTGAAGCATCACCATATCAGCAGTTACCTGTAGCGCAAACACACGACAGCGATCATGAGCGCGAGCGTGAGCTCGTACAGACGCTCGGGCACTTACTATAACCGCGCGTACCTGCGGGGCCTGCGAGTTGTACGGCAGCGCAGCGGCTGATTGGTCAGCGGCGCTCTGCGGGTGACCATCACTGAACGGCGGGTGAGAATGGGGCGTCTGCGCATCCATCTGCACACCAGCCGAATGGAAAGAAAACGAGGGGGCCAGCCGAACAGAGGAGGGTTTGCATGCTGAGGTCTCTCCTCCTGTTACACACACACACACAGAGAGACAGGTGACCACCTCTTCCAATGTAGAAACGTCTAATGCTTTTACTTGACATGAATGACAGTCTCTTTTCCCATCATTGTTTGAAAGTGCGGCAGCGAGCGCTCCGGTGAAACGCAAGCCAAAAGCCCTGATCGGGTTACAGAAGATCCGAAAAAGCTCGGCCCGAAATGGCAGATCATGCTTTTGTCACAAGACGACACCGGACACGTGTTCCAGTCCTTCAGAACGATGGATTCAGACACACACACATGCAGGTCTAATCAGAGCTGATCGAGAGTGAGTGTGTGTGTGTGTGTGTGTGTGTGTGTGTGTGTGTTTATGACTCAGCATCAGCATCTCACACACACACAGAGAACTGTGTCACATTGTAAACCCAGAAACAGCACACAAACAAGGTCTTTCGGTTTGAAATCAGACGAACGCAATGACAGACCTGTAGCGTGAGCGAACCCAACGAACGAGTGATTTCACACTACAGACGTCTAGACGACAGCTGAGGACTTCAGCAGCAAATAACAGCACAATAAAGACTAGATGTGAACGTTTGTGATGGATGTGATGTTTGGAAATGTGACGGTCTGCAGCAAGCGGGAATTCTGCAGATCATTAAGTCGTCATTTATCAGCGTCTCTCACCAGCAAACACAATGCAGCACATTCACACTGGTAACCAGCGCTCTCAAGCCCAGCAACAGTGCCTCATTACCATAGCCTACCACCAGGAAGATGGCGCGCCATTGGCCGGATGGCTAAAGCGGCAGCCAATCGGGAAAGGGTATGCAAATAACCCACTTTTGTTGCTAGGGCAAAGCTGCGAGGCTCCGTCCAATAGGAAAACGGGTAAGAGGCATGAAATTGAATTGCACTTTGACACATTTCCCAGCACAGTTTAACACAGTATTTGCTGACAGAAAAGCTCTCGGGTGAGGAACCCGGAATCAGTTCGTGCAAGAGAGAGAGAGAGAGAGAGAGACAGAGAGAGAGAGAGAGGGGACCCGCGGCAGCCCACCCCGGAGACGGACGCTGCCACGGGACCCTGGCCTATATTTTTAAACATTTATAGTCGAGCGGCACGCCGTCTGCCCTAAATAGAGCGCTCGGCTCCTCTCCGAACGCTGCCGTGGCCTGACGGGAGGCTACAGACAACCACCTAAAGAGGGTTGGTTGCACAGAACTCTGAATAAATGTTGCACACACAGGGTTACAAAAATCAGGGCTCACCTGTATGCATCGTCTTCTGACAAATCTCATATCATTGTGACAGGGGAGTCCATCTGCAAACCACAGCCCACTGCAAGAACAGCACAGACGAGTGAGCGACCACATACTGTACATGTGTGTGTGCGTGTGTGTGTTTCTGTGTGTGTGACACGAAGGTACCTGAAGCGACTCGCGAGTGGTTTCCAGGTGAGAACAGCCCTGATGTCTCAGCAGGGTCTTGCCGTTGTTTGAGATGGTTTGAGAGTTGATCTTCAACTTGCACAACCATTGGTGAAGATCTGTGATGAGATCAGTCCTCAGTTTAGCACAGGTTATCAACGCACACACGCTGTTTACAGCACACAAACACACATGAGATCACAATCACGGCGCGTTTCTCAACACAATAACACAAACAGCGGACAGAAGCATGATGAAGAAGGGCTCGTCGTCGTCATCATCATCATCATCATCATCATCGGCGGCAGCAGCTCGGACTCTAGTCAAGGTTGTTCGTCTGCTACCAACCAGCGACTCCCGCAACTTTTTCCACGAATGCCAGTTTGACGCCGCAAATCAGTTTCGCGCACATGACGAGAATCAAAGCTGTCAAAACACTGCTAGCCTAGCGTTAGCCAGCTAGCGGCACCGGAGCCGCACAACAATGAGGCGAACGAAGCCGCACGGACAGAGTGACAGTTCCGTCACAGGTCGTGATGTTGAGCGCTAAACGAACGGATCCTCTGTGAAACGCTCGCGCTGAGCTGTCGACACCGAGGCTAGCTGGACGTTAGCAGCGCGGGCCTGTACGCGGAGCGAAGCCTGAACGAGGGGAGCGACGAAACGGCCCCGTTAGCGCGCGGCGCCTCCGAAAAGGCGCAAAACGCGCCGGATCGAGCCTCGATTCGGTCGGGGCGAGCGGATACGAGACTCCGGTGCGCGGCGGTCGCGATCGCTGAGGGCAGCTAACCCGTTAGCCGCGGCGGCGCTAGCCGTCATCACTCACCGTGTCGCGCGCGCCTCTTTCTGACGAGAGGAACGAAAATCCTCCGGGAGAACGAGCGATAATTCCTCAGGAATCCCTTTCCAAAGTATGTCCGATGCGAAGCCTCGTAGAGAAAAGAACAGCGCCTCTCGGTGAGCGTCGGCGCGCTCCGCAGCGCAGCAGTCCCGCCGTCCGTCCGTCAGTCACTCATCCTGCGCGCGCGCCGCCGCCGCTTCCCCTGGACAAAATGGCGCGAGAGCGCGCGCGCGCTCTGCAAACCCGCGCGCAGCACTCGCTCACGCACGAAAGTCGCCGCGCGGCGCTGCTCCTCGTCGATTCGAGGCGCGGATCGGTGATCGGTCGATCTCTCGATCGCTATCGAGCGCCGCGGAGAGCGCTCATCAGTCGTTTGAAGGAAGAAAAAAGTCAGGAACAAAATGGAAGCCGAGCGAGAACGTTTCCATGACGACTGTCCGTCACACGGCCAAGTTCCCGGATGACCTCATGACGCAGGAGCCCTGCTCGGGTTGTCATGGAAACTGCCAATCAAGTGTACGTTTCGTAGGGCGTAGCGAAAGCGACCGTACGTGCGCGACAAGACGACGAAAACAAACGAACGATTCGTGCGGATATTTACAATAAACACCCCATAAACACATTTTAGAGGATTTCATAAGTTCTAACGTGTGTTTGCCTTCTTCAAAACCAACAGTGTACGAGTGGTTAAACAATGTAACACACGCTTCTGACGACCTTAAAGAAAGTAACGTTACTTACCTAAATGTCGTGAACATTTGATTTCAAAGGAATGTCCTAAACCTCTTCAGGTTCTTTGCAATATATGTTAATTAATCCCTTAAGTGTAATTTTATTTGCTTGTAATATACTTTTTTAATCATTTAATTTGAGATTTATTCTGTATTTTAAAGGGAAAGTGGGTGTATATACATATAGGCCTCGTTTATTTGCAAAAACAGATAAAACTCTGTTTTTAAACATTTTCAAAAATCATGTTTTTTATTCTGCATTCCAAGTAATATCAATTAAACTGCAGTTGGGCTGTTTGAAAAAAAATATACACCTAACACAATAAAAACATGATTTTTGAAACATCTTAAAAACAAACCGTTTTTGCAAATAAACTCTTATTAGAAATATATGTGTGTATATATATAATAGGGCTGTCAGTCGATTAAAATGTTCAATGTAATTAATCACATGATGTTTTAATTCATTAATTAAGCTCATTGTAGTAGTTGCTCTCAGTAAACACTTCAGAGAATGATTTCATAAGATCTTCTGTGTTTTTGTCTTCGGGACCAATAATGAACGAGTGGTTAAAGAATGTAACACATGCTCCTGATGATCATGTATAATCTTAAAATATAAGCTTGAGAAAGTATTTACATAAATGTAGATTTCTGAAAGTTGCTCCAAGCTTTGCAGTATTTAAAATGTTTTAATTTTAAAGAAATCTCCTAAAACTCTTCAAGTTATTTGCAATATATTTTAATACACACACACACACACACTTATTTAATTAGTATTATTTATTTTGTAATTTTTTTTAACTCCAATTTAATTCTTAATTCCTATCCAGTTATTTAAATATACAATTAAGTAGTATTTTTTATTTTGTAAATGAATTTGTGACTTTATTAGTTTGTAATTAATTTGTAACTTTAACTTGTAAAGAAATACTATTATATATATAAATAATATAATATCTATAATATCTATACATTTATATAGTATAATTATATATATATATATTAATGAGTATTATTTATTTTGTATATTATTTTTGTAAAGTATTACTTTTTAAAGAGGTTTAACTCAATTTTAATTGAATTCTTAATTCCTGTCCAGTTATTTAATCAGTATTATAAAATGGATAGTTCTGATCCTTGATTCTGATTGGTCTGAACCCGCTGTAAATTACTCTACAAACATACACCTTTGTTTACATCTGTGTGTTATTTCAACCACAGCCGTTTCTGAGGAACTACATTGTCTGGCGGAGGAATAATGTTTTTATTAATATTATTACACTTTATTTGTTCTGTTCTATTTTGTGAAACCTTACTACGTATATGAAATAACCATTTTATAAAAGCAATAAGCCCCGTGAAGCCGTGTTTTACAGTGTTTATTGCAGTATTAGGCACTAACAACGCCCTTTAGCTGTTATAAATTCACTGTATACCTTCACAGAGCTTATTGCCTTACTTTTTATCTTGAAAATGAATTTATTTTTATCTATTATGTATATAAATAAAAGAGGTCAAATATAAAAAACGTTTAATAAAGGTTAAAAAAAACGCGCGGAGCAGCCACGCCCCTTCCGGATGACGTCAGCGATCATATGACGGCGACGCGGAAGCGAGTGCGCCGAGAAGATGAGCGTTTCGCTGGATATCAGGCTGAAACGAGCGAATAAAGTGTATCATGACGGGGTAAGAGCACTTTCTGCAGATTGTGTCGCTGTAGATCGGTGAGCAGGATGTGAGTTTGCTGTTGTTTCAGGAGCGGGTGAGCGGAGTGCTGGTGATCAGCAGTAAAGACGCGCTGCAGCATCAGGGAGTTTGTCTCAGTATGGAGGGACTCGTCAACCTGCAGCTCAGCTCCAAAAGCGTCGGCGTCTTCGAGGCCTTCTACAACTCTGTCAAGGCGAGACACACGCTCACACACAGTGGGAATCTTGTGCACATTTTACACTGCAAAACTGGCACAGAAGCGCTTCTGAAGTGTTTTCACAATTCGCCATCATTTACTTCCAAACCTGTCCGAGTTTGAACATAAATAAAGATACTTTAAAGAATGTTGGGAGCCAAACAACTGCTGGTGCCCTTTAACTTTCATAGTAGGGATGACAACACTGTGGAAATCAATGGCTCTTCAGTTATTCTTCAAAATACACTACTTTTAAATTTTTTTTTATTTATTTTTTTTTAAAAAAGAAGTCTCTTCTGCTCACCAAGCCTGCATTTATTTGATCCAAAGCAGCAAAAGCAGTAAAAAGTTTAATTTTTAAATTTCTGTACTAATAACTGTTAAACTGTAATTTATTGCTGTGCTGAATTTTCATCATCATTACTCCAGTCTTCAGCGTCACACGATCCTTCAGAAATCATTCTAATATGCTGATTTGCTACTCAACAAACATTTCTGATTAGTTTTATTAACAGTATTTAAAACAGTTGAGTTTTTTTTTTTTGTCAGGATTCTTTGATAAATATAAAGATCCAGAGTTCAGCATTTATCTGAAATAAAAAGCTTTTGTAACCTTTTTCTCTTTTTTTTGGAAACAAAATACATTTATTTAGCAAAGATGCTTTAAACTGATCAAAAGTGATGATAAAGACATTTATAATGTTCAGAAAGATTTCTATTTCAGATGAATGCTGTTCTTCTGAACTTTCCGTTCATTGAATAAACCTCAAAAAAATTCTATTCAGCTGTTTTCAACATAATAATCAGAAATGTTTGTTGAGCAGCAATTCAGTATATTAGAATGATTTCTGAAGGATCATGTGACACTGAAGACTGGAGTAATGATGCTGAAAATTCAGCTGTGCATCTCAGAAATAAATTACATTTAAAAATATATTCAAAAAGAAAGCTGTTATTTTAAATAGTAAAAATATTTGACAGTTTTTACCGTTTTGTACTTTGGATCAAATAGCAGACGATGAGCAGATGAGAATTCTTTAAAAAACATTAAAAATCTTACTGTTCAAAAACTGCTGACTGAAACATCTGTGTTTGGAACAACTAATCAGGAGAGTAACTGATGTCAGAGCGATCATTTATTATTTATTTCCTCAGACTTTCTGTTGAGGTTTTCTGAAGGTCTGTATGCGTTTCGTGATGTCGTCTCGTCTGTTCTTCAGCCCATTCAGCTGGTGTCCAGCAACATGGAGGTGGTGAAACCCGGAAAGATCCCCGCAGGAAGAACCGAGATCCCGTTCGAGTTCCCGCTGCAGGCCAAAGGCAACAAAGTCCTGTACGAGACGTACCACGGCGTGTTCGTCAACATACAGGTGAGCGAGCTTCTCTCCGGCCGGTTCGCCGGCGTAACGGCGCTTGTGTGACGATTGCGTTGTTTTTCAGTACACGCTCCGCTGCGACATGAGACGCCCGCTGCTCGCCAAAGACCTCAGCAAGACCTGCGAGTTCATGGTGCACTGCCAGGTGAGAGCAGAAACACACACGTGCACAGTAGACGATGATTCACCTGATCGTAACTCCGAACGCGTTTCCAGCCGCAGAAATCGAAGCTGCAGCCGAATCCGGTGGACTTCACCATCACTCCCGAGACGCTGCAGAACGTCAGAGAGGTACGGAGATCTCGCTCTCGTCTCGTCCGCTCTCGCCGCAGGCTCTCACGCGTGTGTCTCTGTGTTCCAGAGGAGCTCGTTACCCAGATTCCTGATCAGGGGTCACCTGGACGCCACCAGCTGCGCCGTCATGCGACCTCTGACCGGAGAGCTGCTGGTGGAGAGTTCAGAGGTCGCCATCAAGAGCATCGAGCTGCAGCTGGTTCGGGTGGAGACCTGCGGTGAGAAACACACGCACACGCACACTTTAGCGTGTTTATGACGGCGCAGACGTGACGCGTGTGTTCCGTGAATCTGTGCTCAGGCTGCGCGGAGGGATACGCCCGAGACGCCACCGAGATCCAGAACATCCAGATCGCCGAAGGAGACGTGTGCCGCGGCCTCTCCATCCCCATCTACATGGTGTTTCCTCGTCTCTTCACCTGCCCCACGCTGGAAACCACCAACTTTAAAGTCGGTAAGGATCCTGCTTGCGTTCAGAGCCGGATCTGTGTTTATTTCAGTACACAAATCATTTTGGCATTTTTCTTTCTCCCCCGCTAGAATTCGAGGTGAACGTCGTGATTGTTCTTCATGACGATCATTTGATAACGGAGAACTTCCCGCTGAAGCTGGTCCGGGTTTGACGAGCGGCATTTGAAGCTTTGGATTCGTTGAAGGAATCCTTTGTTTTTTTTCTTGTCACGAATGAGAGTTGCCTTTTTCACCACAGTACTTTACATTTAAAGACTCTTTTGACCACGAGTGAATATTTACATGTGTTTCTGTAATATAAAAGCATTAAACTCATCTGCTCACCTGTCAGATATTAAACTGATTTCTGACTGATTTAACTTGTAGACAATCATCTAATGCAGTGATTCCCAGTCATTTTTTTTGTCAGCTTTAAAAACATTACAATGCTCACGATCACTTTCTTTAACTCAATAATAGACTCATACAATCAGACAAACCAGTATCAGTACTGACAGTGTCGTTGTAAACAGACGGAAGACGAGAAAAGTGAAGGAACAGACAAAGCGATTCAATTGAGTGAGCCATTTACACTGGAACCGGTCCGATTGATTCAAACACGTGATTTCGATCATTCAGTTCAAGCGATTCACTAGCAAAAACCAGATCAAAAGAGCCTTTTATTCTCGAATTTCGACATCGCTTGTAATGGATGAAACAAAACTTTTCGAATCTCCGAATCAGTTAAAGCATTACATCGTAAACGATTCACTGTTTCAAAGCGGTCCAATCGGATCGCGTATCGTGAATCATTTGATTCACATTAGACCTGCGTCCCAATGTGTATACTATACACCCTAAATTCTATGTCATACTAGTAAATGTCAATACTATTTAGGGCAGATAGGGTGGACAGTATGCACATTGGGACGCAGGGTAGGACTTCGAGACGTGGATCGCGAATCATTCAATTCCCAAATGATTCGCGAACCCGCTTCGAAGTCCCAATCTCAAATTTGGTTTTTGCGAATCATTATTCGGATCAAGACGACGGACAGCGGATCGCAAATCATTGGATTCAGATCGGGACTTCGATGTAGCTTAGCGAATCATTTGATTTAGATCAACTTTAGAACTTTGTGTATTATGGAATCCTTGTTTGAAACGATGCTTCGTGAAACGTGATTCAGATCGGAACTTTGGAGCGCGGATCATGAATCATTTGATTCAGACCGAAACTGCTCGTGTCGCTACCAATAACGTAGCCACCGCTAAACGGTCCCGAGCAGCAATTTTGATCTGCCTTTATTTGCCCACCAATGCCAAAAATCAAACCTACACCGTTATTTTAAAACGTATGCGATTATTTTCATGTTGCTGCCAGAATAATGGTTCTTTTTATTTTTGGCATTTTGTTTTATTAGTATATTTTTTCTATTTACGTTTTTTTAGAATGTGAGAGACAAGCCATTGTTTGATAAGTGAGATCTCAGTTTAAAGTTAAAGAAAATAAAGTAGTACTCGAAAGTGCCTTGAAAGTCCTGGGATTTAATTTGACAGTCTCTGTACCAATCCTGATTTTACTGGTTCTGTCGATTACACTTCATTACCAGAGGACTGTTTTCATGTTAAAATATTACAGTAAAGGCTGGAATTAACTACACAAGTTGCGTAGCAATCATTCTGACCACAACAAACTCACTGCTGTCACGTGTTCTAGAATCAGCTCAAAATATGGAATATATGGATGGAATCATCATCATCCTTTAATCACAACAGAAAATAGAAAATGTATGAAGTCTGGCAGATTGACTCTCCAGACTGTAAATCAGAGCAAAAACCTGGGTACAAATTGTGTAATGTTATCCAGCCTTACATTTATTATAATAAATGATCATTAAATATTTTAAAGTATTAGAATGTTTTAGTTTTACATTATGATTTCATTAATCTTTAGTTTAGTTTTTCCCCAGTCTGGGCATCTCTGATCTGCAGAAACACAATGTTTATGCACCGCTAGCGTCTAAAACACATCACCAAGAGAACACTTACTGGTTAAACGTTTTAATAAAGTAAAATATCAAGGTAAAATGACAAGCAAAGATAAAAGTGGATGAGTAAAATCAGTTCCCGTGCATGAACTTTATTACAGGAATGAAAAACAGATGTGCTCCGAAAGTAAACATCAGCGATTGGTCCGTAGAGTGTCCCCAAACCGAAACAAACATTATACTGTGAGTGTGTGATTACATGAGCTCAGCGAGGAGACTGACGCCTGATACGTGCAGATGAACATACGGCTGGTCCGGTGGATCAGTTGAAGGCGGCGGCGGGCGCGTGGCTCTTGCGGTGTCTGCCGGGCAGCATGGGAAAGTCCTCCGGTAAGAGCGCGTGCTCCCGACAGGTGGGACACGTGCTCTGCTCCTTCAGCCACGACTTGATGCACTGAAACACAAACACAGTCAGTCGGTGTACTTCAGACAGCTGACGGACGCTCAGACGTGACGAGAGAAAACGTCCTGACCTCTCTGTGGAAGCTGTGGCGGCACTCGAGGACACACACTTCCTCTGGACTCATGTCCTCGTGACAGATGATGCACGGATCCTCCATGTTCAGCTGACGACACACACGTTCACACGTTCAGCGAGGTTACAGTTACACGAGCGCGGTGACTTTAAGCGTGTGTGTGATTCTTACCGCCAGCGCCGTGTTGCGATGTTTCTCCGACACGTTCTTCCACGCGTGTGTGAGCGGCGGCGTCCCGGTCGCTCTGACAGCATCAGACGGAGTCGTCGTGTGACCCGGAGCGTCTCCACCTGTGATGTTCATCCGCTCCTGCAACAGGGAACCACATGGTCACTCCACAGCACACACACACACACACACACACACACAAAACTGGGTGTGAGAGAGATAGTCACGTACACGCGTGTTCTCCTGATGGTCCAGGATGAGCTGAGCCACTCGGTTGATGACCTCATCGTAGGTCAGCATGTTGAGAGCGCCTCCGCTGGACGAGCGAACTTCCTGGATGAACTTATTCAGCACCAGCCTACACAAACAAACCATTTATTCATGTTTCTGAAAGAGTCTCTTCTGCTCAACGAATCTGCTTTTATTTCATCAAAAATACAGTAAAAACGTGAAATATTATTATAATGTAAAACAGCTGCTTTCTGTGTGAATATCTGTTAAACTGTAATTTATTTCTGAGATGCGCAGCTGAATTTTCAGCATCATTACTCCAGTCTTCAGTGTCACATGATCCTTCACAAATCATTTTGATATGCTGATTTGCTGCTCAACAAACATTTATGATTATTAGCAATGTTGAAAACAGGTTGGACTAAGTAAAATATATTTTTTTTTTTGACAAAGGCTGGATTAAATTGATCAAAAGTGACAGTAAAGACATTTACAACAGCACAAAAGATTTCTATTTCAAATAAATGCTGTTCTTTTGAACTCTCTATTCATCTGTGAATCCAGAAAAATAAAATGTATCACAGTTTCCACAAAAATATTGTGCAGCACAACTGTTTTCAACATTGATAATAATCAGAAATGTTTCCCGATCAGCAAATCAGAATATTACAGGGTTCATACAAATACTGTAAAATTAAATTTCAGGACATTGAAGGACTTTCAAGGACTTCAATCTGAGATCTCACTTACTGAACAACGTCTTGTCTTTCAAATTCTAAAAAAAGATAAATACATAAATAAAAATATACTAATAAAAATGGACATGCGCATGTAAAGCATCACTTCTAAAGTTTTAGAAAGCATTTCACACTTTTACTATAGTAAAACCACTAACTTTTCTTAAGGGATTTGTATTTGTGTATACTTTCTACTTTCTTCTTCGTTTTGTTTTGATAACTGTACTGTCTTAATGGTTTAATGTTTTCTAACATTTCTGTAAAATCAGAAAAAAGATTCACAAAACACTCAGAAATCCTGATCTGAAACCAACGATTCGCCGTGTGCGCTCACAATCTGAATCAAACGATTCATGATCCACACACTAAAGTCCAGATCTGAATAATCATTTGCGGACCGTCATTTCCTGGAACACGAATCACAAATCATTTGACTTAGATCAGAACTTTACATATTGCGAATCATTTTATTAAGATCGGGGCTTCAAATTGTGTATCGCGAATCATTCATTTTGCAATATGATTCACATATCTGTTCTGATCTAAATACGCTCCGAAGTCCTGATCTGAATCAAATGATTCGTGATACGCGATCAGACTGAAGAGCTTCGAAACTGTTCAGTTTTGCCATCACTATGTGCTTTTCAAAATCATTACAAGTGATGTCAAAAATTAATTTTCATTTAATTCAGTTTGGTTTTTGCTAGTGAATCACTTGTAATGAATGATCAAAGTCACAAATCTGAATCAATCGGAACGGTTCCAGCGTAAATGACTCACTCAATTGAATCAGTTTGTCTGTTTCTCTTTTCGCGTCTTCAGTCATGTTTACACAACACTGTCAGTACTAGTACTGGATTAGCTCGCTAGTTTTATGACATTAACTGAAATAAGCAAAAAAGTATGATGTTTTTGAATTGCATGAACTTTGTGTGAAAATGTGTGTACTTAAACACACACAAAAAAACACACTTATTTCAAACACCTCTACAGGTATAAGGCTATTTTCAAGGGTTTTCCAGATCTTACATTTCAAAACTTCAAATTTAAATACTTTCAAGCACTTTAAAGGAGAAGTTCACTTCCAAAACAGATTCACAGATAATGTACTCACCCCTTTGTCATCCAAGATGTTCATGTCTTTCTTTCTTCAGTCATAAAGAATTTTTTTTTTGTTTTTTTTTGAGGAAAACATTTCAGGATTTTTCTCCATATAATGGACTGATATGCTGCTGGATGTAATAATGAACATAGTGGTCGTCATTTACTCCCGACATCTGAGCCGCTGAAGATGCAGTAGATTACGTTTGTTTGTGAAGGGAATATACTTTAATCAAAGTATATTATAGACTTTTCATTAAGACCCTAAAGAATCATATCAACATGTGGAAAATGGGCATCTGATGACCCCTTTAAATAAGCGATCGTTTCACTAGATTTCTCTTCTTCCTCGGCTGGGATCGTTTACGACCACATTTGTGATCGTTTGAAGCTGCATTTAAACTACATTTTGGAAGTTAAAAATCGGGGCACCATATCAGTCCATTATATGAAGAAAAAAATCCTGAAATGTTTTCCTCAAAAAAAACAATTTCTTTACTTTATGAAGAAAGAAAGACATCTTGGATGACAAGAGGGTGAGTACATTATTTGTAAATTGTTCTGGAAGTGAACTTGTACAAACCCTGATTAGAATGATTTCTGAAGGATCATGTGACACTGAAGACTGGAGTAATGATGCTGAAAATTCAGCTGCACATCACAGAAATAAATTACAGTTTAACCCTTTCACATAGAAAACAGCTGTTTTAAATCATAATAATATGTCACTGTTTTTACTATATTTGTGATTTGCTGTGGTGAGCAGAATGTCCTCACGAATGACGATGACTGCTGGTCTGTGTGTGTTGTGTGTGTGTGTGTGCACCTGGTATTTATCACGTTATGGGGACCAAATGTCCCCACAAGGATAGTAATACCAGTAAATTTTGACCTTGTGGGGACATTTGTGAGGTCCCCATGAGGAAACAGGCTTATAAATCATGCAGAATGAGTTTTTTTGAGAAAGTAAAAGTGTGCACAGTCTCCTGTGAGGGCTAGGTTTAGGTGTAGGGCGACAGAAAATACGGTTTGTACAGTATAAAAACCATTACGCCTATGGAATGTCCCCATAAAACATGGAAACACAACGTGTGTGTGTGTGTGTGTGTTGTGTGTGTGTGTGTGTTGTAGCAGCACCTGTTGTAATGAGGGAACATCATGTGCAGTCGCTCCAGGATCCTGTCGTACACAGTAAGGTGCTGTGGTGCTGAAGGCCGATGGCTCACAGGCTCTTCAGGAAGTCTGTCTGTGGGCTGTGGTGTGCCGCGTCCTGTGGGCGTGGCGTTGCGGGTGGGAGGAAGTGACCTGTGCGGCCCGTAGAAGTGAGAGGTGGCTGGCTGAGGAACTGGAGCAGGAAGTATGGCCTGTGGGACACACACACACACACACTAATCAGAAGACATGTCATGACCCTTGACCATTTTGTGAGCTCAGAGTGAGCTACAGCTCTCACCGGTAGAGCGGGTACTGTGGGGACGCTGGAAACGCAGATATCAGGCAGTGAACACAATCTGGTGCCATTCTTCACCTGATCCATCTGAGCCTCAAACTCCATCTGAAAGAAAGCACCGCACAATCAAGAGATTGGATTGTGTCTCAGTACCCAGTGCTGCACTACAGTGTGTGAACCCTAACTGCAGTCATCAAAACTCTAACTAAGGCAGTGATGCATTGTAGTTTATACACATTTAGGGGGCAGTGCTTAGAAACAGAGACAATGCACCTGGGTAACGACCTTAAACAAAGCATGCAAATGAAGTATTCAGGTGTAGCAAACTGCCCCATTTCACCAGCTCTAATCCAATCAGCAGAACTACTGAAACACTGGAGCAGAGACACCAAGAGCCATTACAGACCAAAGCTGAGAGTGTCAGTAATCTGGATCATCTGACCAACAATAAGACAACAGGAAATGACCAGGAAGCTCTTGCTACAAACTTTGCTTGAAAGAATCATTTGTCTGATGTCATATTTACCTTAGGGGGAAGTCCACTTCCCAAAACAACAATTGACAGATAATGTACTCACCCCCTTGTCATTCAAGATGTTCATGTCTTTCTTTCTTCAGTCGTAAAGAAATTGTTTTTTCAGGATTTTTCTTCATATAATGGACTGATATGGTGCCCCGAGTTTGAACTTCCAAAATGTAGTTTAAATGCGGCTTCAAACGATCACAAATGCGGTCGTAAACGATCCCAGCCGAGGAAGAAGAGAAATCTAGTGAAACGATCGGTTATACCTGAACTCTGTGTATTCTGACTCAAGACAGTTAGTGTGTGTTGAAAAACTCCAATCGTATTTTCTCCCTCAACTTCAAAAATCATTTCGAAATCATCCTACATCACTGCAGAAGAACAGACACAGTGTTTACAAAGTGAACATGCAAAGAAGATCAAACACCCTTAACAAAAAAGGTAAAACAGTGATATAGGACGATTTTGAAGTTGAGGGAGAACATGAGATGGAGTTTTTCCACATACACTAACTGACATGAACCAGAACAAAAACAGTCCAGACAGAGTAAGACAAGATGTGCATTAGACATTAAAAAGTATATAAATTGTATTATTTTTTATGAAAATAACCGATCGTTTCACTAGATAAGACCCTTCTTCCTCAGCTGGGATCGTTTACAACCACATTTGTGATTGTTTGAAGCTGCATTTAAACTGACTTTTGGAAGTTCAAAATCAGGGCACCATATCAGTCCATTATATGGAGAAAAATCCTGAAAAAACAATTTCTTTATGACTGAAGAAAGACATGAACATCTTGGATGACAAGGGGGTGAGTACATTATATGTGAATTGTTGTTTTGGAAGTGGACTTCTGCTTTAAATGCTAAAAACAATGTACTTCACCTTAGTTTTCATGCGATACTGTCAAAACATAGGATCAACATATCTTAAACGGACAGCAGTAATGAGCAATGTGAGTAAAAGGAGGAAGCTGACCCGAGTCCTGTTGATTTTGTCTTCGGCGTCACACACGTGTCTCTTCCAGTCGTCAATGGCTGACATCAGCACGGCGGAGGGGAAACTGCAGCACAATCAACATCAGACACAATCACATGACGTGTAAATTGCTCTGATACACCTGTGTGAGTGTGAGCCGTACCTGAGCGACGCCTCCGTCAGGTGTTTGACCACCATCTTCCCCTCAGACACGCTCATCCTCAGCCGCCGCAGCGCGTGTTCACGTCTGTTCTGCAGGACACACAGCTGAAACACACACACACACACACACACACACACACACACACACACACGTGTCACTGTGGTGTCCAGGAATGAAAACATCCTCAACACATGAGCTGAAAGGCTCACCTGAGCTGATGTGGATCTCCTCTGGGCTTTCACACACGCGTCTCTGAAACGCTTGATCTCCTCCTCGAGATTCGACCGCTCAGACGCAGACTGATTACTGCAGGACACACGAAAACACATTGATGCATTAGTAAGACACAAACACACTAGTTTTATTTACATTGCACTTTTCACAGCTTCAAAGCAGCTTCACACACACATTCATGATCCTCATTAGGAATATCAACGATTAATCAATGATTGATTGTCAACACGAGATTTAATTGATTCAAGCTACTGATGATCAATTAAGCAATTTTGGATAGCGTGTGGCTCATGTGCAAAACACGTGCAAGCAGCTGTGAGTGACGGCGACGGATCTTTTACAAAAAAAATTCACTGATGTACAAATTAAGCTTTTATTGTGATCCAAACTTTAAAGGTACATTAAAATAGAAACAATACAAAGATTTTCAACATGGAAAAAATAGAAAGTAATGTAATGTAAAGTCATGCAGTGTTGCCAAATCCACGTTTTTGCCACGGAATAGGGTTACTTTCACACTGTTACCGTGGGTTGTTTTTCACGTCCGTGGGTTGAAGCGACCCCAATAACGTAATATATACAAAACGTGTATTTTACCTCCTGAAATGCAATATTTACCAGAGGACCGCTCTCAAAATACAATCGGGCTACTTTTGGGCTAGTTTTGAGAAGCAATTGGGTTTTGTTGTGAAATCCTGGCAACCCTGAAGTCATATTTAATTATAATTTCCCCAGATAACGGTTTCACGTCGGGCACTGCGCTTTCACAGGGCTGCGGGACACAGTCAGGACATGTGTAATTCATTCCTACAACATATTAATTTGTGGCCACGGTCCACATTCCACATTCCCTAGATAACCCGTGTTTTAACTAAAATGAGGAAACAAATGAATAAGTCATAGAAATGAATTCTTAATTTATGGCCACAAAATCTTTCATTTCCCATCCGCATGTTTACCACAGTAAGAGATGTGAAAACAGTGATTAAAAGTGAATGACAAAATAAACATCCAAAATTAGTGTGAGAAGGTTAGGATTGGGGAAAAGAAACAATAAATGTTAAATTCGTGGCCAACTGTCAAATCAGAGCATGAAGCCACGTAACGTCAAGGCTTTAAATGTATAAATGGCATGAATCCAAACACACGGTTACAACGTAACATTTGATGTAACAAAAAATGTTTCATGTGAGCAACAGTGTTGCTGCAGTAAGGTTCACTGGCTGTGTGGCACCGTGTCGTAGTTATGTTTGGTATCATTTTATTTTAAATGCAGATAAATGTTAAATGTAAACATTATGACCATTTTAAAAAAAAACAACAACGAGCACTAAGAAACCATTTAAAAAGGCACATTCAGAGGCCTCCGTGACAGGATATGAAACAGCCAACAAAGTAAAATGATCCCAAACGTAACTACAATGTGCTCTTCATCTATTCATTTTACAATCCTTCTACTAGCCTTTTATTTAGCGTAAAAACCTCTTTTATTTGGGTGAGAAAGCTGCTGTTTTGAGTGGCAGTGAATGTACTATATTTATGTGAACAAAAGTGGTTTTACTTATAGCAGCTGTATGCTGAAGTGAGTCATGCCGTTAAACGTTGATGTGGAATTTTTTGTTTATGTGAGATTGTGTTCTATTACCATTTAGTGACGTGCACACTGATCACATAAAGACAAAACATGTTCATGATTGTGGTTATATTACCCATATAAATACAAAAGACACTCTCAAATGCACACACACTGGAGGTTAAAAGTTCTCTCTTTCTCACCAAACCTTTTTGGTGCTTTTTTGTATTTGACTAGAAATACAGTAAAACATTAATATTGAGAAATACTATCCATAGAACTACAATTTAAAACAACCATATATATATATATATATATCTCTTTACAATTACAATAGGGTTTTATCACTATGTGCTTGAATCCCTAAATTAATCTTTAACTATAACTCTTTCAAAGGTATATTAGTGTTCAGACTCACCCGAAGTCCAGGAATCGCTCCAGTTCAGCCTGAAACTCTTTACTCCTCACACGGATTTTTCTGGTGTAACTAAAGAAAACACACACAGCTTCATTCAGCAGCTCACGTGTGTGTGTGTGTGTGTGTGTGTGTGTGGACCTGGTATTCATCACGTTATGGGGACCAAATGTCCCCACAAGGATAGTAATACCAGTAAATTTTGACCTTGTGGGGACATTTGTGAGGTCCCCATGAGGAAACAGGCTTATAAATCATGCACAATGAGTTTTTTTCAGAAAGTAAAAGTGTGCACAGTCTCCTGTGAGGGCTAGGTTTAGGTGTAGGGTAGGTGTAGGGTGATAGAAAATACGGTTTGTACAGTATAAAAACCATTACGCCTATGGAATGTCCCCATAAAACATGTAAACCCAACATGTGTGTGTGTGTGTGTGTGTGTGTGTGTGTGTGTGTGTGTGTGTGTGTGTGTGTGTGTGTGTGTGTGTACTTGTTTTTGCTACATTGTGGGGACCACATGTCCCCACAAGGATAGTAAAACCTGAAAGGCCTGCGGTCCCCACAATGTTAAAAAATGATTAAAAATAGTAAATGATGTTTATCTGAAAGTGTAACGACGCAAACATGTTTTCTGTGAGGGTTAGGTTTAGGGTTAGGGGACAGACAATATCGTTTGGTCAGTATAAAATCTATAGAAGTCTATGGAAAGTCCCCACAATTCACAAAAACAAACATAATGCTTAGAAATCAGTCAAAACGTGTTTGATGTGAATCTAGTGTTCTGTACGCGTCTGTGATGGGTCAGTTTACAGGTTAGAAAATATCATTAACCTGATAGAAAAAAAAAAAGTACACGTCTATGCAATGTCCTCAATAATAAAGTCAAACAAGAGTGTGTGTTTGTGTTAGAGATGTGACAAATCAACAGAATCGATTCATTTTCCAAATGCAACCATTCTCTCTTGAATCGATTCTGAGCTTGAACAGCAGATGGCGCTGTGTGCTTTAGAAACAGCTCTAACCTGCTTGCTTCAATTCCTTACACACACCTAAATCTAAAATAGTCTTCAGGGTTCCCACACCTTGATTTAGTTCAAATTCAAGGACTTTCCAGGTCCATACACTCAAACACAGGGACTTATTGTAGGGACACATTTCAAGTGAGAGAAATGTTACATTGTGTTACCTTGTGAGAGACATTGTTACAGTTTTCATGAGTCAAACACAACCATGCAAAAAAGCTTTTTTTTTGCATTTATTCTTGGCCATATGACAAGAGATCTGATATTCTGTTTGTCACATGTCTGTTTTGCATAAAACTGAAGAATATTCAGGACATCCTTATATTAGGCTCACAGGCTCATGTAAAGTTAAGTTAACGTAATGCATAATGCACATAACTAATGTAAATCAAGCAAGCTAGTGGCACAGGCATAACACAAATAACACATTAGCAGACCAGAGGGAATAATATGATTTTTTTTTTCCAGAAAACATCTTGCACATAATAAATTCAAGTACTTTCAAGGACCTGTATCTATGTATGTTTATGTTGAATTTTTGTTTTTTGCCACAAACTTTCAAGGATTTCAAGGACCCGTGGGAACCCTGAGTCATTCATAAAGTTCAAAAAGGGAATCACAAGAGCATTCACAGTGGGCTGACTTCTCATTAAACTCTGTGTCTTAAAAGCATTCTGAACCGAGGTGCAATTACAAGACTAAGCCAAAAGCACAAGCGCTCTTCTTCATGAGTGTTTGAGTACGCAGTTAAAAACAAGGTTAAAAATGAGATTAGAGCGTCTGACCTTTCATTTAAATCTGACAGTTCTTTGATCTCCATCTTCAGCGTCTTCAGCGTCTCCTGGTTCTCCTTCTTCTCCTGCTGGTCTTTCTTGACCTCCTCCTCTAGTTTCTGCTGGAATATGCTGAGCTCGTCGCTGGCGATCTGAACACAAGCACGGTCACACGTCTGAGCCGCAGAACCACGCAAACCTTTCAGAACATCCTGACGGCCGTATCCCTACCTGCATCCTCAAGGTGATCTTCTCCGTTTCCTCCTGAAGCACTGATATTTCCTCGGCTCTCTCCTGCTGGACGACTTCATGATCGTCCTTCATCTGCTGGATCTCCTTTAACAGCTGCAGGTTCTGCTTCTCTTTCTGCAGCATGTCGCCCTGGAAGAAACACGTACAATATGTTCATTATACGGATAAAGGTGACGTTCACATCAAAGAAATCCACACGTCACTCACGTTGTTTCTCTCGAAGGGCACGCACGGCTCTGTGTTGATGGAAACGTCTGTATGCTCTCCCAAATCCTGCAAAACAGAGTCAGAGGTCAGAAACAGGACTCATCTCAATGACGCTCCCATCATGCATCCTATCTTACCCGTGCACACACGGCCGTGTATTTATCCTCTCTCTCCTCAGACGCAGACGCGTCTGCCAGTATATCTGCTGCTAAACACTCATAGTCGAAGTCATACGGGTCGGGGAGAAGCGGGAACTGATCCGAGTCTCCAGACTTATCTTTACTCTCATAAGAAACGAAGCTGATTTGTGACACGGCGTCGCTCCGAGCGTCCGCATACGGCCAGAACTCTTTAGCGGAGGGGTTGAGGTGTGACGGTTGGGTGTCGGTCAGAGACACGGCGTGCTTCATCAGGCCGATCAGCTCGTCCGTCATGACGAAGCGCAGAGACTCCAGCAGGAAGGACTTGAGTCCTCCGGCGTCTGCGATCTTCTGCTGCGCCTCCGGAGGGAAGTTCTCCAGCTCTCCCACCATCAGCGGGTCCGAGGTGCACAGCGGGCCGTGCTCCTCCAGAATCTGAGCAAAATAACTGAGAAACACACAATCATAGAGAGTCATCATGACAGAAAGGGTCAGTACTCACTTCATTCTTTCAGCACATTTGTTGACGTATGAGCTTGAAATATTTTAGATTTCCACTGAATCGAGGCCTGTTCAAAGCGAGCACAATAAATATATCTACACTTTTAATAATTGTTCTAATTCTGTGAGAATGATGAAATCCACAGCACGACAACAACAACAATAACAACACTAATAAATGATATGACTGGAATCACTTTCAGAGCAATTTCTGTCCAGCTAATTAAAAAACACTTGCCAAGTTTCCATCCAGTTTTTTGCGATATTTTGTTATCAACAAAGAGAACATGCGTTAAAAAACTTTGCAAAATTTGCCGTCTCCAGCCTGTTTCCATCCAACTGGATTTTTACCGATAAAACGGTGTGCGTGATGATGTCATCCCTAAAAAAGAACGTTTTGGCGTATTGCAAAAAAAAAATAAAAAATAAAAAAAATTGCCCTTGAGCTGTTTCCATACATAATTTCACCTATTGTGCAAATTACAGTGGCGAATAGTCTGTTCTTCATCGTTCTGAAACAAAACGTTATTATACAGGCTATTATTTCATTGTATAGGCCTACATAAATTATTTTTATTAACATGAGTGTTTTTTGTACTTAGGGTTAAAAAAATGATTTAGATACTTGCATTTATACACAGGTGCAGTTGCATTATTTTTCTGATTAAGTTTTATTACACTGTACCCTAAAGGAAATTGGAATGTTCATTTAGGTTGTTTTAACCGACAGTCTTTAAGACATAAATAAATAAGCTTATATGCAAAATATATTTTTTCTAAATAATTAATAAATTAATGAAACGAAATAAAAAAAACCTGTGCAACAAGTATTAGCCTATATGCAAACTTTCGTTTCATTTTTGCGATGTGCTCTTGAGAAAGCATCATCCTGTTTGTGTCCTTTATTTTACAAAAGCACAATGTTTTGTTTTTATTGTGAATGTGCACAAATAAAAAAAAAAAAATACTTAAAATAGTTTTGAGTAATGTTTTACTCTTATATGAAAAACACAAAAGGAGTACTGCAAGTTGTTTCCACTTTTATAGAGGGAGGAAAAATAAAATAAATCAAGTGGCGGTGCCGGTGCCTCTGGCGCGCAGTTAATCATTACTGACTCGACAGAGCAGCCTGTTCACTGTCATAATAAAACACACTGTGCCAAACATATTGAAAAAACTTGCTTATTTTAACTTATTATTTTATATTAAAATAAATACTTGTATTAAAAATAATACTTGTCAAGAGCAGAGCAATATAAAGATTTGCTCATACAGAAGTCACTTCTAGAAAAAAAAACAGAACAGCAAATTCCAAGACCAACGTGATCATGAGTGAAATGTGCATGGAGAACTTTCTCACTTCCAACTGCACAGATTTCCATTGAGATTAATGGAATTCACCTGCATAATTTTGCACAGCAAAGATGAATGTGACCGCACTATTCACATCTAATTTAATTAGGGCTGCAACATCTAATCGATAAAATCGATTATCATCAATAATGAAAATCATCGACAACGATTCTCATCATCGATTAGTTGCGGCCGCCCACAGTGCACGTACAACTTCAGCTAGTCACTTCAAGTCGAGAGCAGAAGACGTACTCATATAAACTCTCTTTAGTGGGGTCGGGGTTATTGTCCAGGATCCTCTCGTAATGACTCCGGTGTGCCGATACAGCGTACTGCTCCTCAAACTCCGCCAGCTGCCCTCGCAGGTGTTCGGGAACGCTGAACGGATCCATGGCATGCAGGAACATTCTGGAACATCACATTTACAACATCACCAAAACTGATTCGCTTCACCACGTGACGTGCAACGGCTCGACTGAACTCACAAAGAGTCTTCCTCAGTGAACAGCTCATCTTCCTCATCTTCATCCCTCGAATGTCCTCCTCTCATTCCAGAAAGCATAATAACAGACTGAAACACACAGACACACAGATGAGCTTCAAGCGTGTGGGTCCGGCGTCGCTGCACTGACGACACTCACCTTAAATTCCTTCTGCTTCTTCTTGCGATGCCTGTTTTTACTCTTAAATACTGAACTCTGAAACACACAAACAGCACATCATATACACAAACTCAGACGAAAACCTTCAAAATAAACACTTCAGCTTGCGTCTCTTACCAACTGCTCGTCATCATCCATCTTTTTAATGACTAAACAAACAGCATCTAAAGAGAAAGAAACAATCATTTAGAACAAAACTCTTCATATACAAAATACTCCTTCTGATTTACGTACCATCTTCAAAATATTGATCGAGAATGGGGTGACAGGAGCGATAGCACTCTCGATTCGACTCTAGAGTCCAAATAAACAGACGCATTTCTTTAGCCGGAGCCTGTCTTAAGTACTCCATTACAGTTAAACCGCCACCGTCAAATAATTCCAGAACGGTGCCGAATTTCTCGATGAGCGTCTCCTGCAGCGGCGTGAACGTGAGCAGAGGTTTCAGGTCCAACTCCTCCAGATGAGAGCTATAACGATTGATGAATGACTCCGCGGCTTTCAGACCTGACGGAGCAGACGGAAAACACATCTTTGAACAGGAACTCAAATCTACATGCACATCGGACACAAGATTCAGTCCTGAAAACACTGATGTTTAGTCAGAGTAACTGAACAGGAGTGTAAATGAAACACACCAGCGTTATCAAGCTGCTGAGCCCAGTGCTGCAGTTTGGGTTGGATATGAAGCGTAGAAGCAAGCGTTTCGATAAAGACTCGAGCCCAGACCCTGTTTTTAGATTCCAGCAGAAGATCCACGTGCTCCGACAGCGGTCCAGAGTCTCTATGGCTGTTTAACACACTCTCATGTCCTTTACTCTCAAATAAATCCAGCCACGGTCGCAGACGCTCCAAAAAGCAAGAAATATTCACCGACTCTTCTTTAAAAAGTCCTTTGTTATCATGAATTTGATGTAAAACACGGTCCATATAAATAGTGTCTTTGGGCGGCTCTGCAGGAGTAAAAACAGAGATGCAGCGTTATTAAGAGCGGCTCCCATCCAGGGGTCCGGGGCCCACAAGAGGGCCTCAGAAATTACTTTAATTTTTGGGGCACCTGACGCACATGCACTTTTCTTTGTTTTTTCAGACCCATAAATGAATTTCCAGAATTTTAAGCAAAATGCAAGCAACAATTGGGTGTTTGTTTGTTTTTTTGTGTACTCAAACAAAAACTATTGAAATTTGGATTTTTTTTCTTTAAAAATTGTATTTAGGTGTTTTACGCTTCCAAATAAAATGGTCTACATATAACATTCCCCAAGCAAGATATAGCCATTTATTACAATATTATTATAGGTGCCTTTCAGTGAAAAACATAACATCTATATTGTCAAACTAAATGGGTAAGATAAAATATAAGTGTTTAGGGAGCAGTAAGTAAATACATTCTTAAATATATTGAAATAAATATATATTTTTAATCTGAGTATGAACAACAAACACAAACAGTGTAGCAAGTAGTGAAAACTGCACAAATTGTCTCGTGCAAGAAAAATACAAACCAATTTATTTACAAACTATACACAAAATGAGCGAGAAATTTACTGAGTGCAACCAAAAAAAATAAAAAATGCAAACAATACAAACTAAATAAGAATTTGTTACAAAATATAACAACCAAATGGATTGATCCGCTGGCTGTACTGCCAAAAAAACTAAATTCCAGTGCTTTATCTGATATGTGACCATGAACCACAAAACCATTCATAAGAATCAATTTCTCAAAATTGAGATTCATACATCACCTAAAAGCTGAATAAATAAGCTATGGTTGTCAAAAGGTACCTGGTTCGGTAACATCCATTTCCCGCTCAGATTTGAGCGCTGTTGAGATGATTTTTAAACATCGCTGATTGGCCATAGTGTGCACGCACTCGCCAGCTTAACAGTGCTCGAATGTGAGCGGGAAATGGACGTTTTTAAAATTTCAGTACCGAAAGTACCGAACCCGGTACCTTTTGACAACTCTAAAATGAGCTTTTCATTGATGTATGGTCTGTTAGAATAGGACAATATTTGGTCAAGATACAACTATTTGAAAATCTTAGCATTGCATATTACTAATCAAAAATGAAGTTTTAATATATTTATGGTAGGAAATTTACAAAATATCTTCATGGAACATGATCTTTACTTAATATCCTAATGATTTTTGGCATAAAAGAAAAATGTATCATTTCGACCCATACAATGTATTGTTGGCTATTGCTACAAATATACCCGGGATACTTAAGACTGGTTTTGTGCTCCAGCGTCACACATGTACTGACGTCTCATCCCTGTTTTTGGTTTGTGTTATGTCAAAGGGCTCTGTCATGTGTATTTCTGTGCTTTTTTAAAGAGTGCAAATGTGTTTCTTTTCATGCACGTACAACATGCTCTACTTTTTACTTTGCATTTGTTCAAAATGAGTTTGTTCAAAATTTAAAATTACGATACCTCTCTGTGCCATCGGGTCTTTAAGGGCTTCTGCAGCCATTACTTCCTTTTTGTCTTGACAGGCAGAACGTGTCGCCAACTTGTGTTGTTTCCGCCGAAGCTTTCGCTCATTTTTAGACTTCAGCTTCTTAATACTGTCAAGGCACAAAGACAGAAATCAGCCACCGCCAACAGATGCAGCTACAGTATGAAATATGACACGCAAGATGAATTAAACGTCACCTTGTACATTGCTGCTTGATTCTCAATCGCCCAGCAGGTCTGATTTTAGGAATAGATGTTTTAAACTGAAAGATGAGAAGATGCGAGTAAGCCAATGAAACATCACTGTGTGTTTGTGTGAGAGAGTAAGAGTGTGTATGTGTATGTGTGTGTGCGCGTGTGCGTCTCACCTCACACTTAATCAGCCCAGTCGAGCCATATATTACAATGTGACAGACCTGACCTCCACAGTCTGGCGTAAAACACGAATCTCTTAGAAAATCCTGCAGGAAAAAGATAAAAACAATGAGCGTCTGCGCCGTCCTCAGGTTCCTCACATAAGTCACGTGTGTCCGTCTGACCTTGTCGTTCTTATCGGAGAAGGAAAGCGTTTTGAGCTTCTTCCAGCAGCTCATATGAAACTCCACTCTGCAGCTCTGACAGCAGGTCAACTGGATGAAGCCCTGCACACAGCACACGCTCATCAGAGACCCATCGCCAGGATCCGTCAGACAGCAGATTCAGCTCAGGACGCTCACCTTAAAGTCTGGATCGCTGAAGAAGATCTCCACCGTATGAGACAGGCAGTGCTGATACCGACAGACGGCGTCTGCTTTAGGAGGAAACTTACACGCCTCTATAAAGTTCTCCAGATGTTCCTTTAGGACAGACACAGTTCAATATTAAGATCATATATACAGTTTGTGCTTTTAGGCCATGTCTGTTTGCATTAGGGTCATCTAAACACCAGTGTAATTGACATTTAAACCACACATTATTACTGCAAACATTAGTGTTTCGTATTTAATCATTTAATCCTGTAGTTATTTTAGTCCACCTGAGGCTGTGGTGAGCTGTGACAAACCAAACACCACTGACTACATAAAAAAGGAACAAACTCCAACTTCTTGTTTCAAATGGAAATACATCAGCATGTCAAGCAAGGTCACGAGGACTTTTCTGTGTTCAACATCTGCAGACAAATCACTGTGACTCATTCCTCTTTATACAAACAAACATACACATGGACACTGAGTTAAGAGCACGCACAGTTTCAGGGGGTTTGGAAGCAGAAACATGTTAATTATTCTGTAAAAATGTGTCTAAATTAGATTTCTTTGTACTGCGTTAAAGCCAGAATATTCTGGAATCGCTGGTCATGATCTCACACAGGTTACGCACCTGTAAACAGTCTGGCTGTGTTTCCTCTACTGTAGTTTTAGTGGTCGGCCAGGTGAGTTTTCCAGGTGTGATGTGTCTCTGGATCATCAGCTGTGCGTTAGTGAAACACTCCAGAGCTTTAGTAAATCTACAACACAAACGCAGACAGGAAATGATGTCAAAGACATTCAGCATACAGTGCAGCAGCATTTAAAATCAACACACTCACCTGTTCTCTTTCAGGTAAACTCTGCCCATCCCATAATGCACCAGCAACTGAAACTTCCTCTCTGATGACTCTAATTTGGTCAACAGCTGCTGAGCTTTAGCCAACTCCTTCAAACCCAAGAAACAACAATCAGTGAACAATTAGTTCATGTTCTGAGCTGAATATATATATATATATAATATTACATTAGATATTAGTGCATTTCTACAGTTTGGCACCAGAACTAAGAAAGCTGCACGAGGACAATACAGGTTCCAAAAAAAAATATTAAGCAGCACAACTGTTTTCAACATTGATAATAAATCAGTATATTAGAAATAATTCTGAAGAATCATATGACACTGAAGACTGGAGTAATGATACTGAAAATTCAGCTATGAAACCTTTTCTATGAAACCTTGAAGGATAATAAAAATTAAAATGTTTTTTTACGAAAATAGATTAAGTGTGCTGTCATTAAAAAAAAAAAAAAGCCAAGAAGATAGGGAAAAGGGAAATAACGGGATGAGCCTAGGACTGGCCGATATTTCTGATTTTACTGATTAATTCGAATTGAATGTTTTGCCACTATTTTATTTTTTTAGAAATCAAGGAATTGCAAAAGCAAGGAATTTTGAACATAAATATTACCAAATGTTCAGATAAGCCATTTTGACAATATGCCAACGATAACAGTAAAGAAAAGAACAATCCAACTACATGTTGATGCACGTGATTCACCGATCACATCGCTGGCCATCATTCACACAGAACGCGCTTTTGTGTTGACACGGATGTGATGTGGGCAGTGGAATAGGAAAAACATGGGAGTGAACTTCTTTTAACTTGAGCGCTGCATTTTCAGAATGCCGCTTTATACATGACGGTGCAAGAAACAGACACGCCCATGTTTACACTGAAAAACAATAGAAAAGCAGTGCAATCGAATAAAACAAACCTGTGAAGAACTGTATGTCTGATATTTCATGTTTGCATCATGATGACAGGCTGAAAGCTGCTGTTGATTGTTTTTACAGAACATTTATAGTCAATAACAGTCTACTGGTGTTACACCTTCAGTCATTTTGATTTTGAATTACCTTAATTTTTGAGATTTTTTTTTTTTTTTTAAAAGCATCTTTCTTGTATAATTTCTTTGTTGAAAAAGATAATTAACATTTACATATCGCCCAGCTCTAGATAAGCCATAAAAAAAGGTCTTAACCAATAAAGTCTGATTTTTGCATCTGGAACTCCATGATTTGGGATTTTTGTATGAGAAAATTTTACACCGCAAATGCACATCAGAGGGAGAGACACATGCAGCGACACAGCGAAACATATCTGGCTTTGACGGAAAACAACAACGGCTGCGATGTGTGGCAGGAAAGTGTGGATGTAGAGTGAGGTCATAATGATTGCAGACACAGTCACTCGATCTAAAGGCTTTCCTGAGTGTCACATGATACTGAACTGAAACAGACAGGCCTCTAGACTGCAAGAAAAAGGAAACCATTTTTTGAGCATGTGCGAGTTAATATTTGAAGTGTTCTCATTTGTGCGAGCGTACGTCTGCTCTGCTCCATACGCCGTGCACCGCAGCGAGATTTCACTGATCACCTGAACAGACTGAGGCCGATGGAGGCTTTGGTGTTTAAGAGAAATGTAAAAGTAAAATAAAGGACACTTCTTAAGGCAGAGAATGTGAACATGTTGGTTTTTCTCTACTTTTTTTTTTGTTTTCATATTGTAAAGCCTGTTAGCTTTGCCGTTTACCTCACATTACACATTTTTACTTTATATGATTCCACGGTGTTTGCTAAACTCACTGTAATTTATTAGTCGACATATAGTACAGCATGTGGTGTATGTCATGCCTGATCTTATTCATTTTTGTTAACAAATGTTATATAAACTAATGTGTCATTGTAGACTACTGTTTTAGTGTTGTGCTTCTCAACAAGAATAACAATGAATCCATCATTCAACCCTCCGTTTTAGTCTTAAAGATGAAAGGTGTATAGACGTAAGCACAACAGCTGATTACGTTTTCTTGTAAAACGCAACCCCAAGATTGTGCATTTGAAAGTGAAAGCGTCAAAGCCTGGTTTTCTTTTTAACACATTTGACAGATATTTGAATTGACGCTGACTTAAGGCTGAATGCGAGACGAAAGCACAAAGACGAATGGCATCTGAAGTGTATAACTCATCAACTTGACACCACCAGCATTTAATTCCATAAAGTGAGCAGTAAGTCATGGTGACTGGAGGTGAATTGTGGTAAATTACCTCAGGCTGTCCGATTTCCAGCAGGGCCATTGCATATCCATACATGAGCACAGATTTATCCAGCTCTGTCAAACCCAGCTCCTGTCAGACACACAAACACACCAATGAACGAGGATCCAAACCCTTTAAATGACAGTCGACAACCTGAAACACACTGTTTAACTTTAAAATAGAGTACGGCACAACATTCAACCAACACCACCAAACAAACCAACTCTTTAATGTCATGAGTGATTCAATGTGCTAAAGAGGCAAACAGGAGAGATGTTCTCCTTCATTTTTCACACACCCTTTAAAAGAAAGAGTAAACTAATGAAGGATAGCGAACGGAGCTTCCTGTCATTCTGGTAATTAAAAAAAACAACAAAAAAAATAAAATAAAAACAACCAAATATCAGCTGACTGCTACTGTAGCCCGTGTTTTAGTCTCCAGTAATACACTAGGGCTGGGCTCAATAACAATAATTATCATGCAATATGGAATGGAATATAGTTACTATATTCCTTGTTTTTTGTGATTAAGCTATAGCATTTATGCATTTATACTTAATGTATTTAGTCTATTTTTTCTAGCAACCAGATTATATTTTTACCATGGTATTGAGGTGCTATATTGGTGGTTTGATACGGTGGAAGAGCAATAGTTAATTAAAAAAAAACAAAAAAAAAACAGAATAATTAAATTTCACCATATAAAAACGATGTTTTTACAGATATGACTTTGATAATGAACATAAATCTACATCTGCATCTGAACTCAAACTATTATCAAATGTGTATTTCTAAGAGACCAAAAAAAATATTGTTGATTTGAAACAATATTACTCATTAAAACAAGAAATCAAAATTATTTTTTCATATTAAGATATTTATTTTGTTAAGGAAAAATGACTGGAAAAAGTGTGAAGAATTAAAAAAAAAAAAAAAACAAACACATGAAGTGTTTGTCATGTTCTGACCATAAAGAATAGTTTAAAGCCACATTTAACCGTCTGTTTTTTACAGCTTTCGAACTGTAGCAAAAATCTGCCTTTAAACTTGAAAGAAATAAAAATGTGACATTTATCGTGTTACTTATCGATGTCGACTGATATGGAAAAAAAATCATTGTGATCATTTTTGGGCCGTATTGCCCAGCCTTACAATGCACTCAGGTTTGGTGTGGATGTGACAAGTGAAATAGACAGGAAAAACATAGATCTGTATGTACAAGCTGATACACACACACACACACACACACACACACACGCAGTACCGTGGTCCCGCTGGACTCCAGGATCCTGAGCGCCACAGAGAAGGACTGCTGTGCGTTCCGGCAGCGCTGGTCACTTAAAGCCACGTGAGCCTCCTGAACGGCGGCACAGAATCGCTCCTTCCTCCCCGCCTCGCTCTCGTCCTCCTGCAGACACGACAGCAGCGTTAAAGCACACACAGACACACACGTCACACTCACTACCGCTGCTGCACACACTTACCACCGGATGGCTCGGTCCGTCCGGGACGGGTGCGAGTTTGATCCGGACCGCCGGCTTCTCTGGGACACCAGCCGAGGCTTTCTTAGTCTTTCGTGGACTCATTTCACTAGAACAAATTAATCAGGAATAAACATTATATTACAAGCAGCTCAATGAAATCAGTCCACTGTTTTCTACAAGCACAATTTGCTCAAGGATGCATTCCACAGGAAGTGATACGAGCGCACAGAAACGTACGGCTGCACAATTAATAGATTATCTAATCATGATCACAATTACAGATGCCACAATTATATGTGTATGTATATATATATTTATATTTATTATTCTGCTTGGTTAAGATGTGGGGATGGGTGTTTTTCCCTACAGGTTATCTTTTTTTTCATAGTTTTAATTTGTTTTTAATTTTTACTTCTATATTTAAAGAAGATATATATATAATAAAGGTGGCATGCAGTATTTCAACAACGCTATAAAGCTATTCAGAACATCATTAAAATGTAAATTGTGACACTCGTAATTAATAATTGCAATTACAATTTCAAAGAAATAACATCAGCCAAAAACTCCAAAGATACATATTGACCAGCGTTATACTCTTATACTCTGTGTTTGAATGAGACAAGTTTACTATTCAATATTATTTTAACTGGTTAAACTGTCATTTTTTGTGTCAGTTCTATTATTTTTTAATGTCTACATAACATCTTGTGTTTTAGTTTTACACTTCAGTACTTCAACAAAGCCAAAATAAAATGTTTATTGCACGCTAGCTGACATTGAATGCAGTTTATGCTCATTTAGTTGGTAAGAGCTACAATAAGGTCTGATTAGTCATGCATCACATAACATTAACAATCAGGAAACACTTGTTAATTTTTGTTTATATTAGTCAATAAAAATACACCTGCTCAGTTCATGTGATCTCAGACCCACTAAATAAAAAACTTTTGATTAATATATTAGTAAATGCTGAAGTTAAACTATGACTAATAAGTGCTTCAGAAATGTATTTCTTTGTTAGGTCATGTTAACTAATGCAGTTAACTAATGTTTACAAATGGAACTTTATATGTAAAGTGTCCATTTTATTTCAAGCAGTGAAAAAGTTAAAAGTTTAACTATTAGTTAATAACATCATGTTGACATAAGGCTGGTTGAGATGTTCAGCATCACAAACACATGGTGAGGAAACAGCAGAAATAAAAAAGTCAACATCCTGTTTCTGTCTGAAACAAACCCCGATCATCTGTAAGCTTCAATATAATGCAAAATGAAAGTGAATCTAGTCAGACTCACGTGACCTTATTTACTGTCTTGAAATGACCATAAAACAAGAGTTAATGTTTTACTTTTCAGTTGTGTGGAACAACAGAACACTCTTCAAAAGTCAAATCAGACTGATATTTAACATCTTAAATATAAAAAGTTTAAAAAGACATTCAAATGAGCTCTTTCCCTGTCATTTTCATAATAATAACTTGGGTAGGTACCTCTTTACGTCTTTGAGTCTGTCAGTTCTTCCTTCAGCGTGCGCTCGAGCTCCTGAATTCCCTGAAAATGGATGAATTATGGGATTATTGCGTCGCATATTCAAGTAAATCAAACACTCCTGAGTAACACCACTCCTGCTCTCAAGAAGATCAAGAACCAGCAGGACCAGACTGACTACCTGTCGCTTCTAGAAACGAACACAGTGGCATGAAGGAGGAGGAGTAAACACACACACACACACACACAGACAGCAGAAGAGACACAGGAAACACCACAGATGCACAGTGAAGCTCATTTCCTTCGAAGGGATTATTTAACCCGCCAGAACACGCACACATGTAACAAACCGCATTACATTTGACATCCTTCCAGTTACACCAGCGGCACCACATTCAAGCTCAACTCTACAAACACCAGCGCAACTATGTGCTGCATCATCAGCGCAGGAACAACACATTAACAACATTCACACATCTGTGATGTGCGTCCATGAAGTGAGAGCTGGGAACGGACAGCAGGGAGGACGAGCAATAGCAGATGCTTTATTTATGATAAAATACAGCATTCCCTGTGACATAACGAACGACTGATGTGTGTATGAAGAGCAGACAGAGAGAGTCCAGCTGAACAGTCCAAACTCCAGCTCCACACGCTATTACAACCTTATCGCTTAAAGGAGAAGTCCACTTCCAAAACAAATTTACAGATAATGTACTCACCCCCTTGTCATCCAAGCAGTTCATGTCTTTCTTTCTTCAGTCGTAAGGAAATTATGTTTTTTGAGGAAACGCATTTACAAATGCGGTTGCAAACGATCCCAGCTGAGGAAGAAGGGTCTTATCTAGCCAAACGATCGGTTATTTTCATTTAAAAAAAAAAAAAAAAATTTCTAAATAGTTTTAAATGCTTTAATCTCAAACGCTTGTCTTGTTTTTTCCTGAACTCTGTGTATTCTGACTCAAGACAGTTAGGGTGTGTTGAAAAACTCCAATCGTATTTTCTCCCTCAACTTCAAAAATCATTTCAAAATCATCCTACATCACTGCAGAAGAACAGACACAGTGTTTACAAAGAAGATCAAACACCCTTAACAAAAAAGGTAAAACAGTGATATAGGACGATTTTGAAGTTGAGGGAGAACATGAGATGGAGTTTTTCCACATTCACTAACTGACATGAACCGGAACAAAAACAGTTCAGGCAGAGTAAGACAAGACGAGCGTTTGACATTAAAAAGTATTTCAATTGTATTATTTTAATGCAAATAACCGATGGTTTTGCTAGATAAGACCCTTCTTCCTCAGCTGGGATCGTTTACAACCGCATGTGAAGTGGACCTCTCCTTTAAATGTTTTGATGAGTTTGTATAAAGCTAGCTATCTGGTTTAATTTGAAGGAAACTGTAGTGCCCCCATGGGGACTGAGGCTCAAGAACACATCAATTACATACAACAGAAAATACAAGATGCTGCAAAAATAAATGTTATACAAAATAAAGCAGCTTTCGGAAGAGCAGTGCACATTTAAACTGGAAGTTCCAGTTGATAGATCATGCTGACATCCTGTTTACTACATTACAACATTAGATCAGTCAGATCAGTTTTGCCTAGTACTCAAAACTTGTTAACAGCAAGTCATGTCTGGTACCCAAAACTCTTAACAATCTTCTATCAGCCAGGAAGAGCAGAAGCAGACGACAAAGTGATCATGATAAAAATAATAAAAAAAAATGAGTGTAATGTATAATCTTAGTCGCATGTGTTTCAACACTCAAGCTTCTGACAGCACAAATCAGCAAGAGCTATTAATTCAATTCAATTCAAATTTATTTGTATAGCGCTTTTCATTATACATATCTTTGCAAAGCAACTTTACACTGAATTAAAGATTTTACAATATATTTAGTAGTGGCTTACTAGTGGTGACTATGTCAAGTTGATGTACATATGGCAGAGATGTGTGGTAAAGATCAATTAATGACGTAATCAAACAGACAAAAAAACACCATAAATTAGCAGCAAAATTTGGTAGTGCTGTAATATACCATAAGCTATAGAGAATGGGAATGTGACGTCAGCACCGCACGGCATTCTGGGACTTTCAGACACGGACATTACAGTCTAGGCTGGGTAATAGTGGAAGTAGATGTTAAAATTTAAAATTTGTACAGAAAAAAAAAAAAGACACATTAGAATGGAGAACACTTGCAGTGACATGAACTGCCATATCTGCTGTCATGACCGGATGGAGAGCAGATCTGAAATGAAGCGCAATTTTATGCTTTTCAGCTTGAAACAACACAATGGCGAAAGCAGCTCAATGAAAATAACTTCAAAATCTGGCTTTGTCGTTTGTATTTATTATTCATTACAAATTCATAATTTCCGATCCACATGAATTTGTAAGTGCTCACGCTATGAATAACACGTTTGGAAATGTCATTTAATCTGTGATATCACTGTCTTTGTTCATAAAGCAACTCCTCTGATTTACTGCTCAGCAGCTCTTTGTAAGAAATCGTGTATTTGTTCAATTTAAGTCCAGTAAAACTTACTGCACTTCATCCCTTAATGAAATTAGGATGATATGATATATGATTAAATACATCAGCGTTTCTCAATTACAGTCCTCACGTACCATCGCTCTGTATATATTGCATATAGCTCTCTTATTTAACCTGATTCAGATAACCAGCTAGTTCAGAGAGAGCTCCATGACTGAACTATGTTCCAATTAACATGGTCCCTACACAATGTTCATTGCTCCCCACTCCCTGAGCAGTGGAAATCAAGTTTACTTCACTTAGGAATATTCATTCATGGATTTGCGTTACGCCACCGACTGCATCGTCTTCACACACAGACTAAACTTACTAGAGAAGTGTGACTTAAGTAAATAAATGGTGTGAATGATTACTATTGATGATTAGTAAATGATTAATGAGTGAAGAATAAATGAGCATAAAAAGAAAGAAAAACAACACAACTGCACGGCTGTAACACAGAAGAATCATTAGATCCTTCACTTCAGTGGAACTGAGCACAACAATACTAGACTTAAAAATCAGAAGCATCTCCGTCCTCACCTGCAATGTCATCCTGGTCCTTCCAGTTTTCAGATTTCTGGTGTATGAGAGAACAACAACATTACAGTAATTAGAAAAAGAGGAAGAAAAAAAAAAAAAAAATCATTGTTCCGGTTTAAAATTTTGTTAAAAGAGAAATTCACATTCACAGCATGGTTATCTTTAACTAAAATACTAAAAAAGTGTTTTAAAGCACTATATTACTAATTGGAAATACATTAAAAACTCTCTATATAAAAACAAACAAACAAATAAATGAAACCAAACCAGTTAAAACAAAGTAACAAATATTAAAAATAACTGTAAATATTTTATAAAATAATTAAATAAATATTAATATTAATTAATAAATGAGTATACATAAACACAATTAAAAACCAAAGCTAATAAAGTGACAAAAATAAAAGCTAATCTCAAATATTACTTAAACTATAACAGTACACAAGTAGAGCTGGGTGATTTTCTTGATTAATTCAAATTTAATGTTTTGCCACGGTTGAAATTTTTTAGAAGTTGAGGAATTGCGATTTTGAAAAGAAATATTACCAAACACTAGAATTAGACACTGACAATCTGCCAATAATAACAGTAAAGAAAAGAACGATCCAACCGGCGCACGTGATTATCGCTCATATCGTTAGACGCGTTCACACACAGAACACGCTTCTGTGCTGACAAAGATGCTTCATGGGCAGTGGAATAGGAAAAACATGCAAGATGAGAGTGAACTTGAGTACCGCGTTTTTATAATGTCGTTTTATGCACGACATGCTGCAAGTGACGTGAGTCCAACAGTCAAACACGTCCATGTGTACATAAAACAAAACAATCTTTTCTGCAAAGATATTTAGCAAGAGAATTACATTTTTTTTTGGCCACATCACCCAGCGCTATACATCAGTAATACTGAAATAACACTGTGACAGTACAGTGTGAGCGTTTGGTCAGGAATCTCATGCAGTGTTTTTCTTCTCACCGAACTCTCCGGGACTGAAGACTGAGGCGTCGCTTCAGGCTGACGACTGGATTTCACATGATGAGCTGAAGAATCGCCGGCCGCGTGCGATCTGAGTTACAAAACAAACCTTAGTCATTCGCTCACGAAGCAAAACTAGAGCGGCAGCAGCTTCTTAAAATACAAACCTGCTTTTAAAAGGAATCTTTTTGGTTTCGGTTTTCTTGGTCTTCATCTCTGCTTGATGAAACACAACACAAATGAAGCGCTCTGCCACGGTCGCTCGCGGCTCAAGCCGTGCCGAAGGATCACACGTTACCTTTGCTCTCCTGCAGCTCCGTCTGGAATCGCTCGTACTGCTGCAGCAGGTCTTTCTGTCCGTCCGCGTCTGCGCCGCACGCGTCCTGCGCCAGGCGGTTGGCCGTCAGAGCTTTCTGATGCTCCCCCAGGTAGAAGAGAGCGTCACAGAAGCGGTAATGACCCTGAAAGCCGAGAAAACACGCGACGTAAAAACTCTGGATGTGAAGGCAGAGCCGCGCTGCTCTAACAGTCAATCACAGCCGTTTACCCGATTCTACAAAAACTCAATGAGAAAAATCACTCAAATGACTCTGAACACTGAGCGTCTCAACAAACGGATGCTTTCACAGACTCTCAAAAGCAGAAGTTCGTAGTCGGGTAACTCCAAGAGCGCTGACCGGAAACTAAAATTTACAGAACTTCTGTTTCCATTTGCTCCATCAGCAAAAGAAATCAGTCGGTACAATAATATATTAACATGATTTGAGAACAAGCAATTAAATTGCACATACGACAGCTTTTATATAAGTTTATTATATAATAAATCATTATAATCCCATTTTACGGACGTAATTGTCTTGTTTTCATGACAGATTCAGTCAGGCATAACGTAACTACTGAAAAACAGATTAAGTACAAATAATGAATGTTATGTAGTGCATATATTTATAACAGTTATTTTTTTTAGCTGACTACTGAGTTATTGTTTACTGAATGTCTTTTCTAAAAAATTAGGATAATTTAATCATAAATTACTATTGTTTTGCATTAAATGCAGTGGCTAATATTATTAAACGTTTATATCTTTGTAACGCACATTTGGCAGCAAAGCACTGAGCTTGAGACGGGAGGCATACAACATTTACTTTTAGCAATAACATGCTAAAAATACAGCACATCTGTAAACAACTCAAACCTTCATTGGTATAGCACATATGCACATTCACATTTCTGTCTATGGACATTTTTCCTTTTTCTGAATATTTTTATTACTGTTGTCATTTATAGTTTATTGTATATTCTCTCTAATATTAGTGTTTTATTACCTTAATTTTATACGTGTCTGCACTATGTTTCTCTACCAGAAGCTTCTAACACCAAGACAAATTCCTTGTGGCAAAAAAGCTCTTTCTGATTCTGATTCTAAATGTATTTATAATTTATATATTTGGCACCTATTAAAAGTGCCATTATTCTTCTATAGTATTATGCCGAACTGACAAACAACTCAAGTGATTCTAAAAGGAGCTCTCTTTACGTGCTTTATGTGTGATTTAGTAGCAAATTGAAGAAAAGTGTTTTTCAAGGCACTTTGTGACTTTTCTTTCTTCATACACAAAAAAAAAAAAACTTTGACAACATCATTTGATTTCTTGATGATTTGATATTTTATAATAGCGATTTTATCATTTTAATATATAAATACAAAAAAGTGGAAACAAATGACTTGTAAACCAGTAAAGTGCTGCTCTGCTGCCATCTACTGGTTTAGCTTGATGTCTTTAAGTTTAAATAAGTTTGTTTACCACAAAATATATTTTGATCATCACATTAAAAACAACATTTAAATTGGGTCAGGTGTAGAGCTTTAAAGTGCTGGAAATAGTTGTGTGAAATACTTGTGAAATTCAATGTTATTTTTCTAAATTCAGTTTTAATTTTTCTGGATTCCATTTTTTTCCATTTTAATTTTTCTGAACTCATTTTTAAATGGTTCAATTAAACTATATTAAATCAAAAAACACATCTAATAAATTAAAATCATGAAACAAACACCTTAACATCAGTGTAGTAAAAGTTTAACAAAAATGACGTGTTGTTTTTGCCCACCTTATGTTTTACTGTTACCAAATTCTGTGTTCTAGCAGGTCTAACGATTTGAATGCATAAAAACAAGTTTCATTCATTCTTACAATAGCCTGAAATGTTTATTTTTCTCAAATTCTGTGATATGTATTTGCATTTTTCTGGTTATAAAATGACGGCATAAAGCATGAACTTCATTTATCTGTTTAGTCACACTTTTGTTTCATTTGCTGTTTGACGTTTCTCGTATGCAACAGAAATGGCAGCGTTTAAGTCAGTGCTCAAAAACTTTAGGTCGTACCAGCAGAAAAAAATAGTTGCAAAATATGATGCACAGTGTCAGTCTAGAGCCCTGTTATTAGTTCATCAAAATGAGAACTGAAAAAAGAACCGATTAAAATATTTTCAACTCGGCCCTACTGCACAGTGTGCAACTTTTACCCAGTGTTTATCTGACACAGAGATGATAATGAGGATGATGAAGATGATGGCAGTGCTTTGAGTGAATCAGCATTTACCTTGGCCCAGTCTGGCTGTAATATAACGGCTCTCTTTCCGTCTCCAAGTGCTTTCCTGAAAACAGTGCCCACAATCAGTGTCACCGATCAATCACGTTCCTGAATATTGCGTACGGTTTGTGTCCAACTCACAGATATTTCTCAGAGCGAATGTAGCAGAGCGCTCTGTTCCCGTACAGGATGTGGTTGCTCGGACTGAAACACAGAAGGGACGGATGAACACTCGATTAAAACAGGAAACTGACGTGGATTGGCGATTAAAGCGGCAAGGTTGCTCCGTCACTTACTGGTATTTAATAGCTTTGGTGTACCACTTCAACGCCAGATCATATTTCTTCTTCTGAAATTGCTCGTTTCCTTTGTTTTTCATTTCTTCGCTTTTCTAGATGAGAAATGAGAGATGATCTTAAATCTGTCCCGTTTCCAGCCAATCATGATTCAAACAGATTTGAATTAACCTCCATTCCAAATACGCAAACGAACGTGACTGATTTGATCTTAAAGACTCTCACTGTTAACGTCCAACGGTCCGGCTCCGATTTCAGCTCCTCGATGGCTTTCTTCTTACTGCATGAAATCACCTGAAGGTAACGTGAATCTGTGGGGCGAGACGTTCGCTCATCAGGAACCATCATGAAGCTCACAGATTCAAGCAATGAATCCACAATTAGTGTTATCCTAGACCAATGAGACGCTCTAGTAGCTTTTTGTAATACTGGCAATATATGATATGTAATATGGCAATAAATGAAACTCACACTCATTGAAGACGAAGCAGAGCGTCCGGTAGCGAATGTCCACCGATCCCAGATCCAGCAGCTTCTTACCGATGTCAGGTGCTCCAGAGTCCCGCAGCCAAACGATGGCTTCAGGCAAACAATCACTCTCCTGCAGACAGACGACAGACGCACACGTGTCACAATACAGACGAGTAAAACACACTTACCGCAGCGGCGCAGGAACCTACCGCAGAAAACAAACTACTTAAGGACACCACGGCTCGGGCTCTGCTCTCCATGTCCGCGAGTGACAGCTGAACAAAACAAGACACAACATCAGAACTGAAGAAACGCTAAAGGATCAGTGAAAGTTTATCAGGACAGACACGTACTCCTCTCTCCATGGCATCCAGAATGCTTTCCAGGATCTCAATCTTCTCAAGCCTCTTCAGACTCAAATCATTCGACACACTGAAAGACACACAACAAAAACTATTATTAGGGTTGGCCGATTTCTCAGATTTTAAATCAAATTATTCTTATTATTCTAATGTAATGTTTTGTCAGGACACATCATTAGCCCTAATATTCACACAGAGTGCATTTGCACTGAAAACACACAGGAAAAATGCTTATGAGATGCCAGCTAAGTTTTTTTTTTATTTAACTCAAGTGCTGTTTTTAGAACACCTGTGTCAAAAATGTCTGTCGTGCGCATGTTTACATAGAAAAGCAGAAAGCTGTGCAGAACTTCTACCATATGTAGGGTATTTGATGTTTGATGATGCTGACAGACTGAAAGATGCTCAGGGCTCGTAAATCTAAAACTTCCTGGTAGCTCTTCGGACAGGCATTCTTCAGATTTTGGCAGCCCAAAATGAATTGTATTAGCCCGAATCAGAGACATCGGCTGAACTTCGCTGTGGACAAATCAGCATGATCAAAAACTTCTGTGATTGTTTTTTTTCTATTCAAATAACACGTCAAGAGAGTAGGCAGTGTTTCCCCTACCATTACATTATAATGGCACCCCCGCCCCCCTTGAAGGTCAGGGTAATTTTATTTAATTTTATTTTCAATACAGCACCAGATCACAACAGACGTCATTTAAAGTTACTTTTCCTATAGAACAGGTCTATACCTTGTTCTTTTATTAAACAAACTAAACGGCAATTTCTGCCAAATTTAAATAAAACAGTTAAATGATAAAAGTAAATATTACAACAAGATTAACCACTTAACTGTAGGGAGAAAAAAAAAAAAAAATATATACTAAAAACTTTTTTAGCCAAATATTCACCAAATTTTTCTTCCATACATTAATTTTAACAGTAAACCTCTGTTTGTATGCCAAAAAAATGTAAGGGTTTCATTTCATTAAAAATAAACAAATGTTTAATGCCTACATTTGATTATCAGAAAAATTAAAACAAGAATTTCCAGAAAAAAAAAAAAAAAAAAAAGAGAAGACAAGAAGATTGTAAGGCCCTATTGTTCAAAATGTTGAAACTGAGAATTTTTGATTTACTTTTTCACTTAAAATTCACCCACCACCCACTCCCGGCACGCTTTACAGATCCGAAACAGGGCTGACATTTTTTGTGGAAGGTTGAAGTAGCAGTCTATGGAGCAATGGAACAAAAGAATAAAAAATTCCGAGATTATATCCCACAGCTCTAATAGGGAAAAAAACATCTTGTCATTCTCTTTTTTCCCCTCGGCTCAAAATAGTAGTTTATCCCACACTTCTGGCTTTTTTCCCTCAAAACTGACAAATTCACTATTTTTGAGTTAATGTGAGTTATAAAGTCCAAATTAGAAGATAAAATAAATAAATGTTACATAAAAATGTTAATAGTAATAGGTTTAAATAACATTTCATGCTGCAACTGTAGGGCTGATACAAAACGTCCCTACGAACAGCACATGTGAATATTATGTAGACCTACTGTTTAAATACAATTTATGCTTTAAACGTAGAGTAATCATAGCAGGTTTCATCCATAGTACTTCTGTTTAAACATCTGAGTTTAGCTTTAAATGGTACCTTTGATGGCTGTATTTTAATCAAACTTATGTTGACATTAAAAGACACAATTTTTTTTCTTATTTCATGGATTTTACCCATTTACCTCCACTGGTTACCAGTGTTTTTTTTCAACCACTATGTGCGCACAGCTGCAAGTGACGTCTACTCCAAATTAGTCTATAACGTTCCATTTAAAGGTCGTTAAAGCATGTGAGACAAGAATTTAAATTGTATTTTCTTACAGATGCATTTGTCACTTCACACTTCTCTAGCAAGTCGATTTTTTTTCTTTTATTCGTCTGTGTGTGAAGACACTGCAGGCGGTGCTGTAGAACAAATTTGTAAATGAATATTCCTAAGTAAAGTAAACTTCAACAGATTTCCCCTGCTCAGGGAGTAGGGAACAATAAACACTGTGTAGGGACCATGTCGATCGGAACACAGTTCATGCACGGAGCTTCATTCTATTGCTCATCTGCAATGTTCATGTGAACTCTGTGCACTCCGGGTCAATACAGTTAGGGTATGTCAAAAAACTCCCATCTCATTTTCTCTTCCAACTTCAAAATCGTCCTACATCACCGCAGAAGTACCGACCCAGTGTTTACAAAGTAAAGGTGCGAAGGTGGTCAAACCCTTTACAAAAAGCAGGACAATTTTGAAGTTTTGTATTGACTGGGAGTGCACAGAGTACACATGCACATCGCAGGTAAGCATTTGTGGTTAAAAAGTGTATAAATATACATTTATTTAAGAAAATAAGCGAGCGTTTTGCTAGATAAGACCCTTCTTGCTCAGCTGGGATCATTTAGGATCATTGAAGCTGCATTTAAACTGTATTTTGAAAGTTCAAATATACGGACACCACTGAAGTCCACTATATGGAGAGAAATTCTGAAATGTTTTTCTCAAAAAACAATTTCTTCACAACTGATGAAAGAAAGACATGAACATCTCAGATGACAAGGGGGTGAGTACATTATCTGTGAATTTTTGTTCTGGAAGTGAACTACTCATTTAAGTTTACTGTTTAAAAAAAAAAAAATTATCTTGAATTGGTCAAATATTCTGAGGAAAAAAGAAAAAAAAAAAAAAACACACAACACTCACTTTGAGTCCAGAAAGCCCATCTCCACGGCCCAGACGGTGGTGGGGTGATAGTCCTGCTGTCTCAGGAGGATATGCCACCAAAACACGGACACGTGCATCAGATGACCCACGTGCTTCTTCACCTCTGGCTTTATCTTGGTCCAGCGCCCGAATATTACATCTGTAAAACACAGAATCACTCAAACATCTGCAGCGATGATCGATGACAATAAAGAGAGTGGCTGGATCACTCACCGGGCGGCTCCATGTGAATGTAAGGGTAATGGCTCTGATAAATCTGAGAGAGAAACTCTGAATCATGAGTGTGTTCAGCACAGCCTGACGCCGCCATCTGAATTCTACTCACGATCTTGGTTTGGTGTCGCATCACATCTGCTCCTTCCTCCAGATCCGAATCTTCCGAGTCTGACATCCTGACAAAACACAAAAACACAGCATGAGAGCTTACAGAGGTTAGTTTCCCCACAATGCACCTCATCTGAGCCGCACCTACTGCCATACACACACTCTTACAACAAATCCACGACGACACACGCTAACGCTGCTCACATCTGTGCTGTTTCTCGATGATGCGTGCTATCTAACACACGAACACGGATTTCTGTCCCGGTGGGCCTGCTCTTCCACGGGTTCCTCTACCTGAGCGCATCTGACGGAGTTTTTCCCTCAGCTCGGTTGAGTTGAATATTTGTCGTGAAACACGAAACCGGATCTCGAACGGTCGGGCCTCGCTTGGAAATCAATAAAGCACAACACCTGCACGAAAACTGACACGTTTAATGATTAATCAGACGACACGGATGAACTTCATCAGGAAGTTAAACGCGACGCGTCTGTGCCAAAACACTTTGCAGATGTTTATCTGAAGTAATTACCGTTACAGATGTTTGCGTGAACGTCGCTGTCGCGCAGACACGTGCGGTCGGTTCTAACCGTAGAACATCCCGCCGTGTTATGAATAACAGTGTTTCTTTTTTTACCTGTTTTTAGGCAAAGCCCTGCTTGATTTTTTCCTGATGTCAACCGTTGCTTTCTTTCATGCGTGAACTGCAGCACTAGCGTGAGCACGCGGGAACAGCGCTCCCGCCCTCTGGAGTTCGCCCGCGGAATCACAGCACCGCATCACAGCGCCCTCTGGCGCTTCCGCAGAGCAGTGCATTTGATTACAGATGAAAAGATGTAAAACCCAGTGTTACGAACTTAGCAATTTGTTGCTAGATTTTTCAGACTACCCTAGCAACTTTTTTCTTCAAAAAGCACCTAGCAACAAGTTTAGCTGTTTTTGAAAATTTATTTGGCAACTTTTAGCGACTCGAATAATAAAAAGGCGCACATTTCCCCTCTAAAATACACAAAAATTGGTGTCTAGCAAGACACATTTCACGTTAATTAAGTTGGTAGATGCAGCTTTTCAATAACAATTGTTTATTTATGATAACACCTTGTTATTAGTTTGTACCTGCACTTGTTGATCAGTTAAAAAAATATGTCGAAAAATGGAAAAGGTACTGGTTATTTTCTGCCAGGATATTTTCTGTTAAGTTGTAACCTGAGAACACAAAATACAATGTGTAGCCTAATTTTACATTCAGGTAAAACAAAACCTGTGAAAAATCAATACAGAAAATTCCTTCAAATGAATGGAGACTTCAAGTGTAGCACACCACCAATACACTGCTTCAAACAGAATTGTTCAGAATCTGGAGTTAGTAAGAAAATACATCAAATCTCTACTCTCTTTCTATGCAGTTTTACATTTACATTTAGACATTTTGCAGACGCTTTTATTCAAAACGACTTACGAATGAGGACAATGGAAGCAATGAAAATGCTAAGTCTCAGTTAGCTTAACGCAGTACACGTAGCAAGTTTTTTTTAAATTCTATAATAAATAAAAAGAAAACAGACAGAATAGAAAAGCAATAGAGCGAGCTAGTGTTATTTTTTTGTTGTTTTTTGCTTTTTGATAACTTTAAATGATGACGTCATCGCGCAATGACATCACATCGACGTTTAGCAACTTTTAGCAACAAATTGTCCTGAATTTAGCAATTTTCCCTGAAAGTTAGTTGTTCCTGCTGGTAAAACGTGTAATTGTTTCTGTTGCTGGCCTGTGGTGGGTTAGCAGCTACATGAAACTTCTTTTTCGCAATTCTGAATTGCGTGATGTAGCCTAGACATGCAACTGTAGCATTAACCCTCTGGGGTTCTTCGGTCACTTCTGACCGGAATTTTTTAAATAAAAAAAAATTAAAAATCGTAGCTTCATCGGAATGGTACGAAACTTAGTGACTTTTATGGTACTTGGTATATGAACACACAAAAAAATTGGGGACAGGATTTGAAAAGTCTAAGCGGTCGTAAAAAAAATAGTCACACTCAGGGCCTTCGGGTCAAAATGACCGGCCATAGGAAATGAATATGAAATTGGCAAAAATATGAAAATACAGAGGTTTTTTGTGCATACAATCTACAAATCAGCCACAATCCAGAAAAAAAGCACACAGCAGTGAAGGGGTGACTCTCTAAAACATCAGTAGTGCAAAACACTACAATACACTCACACACACACACACTTATACACACAAAAACACACACACACACAAATAAACGTGTATCATTTCAAAAGCTAATTTTGGGAAATGTGTGAAATAGAAGCAATCAATGTAAGAAATAAAGTGCACAGCAATGAAAGCATGAGACTGTAAGCCATCAAGGTTGCAAAATAGACACACACACGCACACACATAGGGAAATATGAGACTGGTGAGACTGTAACAGAGAAATGTGAGAATATGTGAAACAAAATCAATGAATCAAATAAAAGGGAGACATTGGATCCAAAATGCAAAAGTCACACACCATGTCTCTCTCTTGAACACACACACACACACACACACACACAGGGAAATATGAGACTGTAACAGAAATGTTCTAATGCAATGTTCAGGTTTGACTGTATTATAAAGTAAAACTGGCGCTTCAAATTACCAGTTAAACCAATCAAACAAACAAAAAACTTGGCAAATAATAAAAAAAAATAGTCTTTGATAATCTCATATGATATATTAAAATCCACAACCTGAAAAGGCAAAGGCAAATATGTGCAAAAACAACTAGAATTCACAAGCCCTTCTACAGAGAGCAGTACATTCACCTAGTGGTTAAAATATGACATTGCTTGATAATTATGCTCACTACACCACCAGATGGCACCAATCTGACTTCAAAAAATTGTTTTCTATAGGCCAGGTGTCTACTTTAAACTGAAATACAGCATTAATTAAAAAATAATAAAAATTATATATATATAAAAATTTTCTATTATATTCAAAGGGAAAAAATAGATCATAATTACTGCATAAATATTAATTATTATCATAAAATTCTCTCAAAACACCACAAAAAAAAGAAAAAATATTATTGAACAAAAATACATTTGATTGATTTTACTGAAAAAAAAAAATAATGATTTCAGGGGTCCGGTCACTTTTGACCGTGAAGGTCCTGAGTGTGACTGGAAAACGAAGAACCCCAGAGGGTTAAAAAAAGAAAAACTCTGAGATGTTGCAATAACCTTTTTTATTGTTCATTCGTTAGTTTCCATATGTGACCCTTCCGTCAAAAAGAGTTTTTCTTAATGCTGTCATAAAGTGGAAACACGATTATCCTTCTCTTTTTTTTTTTTTTCAGAAGCTGTGGTCAGAAATAAATAGATAAATAAATAAATATGTAATTCCTAATAAAGTCAAACAAACTCACTTTAAGATAATAAATCGATATTATCCTTGTAATTACTTTATTGGTAAGTTTAAAGAACAGTTATATTGTTTTTGAAAATGTGTAACCCCATTCTTATTTTTCATATCATATACACAACACAAAATACATGTCGACTTTTCCAAATGGTAGACTCTTTTATGACTCATTGATCTCAATACAGAACAGTCGTATAGAGCTGTTATCTCTGCTGTTTAAATGATTTTTGATATAAGATGAAAAAGCTTTGATTTTGCACATTCATGTGTTATTTCATTCAACAAATGCTTTTGTACTGAAATATATTCTATATTTAAGAAAAAAAAAAGATCAAAAATCACATACGCTGGACGGCTTTATAATCATGTTTACATTAAATGTTATACACACACACACACACACACACATATATATATATATATATACACTGTGTGTGTGTGTGTGTGTATACTTTACCATATTTTGGGGACAGAATTGTACCCAGAAGTGAGCTAAACCTGTGTAGGGTATTTACAGTTAAGACCAAGGACCAGATATGATGAACAAAGAAAAACTTACTGAAGAAAAGAGTTCATCAATATAATTACACAGCAGTAATTATACTCTAACAAATGTCACCATCTGAATGGCTGAAATAAAGATACATTTATAAAACCTCTACACGTGTATGTATAGTTCCAAAAGCATACCTTCAATGATTATTCAGATGACAGTGTGATCTGTGTTTGTATGTGAAGTGTCTGTCCAAGGATGTACATCACACTCACAGCACCATTCACATCCCTTCAGTTCTGGGTGCAGCTGTTCATTTTTCTGAAGACTTTTCCTGCGAAACAGATACAGACACTGACACACACACAGAGACACAGCAATGCAACTTCTTCAAGGCTGAATTCTTCAAACAAAAAAGTCTAATCAGGAACTTTTCCCAAACATCCAGATATGAAGTGCTTTTTCTCAGCTAGAGGTTTCAGACAACGTTCTTTAAATATTAGAAAATAATGAAGATGAAGAATAAAGCAAATGCTTTAATTGTAAATTGGTCATGTAGATGAGAGGCTCTAATGATCTTTGTGATCTGAGCTGTCACAGTAAGTCAGAAAAGTCAATGTATGTTTTAATGTGTTGGTGCTTTTCTCAAACCAAGGACAGAACACATTCCAGTGAGATAATGTGTAATTCTACACAAGTTTCACATGGGAAAGTCCTTTAATGAAAGTCATTCACTATTCTGACGAATAATATGAAATAACAACCCAATAATCCACTCAATAGGATGTATGTGACCCTGGACCACAAAATGTCTTAAGTAACAAAACATACTTTGTATGGGTCAAAATTATCAATTTTTTATGTCAAAAACCACTAGGATATTAAGTAAAGATCATGTTCCATGAAGATATTTTGTGAATTTCCTACCATAAATATATCAAAACTTCATTTTTGATTAGTAAAATGCATTGCTAAGGACTTTATTTGAACAACTTTAAAGGTGATTTTATCAATATTTAGATTTTTTGCACCCTCAGATTCCAGATTTTCAGTTATAGTTGTGTAGTTGTATTTTGGCCAAATATTGTCCTATCCTAACAGCTTATTTATTCAGCTTTCAGGTGATGTATAAATCTCAATTTAAAAAAAAAAATGACCCTTATGACTGGTTTTGTGGTCCAGGGTCACATATTAGTGTTTTATTTTTCATCTCTGCTGTGTAATAGGGCTGCACGATTATGACAAACATCATAATTGACAATTTTTTTTTTTAAATTGTAATTGTGATTATTAATTACGATGATCACAGTTTACATTGAATGATGTTTTGAATAGCTTTACACCATTGTTTGAAGCAACTGCATGCCACATTGTTATATGTAGTTTCTTCTTTAAATATAAAAAAATTAAAACAATGTGGAAAAAAAAACTTAAGATAACCTGTAGTAAAAATGCTCTCTCTCTCTCTCTCACACACACACACACACACAAATCTTAAGAAAGCAGAATAATGTAAGTGGATCCTTTGAACGATTACATAATTATGGCATCTGTAATTGTAATCACAATTAGAAATCTGATTAATTGTACAGCCCTACTAAGTATGTTTGCACTATGTCCGTACTTTCTTCTGCCCTGAATGTGTGTGTGTGGCTCCAAACCAGTGTTGCCAAGTCCGCGGTTTCCCCGCGAAATTGGGCTACTTTAACACTGTTGCCGCGGGTTGAAGCGACCCAACGTAATATTAAACCCCTGGAATGCTAATTTTACCAGGGGTACCCCGCCAAAAAAAAAACGTGTATTTTACCCCCCAGAACGCGATTTTTAACGGGTCCCAAAAAAACTACTTTCGGGCTAGTTTTGAGTTGGATTTGTTGTGAACACCTGGCAACCCTGCTCCAAACCGCAAAGGGGCAGCGTTCAGCATCACGCGGTGCGCCTGCGCAGAAAAACAAGGAAGCAGTTTCAGAGAAGAAACATTTGCGTGTTGTTTATAATCGGTTTCATTGAGTGCTGTCAGATTTGTCAAAGCTTTAGCGAAAAGCAAGCAGATGTGTGTCCGGTAACTGTTAGTGTGAGTTCCGGTGTTGATGATGGTGGAAAACTCTCCGTCTCCGCTGCCGGAGAGAGCGATTTACGGCTTCGTGCTGTTTCTGGGCTCGCAGTTCGGATTCTGTACGTGTCTCCGTCATCACTGCTGTTCAAACTCAAACAGATGTGCAGAAACAGATCTAGCACTTTGAATTAAAGTTAATTATTTAACTGTTACGTTTAACATGTGTGTGTACACATATACTGTATATGTATGTGTGGACCACAAAACCAGTCTTAAGGGCTCATTTTTGTCCTGAATAAATCAGCTTCCATTGATGTATGGTTTGTTAGGACAGGACAGCATTTGTCCGAGATACAACTATTTAAAAAAATGCAATCTGAGGGTGCAAAAAGTCTAAATATTGAGAAAATCACCTTGAAAGTTGTCCGATTCATATTACTAATCAAAAATAAACTGTTATAAGATGATGTGTATTAGGTTTTTTTTTTCATAATTCAGCTGTGGGTTTTATCACTGTATTCATGTGTGCTGTTGTTATTGTTCTCATCAGTTCTGTATGTGGTTTGGGCTTTTGTTCCTGATGTTTGGCTTCACTCTGCCGGACTGACGTACTGGCCTCAGAAGTGAGTGAATCTGCTTTTTCATGTTCATATGTTCGTGGGGGTGAGGCTGATGTCTTGTACGCTTGTGTTTCAGATACTGGGCTCTGGCGGCACCCATCTACCTGCTGGTCACTTTATTCACCTGTTTCGTGCTGCTGTTTGGGGTGAACATGATGAACACGGCTCCGCTCGCATCTGTAGACAACATCACAGGTGAGCGTCACATTCGCACACGCCAGCACTGATCACATTTATACTGAAATCTTGTGCGTTAAATTAAATAAAGCGTTGTTTGTGTGTTTAGATCACTATGCCAAGAGCCAGCGTGCAGATGAGGATCAAGAAGGTGCGGTTCCTCGACTCAAAGACGTTCCCATCAGTGAAATAAACCGCGTGTTTTACCTGAATCATCACGCGCAGTGATGTGTGTCGTCGGCGCAGACGTGTGGCGTTTGCTCAGGGTTTAGATGATCAGATCCATCAGCCGCGTGACAGGCCTGAGCTCTGACTGTCAGGTGACCCGTAGCGTGGCCGTCGTGACCCGGCTGACCTTCGGACAGACCTGAGGGACTTCAGATGACGAAAACACTTTAATAAAGCTAAAAAACTGAAAACACACTGAGCTTGAGCATGTATCTCAAACACCAAACTCCTGACGTGGTGTTGTGTGGTGGTTTGGGGTCAGACCGTGACCTCTGTGACCTCAGACTAGAAGTGAAACGGTCAGATCACTATCTGCCATCATCTGCTCCATCAGTCTGCGGCGGGTTCGTGTTCCTGCTCGTCTCCTCCCGCAGACACCGGCCCTCATGAGCAAACAGACGGGTGTCGGGTGGCCAGTCACCGTTTAACCTGTGACCCCGTGACCCCACGACCCCGCCGCAGTCACATGGAGAAAAATATACTGCTGTTTGCTGCTTTTTCTCATGTTTGTTTTATTTATTACAATGCAATGACTTACAATTATACAATTAAGTCATCACTACACTGTAAAACATTGAAAAAAATAAAACATATATTTGTAACCCTGGACCACAAAACCAGTCATAAGGGTCAGTTTTTTGAAACTGAGATTTTTACATCATCTGAAAGTTGAATAAATAAGCTTTCCATTGTTAGAATGGGACAATATTTGGCAGAGATACAACTATTTGAAAATCTGGAATCTGAGGGTGCAGAAAAATCAGCTTTAAAGTTGTTCAAATGAAGTTCTTAATAATGCATATTACTAATCAAAAATGAAGTTTTGATATATTTACAGTAGGAAATGTACAAAATATCTTCATGGAACATGATCTTTACTTAATATCCTAATGATTTTTGGCATAAAAGTAAAATCGATCATTTTGACCCATACAATGTATTGTTGGCTATTGCTACAAATATACCTGTGATACTTAAGTAAACCTGTGTTTTGTGCTTCAGGGTCTGTAACTTATTCAGTAATAAGTTAATTCCATTGTCTAAGTTATACTAAATTCAGTTTAATAGTCAGTTTAGGTAGAAATGACTTGTACCACTAATTTGACTCAACTTAAACATTTAAAGCAGCAGCTGATTTTTTTTTTTTTAAGCAATCGGTGTTATTCAAACACGCTGCTTTATCAGTCATCTGAATATGCAAAAGCCTGTTTTTAAAATTTTTATGCTGTCAATAAATGGAGGAAACAAATGCATGATGAGAAATCTTTTTATTTACATTCAAATTTTAATAGAAATCCATACACCTTTGCATAAATTCTAAAAATAACATACAAATAAAACCCTATCAGGTTACTTTCACCTTAAAGGGACAGTTCACCCAAAAAACAAAAATGGTCCCCATTGACCACCAATGGCTACCAGCAAATGTTTGGTTACAACATTCTTCAAAATATAATACATGTTTATCTCATGTACGTTAGAGATGAATAAATGACAGTTTTCATTTTTAGGTGAACTATCCCTTTAAGGACGTTCCCAGACGTGGGACAATGTGAAGGATCTTCCTCAGATCAAAGGTGTGTTCAGTCTTTGATGGCGTGACCCGTCTCACCGGCGCGTGACCTGACCTGTCTCGCCGTATTTCTGTTCGTCTCAGGTGATAATCCTGTTCCCGCGGATCCGCGCCGCCGTGTTTCCCATCTCCATTCACACGGCTTGTTTCCTAAACAGAGTTCTGCTTCCTGACGGTCGCACGCTTCGCTCTCGTCTCGCTAGAGAGTTCGTGTTATAGAGGTGCGGATCTCATGAGGTTAATAAGTGTCTGTTTCATCGTCGTCCTCCTCAGAGCTGGAATCTTCATCGTTGTAAAAGTGTAGTGTGGCCTGAACGGGGAAACTGGCCAAAACCGTCCGGCCCAGATGAGACAGATACTCCTGCATCCTGGATCTGGGCAGAAAGAGCCTGCGGATGGATGCGACCCATCAGAAACACACACACAAACTCACTGACGGTCAACGCTAGTCAAACCCAGCTGACAGGAAATGTTCTCTCAAAGTTATGAACAAATGTTCTTCCAACAACTTTAAAAGAACATTTAGTCTCTGGTCTTTAATAACGTTCTCACAACATCAAAATCATTGTTTCTATAGTGTTTGAAACATTTCAGTTGGACGTTTATCAACACTCTAAAAAATGCTGGGTGAAATATGAACAAACTCAGCGAGTGGGTTGTTCTGACCGAGCCGTTGTTTTTTTTTTAAGTCAGCTATTGCTTAATTACTATATTGCTTGTTTAAAATGAACCCAAATAGGTTGGAAATTAAGATTTATTAATATGTTCAATAAATGAACATTTATTAGCTGTTGTATAGCTAATAATTAAATAATAAACATTTTAAAAATTGTTATTAATAAATGTTTACCTTTTAATTACTGCTGATGTCTGATTTTTAATGTACAGCCTATTTTGGGGTTGATTTTAAGCCAGCCATATAGTCATTTTTAGGCAATACTTGAGTTAAATGAAACTACCCAGAAGGTTGGGTTTAACATTTAACCTAACCGCTGGGTCAAAACTACCCAATCTGTCGGTTTGTCCACACTCTAAAAAATGCTGGGTTAAACAGAGCTCAGCGACGGGTTAAATACGGACAAATTCAGCGATTGGGTTGTTTTAACCCAGCTGTTGGGTTTAATGTTAACCTAACCTCCTGGGTAGTCGAAATGTTGCTTAAAAAATGACTATATTCCTTGTTTAAAATGAACCGAAATAGGATGAATTAACTTTTACTAGAATGTTTGATAAACAAAAATGTATTGAGAAGTTCACAATTAAAGAAATCACAATTAAACATTTTTTCAATCGCTATTAATAAATGTTCACCTTGTAATTATTGCTGATGACTCCAGTAATTATGTGTGTGATTTTTAATTTACAACCTATTTTGGGCTCATTTTAAGCAATAGTTGAGTTCAATAAAACTACCCAGAAGGTTGGGTTAAACTTTTAACCTAACCGCTGGGTTTGTCCATTTTTAACAAAGTGTAGTGTTTTTGAAATGTAACAACTTGTTTCAGAGAACATTCAAAAGTAACATTCCCACAATGTTCACAGAATGATACAATGGAATGTTCTCTGAATGTTCACGTAACAATCAGAGAACATTCTGAAATAACTTCATGGGAACGTTAGCAAAACGTTCCTAACACACATTGTGTTCACTGGCTATTTAAAAAGATCTCGTGAACATCAAAGTGTTCTTGATTTCTGAATGAAGATGAAGAGCATCAGACCTCACAGGGTGATGGAAAACATCTTCAGACGTCTGAACCCGCCTCAGACCTCCAGAAACCACCTGAAGAACACAATTTGAACCTTTAATAAGATGTTATTTCTGCACTTTCCGACTCTGACTCTAAAGTCATGAAATGACTTACTTTGTTGAATTGCGTCTCTGCTGTTGAAAGATCCCACGGTCTCCATATGACAGGACAACTATCAGAACACAAGAGAGCGAGTTACTCACACTCACAGCTCGAAAGCATGAAAACACAGAGGAACTGGACATAAACTCTTACCCGAGCATCGGATCCGCGTCTAAACTCACCGGCAGCATCTTCCACACTGACCGCGCGCTCACGCACGCACGCACGCACGCACACGTATGAAGACGCGCCGAGAGGTGGGCGTGGTCAACTTTAGGAAGGGTATTTAAATATTTCATTTTGGAATTATTATGTAATCTAACGATACATTCCATATTTGCTATAAATAGTTTAAATCAAACCGGCTTCTGACTTCAATTTTGACAGCCGTGGAAAATACTGGTATGGTACAAAACACGGGTTTGTTTATCTCAGATACGACGCAGATTTGCGTTAGGTTCAGCCAAAAAAACAATATATATTAAAAGAGTGTCTTTTAAAACACTGAACTACTCGCTCATGTGATTCTCACACAGACTCACAGTAGCTGAACTGCCGCTAGAGGGCACGAGAGGCCGGAGAATAAACAAAGTATCTGAAGGAAAATAAACCTCAACAGGTGTTACAGTGGAAAATATGAACTAATTATTGCTGATAAACGAAATGAAATGAACAACTAAATTCTAAATAAATAAGTGACTAAAATGAGTTAAGTTAAAATGCTTATGTGACTAAATACTCTGTTATCTTAAAGGTTCTGAATGACATTTCTCATTGACAACAAACAGAATTTAAGTTTAGTCCACACAGGATGTGCAACAGAACGTTTGTACAGTAGAAAAACCATTAGGCCTGTGGAATCAAATCAACCCATGAAACCAGTGTGTGTATTCACTGTCAGATGTTCTATCTCTTGGCCAGCAAACAAATCCAGAATTTAGCAGATGCTATGATATCTCCCTACCAATATCAAGCCACTACTAAATTGTCTGTGGCAATAATTTTGATCAAACAAATGATTGTGTTTACATGTGACCACTATTGTAGCAATTTTATTTTAGGCCGCATCTGAAATAGGTAAAACACCATTGATAATCAGGCCTATCTGAGAAGTTAAAGACTCTAGTTAGCAGGAAACTGGTTGCCTCACCTGATTATGTTCGTATGTCTTCGGCTTGGAAAGCGGTTATCTTCGGAATGGAAATATTTGTAAATGTCATATTTTTTTTTTCTTTTTTTTTACCTTGTTTGAGTTAATGTTACAAAACTAGCGATCTAGGCCTGTACTGATAGTACTGATAGTGTCGTGTAAACATGGCATGGGAGGAACAGACAAACGGAATCAATTCAGTGAGTCATTTACGCTGGAACCGCTCAGGGGTGCGTTTCCCAAAAGCATCGTAAGATAACTATGGTCGTTAGTTCAATTGAAATCTATTGGTAACGACGGAACTTACGACCACAGTTGCTTTCGGGAAACGCACCCCAGATTGATTCAAACTCGTGACTTCGATCATTTCGTTCAAGCGATTCACTAGCAAAAAAAACAGATCGAAAGAGCCATTCATTTTCAAATGTCAGCATCGCTTGTAAAGCACGTAGCCTGCATCCCAATGTGCATACTATTTATCCTAAATTTTAAGTAACAGTAGTAATTCTCAATACTATTTAGGGCAGATAGGGTGATAGTATGCGCATTGGGACGCAGGGCTTATGATGGCGAAATGGAGCTTTTCAAAACTCCAAATCAGTGAAATCATTGCGTCGCAAAATGATTCACTGTTTCGAAAAGTCCAATCGCGAATCATTTGATTCAGATCGGATTTTCGGAGCGGATTCGCGAGTCTTTTGATTCAGATCGGGACGCGTATCGCGAATCATTTGATTCAGATCGGAACTTCGGAGTGGGTTCGTGAATATTTTAATTCAGATCGGATTATTACATTTTTTTTTTCCTGATTTCTTTATTTTATTTTATTTTATTTTTTATTAAACAGTACAGAACATCAAGCCATTAAGGCAGTACAGTTATAAAAAGAGAAGAAAGAAAGAAAGAAAGAAAGAAAGAAAGAAAGAATATTCAAATACAAATCCCTTGAGAAAATTAACTATGGTTTTATTATAGTAAGAGTGTAGTAACTATGTTTTTTGTTTGTTGGTTTTTTTCATAACCACGGTTTTATTACAAATAACACGTTTAAACTATGGTTATAGCAAAACCATTGTTAATTTGTGGTTACCTTGGTTTAACTATAACATTTTTTTTAACTTTAATAGCACAAATAGGATGAATATAGAGATGCAGTTTCCCTGCTTTAGGATGAACAGAACTTAGGATAGTTTCCATGTACTTACAAGTGAATGAATTTTCCTCAGAAGAGACAAAAACAGCAAGTCACTTCAATGTCTTGTCTTCAATTACGTCCATAAGCTTTTTGTGAAATTCGGATGAACTCATGAATCTGTTGTTTGATCTCTCTATATTTAAGGAGAGAACTATAGTTTGCAAAGTTGGACATCGCTTGTTATGATTTTCAAGGGTGTAGAATTTAGTAGAGACGCTATGACATGTCCCTAACAATATCCACTTTTAATTTAAAAGTTTGACACTCCTGCTGCTGCTGTATTAAATAATAAATACCAAATAATATTCTTAAATGATAAACACCGTCGTGAGGAGAGATCTCATCTGTCTCACAGCAGCTGCTGATTCAGTGCAATATTAAAACTCATTACTCAAGTCAGTGTTTCGGTCATGAGAACAAACCCCTGTTCAGACGCCATCATTAGCTGAACTATGATTAATGATCATTATGATTGTTAGACGTACACAGCCAACAAAAATACATTCTAAGAACCTTTTGTTAACATTCACGTTAAGTTACGGAAATATCATTTCTGAATGTTCTCTGAAAATTTTAAAAAAGTGTTAAAAACGTTTTTTCTTGGTTATGTGAACGTTAAGGGAACAATCCACTGTATCATTTTGCAAACACGGGAATGTTACTTTTGAATGAAACGAGTCACATTTAAAACCATTAGATGACGTCAAACGAAATGTTTCAGGAAAAAACTACATTTAACAATGTATAAATATAGTTTTTGTGCTAACATTTCAAGAACATTATTTTCTTCCTATTAGAGAACCCCGAGTGAACGCTCTATTAATGTTACTGGAAGAACATTTCTTGGTAACATCCAGAACATTCTGAGAACGTTCCCTGTTTTCTGGGTTCTGAAGAAATAAACTGACTCGATTCATCGGATTCATTCTCACTTGAAGCATCAACACATAAGCCTTTGTTTACTCATTCACACAGAGAGAAAAACCCCAAAGTGAATATTTAGATATGGTTTATTTATGAGCTTCTTGTGACACAGAGTAATTATCTAAATCAACAAGAAAATCAGAATGAATCGCCGTCGTATGCGCGCTAAATCTGTATAAACACTGTGTATAATGTACCATATTATGGCTTGTGAAAGAAGCTTTAGAGAAGGATCTGAAGACATTAAAATGTTCATATTCCTGATTTCATATTCTCGAGTGATCGAACTCAACAGAAACGAAGGAATGACTGGATCTGATGGGACGTGAGACGTGTTTGAATGGCTTTGTATCAGCAGGGCGCTTTAAAGGGCACTTCATCAAACGTACAGAGCGCTGAATGTTCCAGTCTTTACTGTAGAGGATTTTTGGAGGACAGGCTCTCTGAAAGAGCTCGTCGTCTGATTCTCTCTCCAGACTGACGCGTCACGCCGCTCATCCACCGAACCCACCGACAGATGAAACGGCACGAGCTGCGTCACGACAGAATCCTCCTCGTATCCACCACAAAATAAAAAATCAGACATGTTAACTCATGACTGCGAGAAAAAAGTATGAATTATGAGATATAAATGTGCAGTTGAGAGCAAAAAGTCAAAACGCTGAGACTGAAATCATTTAGAGAAAAAAAGTCGGGAATGTGAGAAAATCTGAATTATGCGATACAAACTTGCACTTGTGGTAAAAATCGTGAGAAAATCTGAATGGAGAGATGAAAAGTTCCAATCACCTGCTTGATCTCTTTACTGTGTGATGGAAACGGCAGAATCCGGACTAATAGTGGAGCGGGAGAGCGTCGGGCGTCACGGACCGGTCTCAGACAGACGCGTATTTGATTTGACGCAATGAAAACGAGGCTGCACAAAACACCGCAGTGTCAAACCGCGCCGTCAGTCCATCATAAACAGTTTACTATACTGCCGTCACATCACCTCATCATTTAAAATAAAAACGGTAATTTAGCATTTCTAATTCAATTTGCTGCGAGTCTGATCAAATAATGAGTCCAAACAGAGATTCATCACACTGCATTGTGGGAAGCAGTGCGCTCTGCTCACTCTAAAAACAACACAGCGCTGGGTAAAATATAGACTAACCCAGCGACTGGGTTGTTTTGACCCAGCGGTTGGGTTATTACCCAGAGAGGTTGGGTTAAACATTTAACCCAGCCGCTGGGTTAGTCTATGTTTTACTCAGCGCTAGGTTGTTTTTAACCCAGCAGTTTTCAGAGTGCTGTTCAGTGCACATTTAGAGTATGTTCCTGTTCAGTAGCACAGATCACGTGTCGTTTCACTAATGTTATTAGACATGTTTAACTCTTATCCAGCTAACAAAAATATGGTCTATGAATGTTATGGTAATGCAAACATTAGGGGAATGTTACTTCTGAATGTTCTGAAACAAGTAACATTAAAAAAAAGAAACTTTCTATTAACAATGCATAAATAATGGTTTAGTACTTTAGTTTTGAGAACATTATTAACCCATTTAATCCCACCGGTCACAACAGCCAAAAGGTTTTCATTTATAAAGCTCTAAAAACCTCACTGACTGATGTTTTAGTTCACTACCTGCAAATATGAAAAAAATGAAGGGTCTCAATTAAATATGTGCAGTTTCACATGATTAGTGCAAATTGTCACATGACCAGAGCCGTTTATTTCCTGTTTGCACCTTGAGAAGATGATGAGTGCATCAAAGCTCCGAAACGAAAGGAAAGTGTGTTAACATTATGACAAAGATTTTTAGTACACATTATCTTTAAGGCGCCTACTATCAATATATGAATTCACATATATTCAGTTTTGTTAAATGTGTGGTCACAGAATGAGTAAACATGTTGATGATCACAATAGTGAGCAGTGGGACAACAGTGAACTTAGCTTCACTGAATTAAAAGTTCAAATGTTACAGATAAGTTACAATATTGATGTTCTAATACTGGTATCACTTATATAACAATTTGATGATACGTGTTACAAAAAAGTAACAATTTTGAAATACGTTGTTGGTTATATATTTTTTTTAACCTCAGTGTTGTATAAAGGTTTTTTAATGCATAATAGTAACCCTAGAAAAAAGCTGGGCTAACCATTTTTATGACTGCAGAAATATGTTAATTTAGTACACACATTATCCAATACCACATTATAAAACTCAATTTTTTCCACACACTTTTCCACAAATTATTTCAAAAAATAATTATTGAGTATTTCAGAGCGTTACTAATGACACATCATTTGGTTTTTTTGTCATGTCTGGGAAAAATTTGGGATTAAATGCCTTAAAGATCAGATAACTTTAAACAAATGTTCTATTAATGTTACTGAAAGAACATTTGTTCATAACTTTAAAAGAAAGGGTAGAATATTAGCTAAAGTTCTGTGAACATTCCCTGTTATATAGTACGCAACCTTTAACTCTTTCTCCGCCATTGAAGGAATTTTCCATCTTTCTGTGTTTACTGTTATACGGTAGGAGGCGCTGATACACGTCTTCTGAAAGAGTACTGAGTGTCTGGAACAAAACACGGCAAAGAAGTAGAAGAAACATGCGAACGCATATGTAAGTAGATGCACATGCAAAATAGCGTGATTATTAACATTAAATGTTATATAAATCAAACCTGCTTAACATTACCAAATGAAATGTCAAGTGATTTAGGACTGTGAAGCTTTGGATGTGTTGACAGAAATGATGGACTCTATATTTTAATCATTGCTCTGAACCCTATCCAGACAGACTCTGACAAAAACATGATTTTCTCAGCTTTTTGTTCAAAATATTGCTTTCTTCATGAAACTCACCCACATTCAAGTGATAAAAAAAGATTGCGTGGTGTATTTTTGTTGCAGAAGCAGAGGCCCTGTCTTTCATGTTCAGATAACAAAATATTTCATGCAATAAAATATTCGGGGAGCTATGAAAGCTTTGAAAATGATTAAAAATGCTGGCAATGCCTGGCAACTTTAAACAAAGAGTTCAAGTCTTTAGATCACTTTTCACACTACACAACTGTCTGCCAATACACCAATACGTATCCCTCAGACATCTGCGACTCCCGCGTCACGTGATCGCAGCCCCGTTTCCATTTGCGTTAAATGAAATGCGAGGGTCACGCGCCGTAATCGATAAGCGGTGAGGCGTTCGTTAGTGACGTGAGGGTTCGGCTCTTTGGTCTCGTGTGCGAGTGAACGCCGATGTGTCTCGCGGTCAAAACTCATGTCTGCTGCTGCCGTTCGAGCGAACGAACAGAAGCGTCGCGGAGAGACTCGCGCAAACGCACGCAGCATCGGGTCCCTTCGAAAGTTCTTCGTCCGATTGCGAATATGAGTTAAAGGAAGAGAGAAAGATCATGGCTGATGACGGTACGGAAGGTTATCGGAGCAGACATGCACGATTACACACGCTCACACGCTCACGCACGCACGCCATCGTCAGCCCCACAATCCCATGCAACGCGAGCGCACCGCCGTCCTCTCTCGGGGAGTCCGGTTTGCATCCGGTACGGATCTGCTGTGCGTCCGCTAGTATGGCCTACAGTACTGCAAACTATGTACATCGGAGTCTGTCGACTACAGGGATCGTTTGTACATGCGTGGATAAATAGGTCTGTCGCTATTCCAGAAGGCAGAATACACGACCGCGCGTCGTATCAAACAACCTCACAGATCTCCAACCCAGCAGATATATACAAAAAATACAAATGCAAATGCCCTAGAATAGATCTATATATATATTCATATACATATATAGGTTTTAATCTTTGAATTACAAATCTGAAAATATCATTTCTTGTATTTAAGAAAAAAAACTGGTTTCGGGAACCATGCAGTCGCCCGCGCGCGTCCTTCGGGACGAGAAAAAGAGAAGCGCGTGAGATGGGGGTCCGTGTCCTCGGCCCGCCTCGGGGCGCTTTCCTGAGCTGACCTCTGACCTCTGACCTCTGACCTCAGCCAAACTCGTCCGGCTGCACCGGCGCAGAGGCGAGGAGAGATTCGCGTGTGCTCCTACACTTTCGACTCGTTCTCTATGTTGGCCACGTCTCCGTTCCTCTCCGTCAGCTCCTCGGCCTCGCCGCTGCCGCCGCCGCCGCTCCTCTTCTCCCGCGGCTCCTCCTGCGAGTCCAGCAGCCCCTGTTGGCTCAGTTTGCTGGCCACCGACCAGGTGAGCGGCAGACGGGAACGCGCCGTCATTTCGGCCAGCTCTCGCGCGCTGCAGCTGGGAGTGTTGGTCTCGTAGATTTCGTGGAAGCTGTTGTAGTCGACCTCGTAGAAACCGTCCTCCAGGGTCAGGACCGGCGTGAAGCGGTAGCCCCACTTGATCTCGCTGGCCACGTACGAGCTGCGCGCTTGACACGTCATTCCTGAGGGAGAGGTGACACAGAACGAGAACCGAGGTGAGGAAACCACAAAAACAGAGCTGAAAGCAGGCCTGCACTATTTACTGCTTTTAAGCACAATCGTGATTTTTGCTTCTGGGTCAAAAATTCAAAAACTTCCCCGGCTCAAATATTTTTTCTGAAGAAAGATAGACATGTATAGTGATGAAAGCCAAAATATTAACTGTCATGGATGAGCAATCCTTTATTTTGTAGAGGGAGGTCAAAATGGAAATTTTTACCTGAAAAGTACAGGGGGGTAAAAATGACTTCCGAAAGATGGCAAAGTTGGCATGCCTGTAACTCAAGAAGTGTTAAAGATATCTTAATGCCCTTTTAGATGTTGTGTCTTAACAAACTTTCCTTTTGGCTACTTTATTTTTAAGGCCATGAATGGTTTGGTTTCAGAGATATTGGAATTTCAATATGGCTCGAGGAGTAAAATGTTAAATTGTACACATTTTCAGTGGTCAAAAAACCAAAAAACTTCTTTTCTTTTAAAAAGGAATGTCTGAAGAACAAACAATGTTGAAACAAGAGATGTATCTCGTTTCTTTCTGTCAAAACAACTGCATTGAACACACCAGTCTGAGTGCCATAAATAATTTTTCCAAAGTTTGTGTGCCTGTAACTCAAGAAGTATTAAAGCAACATGATTTTGGATTCTAGTTCTTAATAAACTTTCCTTTTGGAAATCTTATTTTTTAAAGCCCTGTATGGTTTAATCCTAGAGGCATCGAGATCTCTTTTGAAGTAGTATCATATTTTTGACCACTGAAAATGTGTACAATTTAACAATTTACTCCTGGAGACATATTGAAATTCCAATATCTCTGGATACATACAAGGCTTTAAAAATTGAGATGCCGAAAGGAAAGTCTGTTAAGACCCAATATCTAAAAGGGCATTAAGATATCTTTAACACTTCTTGAGTTACAGTCATTCAAACTTTGGAGAGAAAAACTTGAAAAGTGCTGTTTCCCCATTTGTGAATGGTCACCATTGGCACATAATGCAACAAAGACTGATAAAGTCAACAGATTTTACTAACAGAGCTACCAATCTCTGTGTGAAAATAAGATAATGGTGCGGGCATCTTTCTTAAGTCATTTTACCCCCCTGTAATTTGGCTCTGAATCTCAGGTGAAAATTGCCATTTTGACCTCCCTCAACAAAATAGTGGATTACTCAGTAGATATTCATCCATGACATTTAATATTTTGGCTTTCATCATTATACATGTCTATCTTTCTTTATAATAAATATTAGCAAAATCCAAAAATTGAGCTGGGGACCTCTGGTTGAGTTGACACGGAATGACCCTAATTAAAAATAATCACTGTGATACCAGCCTGCTGGTTATTTCTCATGAAAATGTTTTTATTTGACATTGCCGTTATTTTGCATTCGTAACAAGCCTTTACAAGCGTTGATGGTTACCAGATCCTGATCAATTCCTCTACCAAATCCTCCAATCAGACGTTTTTGCATAAATCCATACATTTTCTGCCCAGTCATTTTCCTTAATCCTCCCAATCTGGCAACCATTCACACACACACACACACACACACACACACACACACACATGTTGTGTTTACATGTTTTATGGGGACATTCCATAGGCGTAATGGTTTTTATACTGTACAAACCGTATTTTCTATCGCCCTACACCTACCCTACACCTAAACCTAGCCCTCACAGGAGACTGTGCACACTTTTACTTTCTCAAAAAAACTCATTCTGCATGATTTATAAGCCTGTTTCCTCATGGGGACCTCACAAATGTCCCCACAAGGTCAAAATTTACTGGTATTACTATCCTTGTGGGGACATTTGGTCCCATAACGTGATAAATACCAGGTGCACACACACACACACACACACACACACACACACACACACTCTCTCTCTCTCTCTAGGCAATTTTAGCAATCTCTATTGAGATATTTCTGCTCAAATAATAGAAGACATAATTTTGCTAAAATATTTTACATTTGAATGTTGAAGAACTTCTCTTCACCATTTACAACAGCACCATAAACGGCAGAATAAAGAGTATTTTGCAGAAGTACGTACGTAAGAACGTAAGAACGTAAACATGACAAACTAAACCATCATGTTTATGTAGCGCTAAGCATCTTAAAACCCGTGAGTGTCGGTCCTGTGCACATCTAGAGATGCTGAAACAAAGCTTTCTGACTCTTCCTCCTTCCTGACAAAACCCTTTGAACACAGAGCGCTGAGGCCATCTGGTGGTCAGAATGATGAAATGAACCTATTACACAACACTCTTCTTGAACAATGAATTTGAATTTATTAACAAAAAATTCAGAGTGATTGAGTTGTTTGGGTATGTTAGCCCTAAATATTACTAAAAATATGTATTATTTGTATTTGTATATTATTGTGTTGTTTATATACACTGTAACATTCATAAATATTGATGTTGGAAAACAAGATCAGTCAGTTAGCACAGACTAAATATTAGAACGCAAACACTCATATGAGCTCAAATCTGAGCAGTCGCATGAGCGGAGAGGTCATTCTGTTCGTGTGGCTTTAATCAACTCACATTGAGTGAAAAGCTTCATTTGTGCCAAACGCCTGCTTTGTGTGAATGTTTGAGTCGCTTGAATGTGATGACGCTGAGCTGAGAAGGAACTCGTGCGCTCTTTCTATCTTGTTTACAACGGTTTCCTGATGATCTCAGCATACCACGGTGAAATGACTCAGATAACGAGTGAAGAACGTGTGTGTATGTGTGTGTGTGTGTGAGAGAGCTGGTTAGAACAACAAACGTTCACCATATTTGATCGTGATAGACGTACAGTCTGTTCTATTTGTGTGTTGATCAGTGAAAGAAACACTGAATTCCCAAAAAATCACCCCATGGATATAAAACTCATCAGTATTGTGCTTTCATTTCTGGAGAAAGTATAAAGTGATAAAAAACTGCGCTGAACGTCAAGAATCTGTCAAATGAAACAATGTAAATGTAGAAAGCAAGGATGTGATGGAGAAGCTTAAGACAGAACAAGTTCTCTTCTATTAAACACAGAACAAATGTGTGACGGGAACACTGAGCGAGAGTTCAAAGGTCACCGCCTCCAGTCACAATCCAAACACTGCGAGAGCGTCACATCTGTGAGCGTGTCTCGTGTGCCGTTCCCTCGGAGCTCAGAAACAAACGCAACACGCGGCCCCGAGGACAGGCGCACCACAGCACGCTTATATAACGCGTGTCTCAGAGTCTCGCTCTGTCGTGTGGAATCATGGCGGGAGCTGCATCACGCAGCTTCAGACGGCCGTTTCATCAGCCTCCGCTGAATTACGCTCGCCTCAGCGCATTATCTGCGCTCGTGAGCCGCCGCCGCCGAACACACGGAGTCCGTCAGCGAGAGCGTCGCGCTTTTATTTGATATATACGGTTTGCTGGAGAACTTTCATTCATCTGGTGTGAGATAACGCTTTAAGCCAAATCCCTGCGTCCTGCGCTGGTGTCGCAGGTGAGACGCGTTCACTGCGCCACCGTTATCAGCAGACAGCAGCCTGTGCTCATGAAACCACCGCTGCGGCCCTCGAAATGAGCTCTAGCGCGGCCGCAGACCCACACGTACAGACACACTCGCGCACATTCACACTCACACACGAATAAATGCTTGCACACTCATACCATGTACACATGCTTGCACTCACACTCGCAAACACTCACATTTACGCACGTTTGTACACAAAGACACACTCACACACATTCACCCTTGCACATTCTCACACAATCACAAACACTCACATTCATTCATACTTGCACATACTCACACACACATAAAAGCTTGCACACTCACACATTTACTTGCTCTCGCACATGGTTGCACACTCTCACATTCACACACACTCTTACACATGCTGACACACACATACGTACCCCTGCACACTCACATACGCTCACACACGCATGCATACATCCTCGCACACTCTCACACTCTCACACACACACACAAACGCTCACACAAGCTTGCGCACTCACGCTCACACACACGCTCGCACATACTCATTGTGCCTCAGGACACGACACGGAGCCGCTGCAGATCCTACACAAGGAGCAGAACAATGTTAAAGCGGAACGGCACACAACGAACGCGTCCCTGTCGACATGTGTCTTCAAACGACACGTGTCCTCGTGCGTGTTCTCATCGCCATGGCAACAGGTCAGCTGTGAACACGCCACCAGCTGTTCCCGTTCCCCAGTCATGCCCTGAGCACCCTCGACCTCACCGCCGGCTGACAAACCGCTGCCTCTCGGCGACACGCGCGTGCGAGAGACATCACAGCTGCATCAGAGCACTAGAAACGCAGCCGCGAGCGACGCACCAATTGCACAATAAGATGACGTGCGAGTAATCCTGAAGAACGCTTCTCTCTCTAGGAAATGCATCTGAAAGTTCAAATGCACTGCGCTCGAGTTAATGCGGCACGTGCCGTTCGCCTCTGTCTGCAGCTCTGGTGTAAACTAAAGATGAGGATGGCTTAAAATCCTCAAAGAGGAAACAAGGCCCTCGCTGTGCGTCGTGATCCGGTTTGTTGCACCGCACACGTGGCCCTGCGCTCGCACACTGCTCCACGGTGAACAAGAGAAAGAAGCTGCGGAGAATCCTGGTGCAATCATGACAGATCAATCGCGTGCGGCTGCGGCCGCCATCATAATAACACTAGTAATCATAATAACAGTAACACTCCGGCGGCGCGGTTTAGATAACGTTGTTATATAATATCAGTGGGCTTTCCTAATGCTGCGCCATCGCCATGGCAACCGCACTCACAAACCCTCAAAATAGCATCACAGTTGCAGCGAAAGCAAACGCGCTGCTTTTTTTTTTGCCTAATTGTATCTAGAAGATCCTCCATTTCAGCAGCAGTTATGAGCGGCTGCGTGAGGTGACTTTCCTTTTTTTTCTCTCAAGACTATTTTAAAGCTCAACTGGAGCTCTCAGAAATGAGACGCTACATGGCCTTACTACTGAAAGGACTAATGAAATCAGTCTCAAAGGTGATTAAAAATGGTGGAAAGCATCAAAGAAATGAGCAACTGACACAATGATAGCTGAACTGACAAAGCACAGTCACACTGAGGAGTTTCCGTCCTCTCTTTCCTTATATATCGTGTGTTTCCTTCTCGAGCGTCAGTGAATGCTGTGTGTGAGTGTCTCGTTCGTCTTCGGCGTGAACAGATGGATCTCAACATCGTACATTCACTGCTGGGAAGAGCTCAAATGTGCAGAGATGCACAAAACACACCATCAGAAGATGGAAACGTCTCAACACGATCATCTGTGTTAGTTCAGCAATGATTGCGTCTGTGGAATAGATGGGGAAAAAAACAACTAAAGCATCTTTATGATCCCTCTGATTTTTTAAATGATAAACACCTTGCAGATTTTTATGACTGTATTTAGGCTAAACTCTTGACTAAAGCGTCAGGCTTCATTCTGACCTGTGAAATATACCCTGATAGCACACGTACATCACAGAGACATCTATTTGACGTCTGCACTTACATCTGCAAGATGTCCCAGATAGCACACGTACGTCTGCAAGATGTCTGTTAAAGATCTCTTGATCTGGAAAGCATCTGCTGTGTACAAACGTCTGGCAGATGTCTGTAAGATGTCAGTTTTACATACATTTTAAGCTGTAAACATCTTAAAGACATCTAATAGACGTCTATTTGACATCTGATAGGAAACATCCAATAGACGTATTGCAGTTAAGCAAACTATGTAAAAAATACATCTTGCAGATGTAAATGCAGACGTCAAATAGACGTCTCCGAGATGTACGTGTGCTGTCAGGGGTATTATTTAGAGCGCTTGTTCATCTGCAATACGTCTATTGGACGTTTCCTCTCAGATGTCAAATAGATGTCTATTAGATGTCTTTAAGATGTTTATGATTTAGAACGTATGTAAAACTGACATCTGAAAGACGTCTGCCAGACGTTTGTACACAGCAGATGCTTTCCAGAACAAGAGATCTTTAACAGACGGCTTGCAGACGTACGTGTGCTATCTGGGGAGAAATCTGCACACTACACACTTCACCTTTCTCTTCCTGCTTTAAAGTCACCATGAAAACAGAACTGACGTTTCATATGTTTTATTGCAGTGTTTATTATAAATGATATATCTGTGTGCATCATTCTGTTTTAATTCATGCCATTATAATTTTTTCTTAACGTCCCCTTATAACGATATCTCATCTCTTCTCTGTTCCTGATTGACAATATCATACTTTTTTCTCGCTCGAGTTGGCCATTCAAGAAAAGCAGATCGCAACTTCTGTTTCATGTCGACTTGAAGGGTGACGCTTCATGACAGCGACTGTGACTGACTGCGCATGAACGATTAAACTGCTTTAATAAACTCTTTTCTGCCCCGTTTGTATGTGCGCATTTAATCGAAGAGATCAAATACAGCCGGCGTACATTCATCTACACACTGCCGCAAAACAGACCTGCAAAGCACCAGGTCAGTCTGAGCATCACCGCAATGAAAGAATCAAATGATGAAGCACATCCTGACAGGATCGGTGTCGTTCCGTGTCTGCGTCAGTTCTGTTGTGTGTCACGCTAATCTGCAAACGAAGCTGGAAGAGTACAGGCAGTGTGAGACGGTCAGCGGTCTTCTAATGGTGTTACGTCAGCACGCGTCACTCCGGCCGTATCACACACTCATCTGAACCGACCGCAGCGTTTCTACAACCGAGTGCCTGTCACAACGAATCTCCGACTCACTCCCACCCTCACACATCCCGTCAGGAGCTGCTGAACCTTCAAGGGAACTTCACGGATCACATAAAATGGAAAAGAGCCGATGAAATGATCATGCGAGACTGAAGCTCAGAGTCTTTAATGATCCACAGACGCACGAGGTCACGTCGCGCTCATCTATCGTGTTTCCAGTACTGGACTCCAGTGGGATTTCTGGGATGTTTCCCAGCACACAGAGCATTTATAAGCTGCTGTGTATTGATCTTGTACTATATTTATATCATGAGTCCTGATGTGAGCTCAGAGTCTTTCTCTTAGGATGCTGTTAAAGGGAGCATTCACATGAAAAAATAAAAACATTGCCATTTACTGAAAAATTTAGAAAAATATCTTCATTTGAGTTTTGAAAATGGTTTGGAATGACATGAGGGTGACGGTGGGTTCATGTATAAATGTGAACTGTCCCTTTAAGGTCATGTGACACACTTCTGCCACACGCCGCCTTCATTGGGTTTGTCTTTCTAGCTTTATGACCGCCACGTCTGTTTTATTATCTAGCTGGACGGTGACGACCAGAGATAGCAGGTTTACTAAAATGCATTCCAGTTCAACTCACTAAAATATAAGCCGTAACCTAACTCAAACACCACAGTCTGATTGTTTTGGGCATGTGTGCACGTTGAGCTGCTTCATTGTTTAGATTGAGGTGTTCTAGTAGAAGTGTTTCAATCAAAATGACTTTATAAGAAAAATCAATTCAGTATTTATTTTTCCTAGTAATCCTCATTTACCATTAACATGATCACATCTGTTTTAAATGTTACTGTAACACACCAGTTACCTCCTTAATGTTGTAATAACCCTGTCACAAGTTTTCTGTCAGTACAGTAGTACTGTAAAACCCAACAAGTTAACTTAAACCATCCAAGTTTAAAAAGCAATACTTGAGTACTTTGAGCTTAATCCAATAAAAAGAATATTTCTCTATAATACACACTACAAATTCAACTATTCATGTATCTGAAATTTCACTGTATTGAGTAAAAACTGCAAAAGTAGACATATCAAATTACCTTACATTTTTGCAGCTAATTCTTACCTAGCAATAGCCCACGTATCTCATGCTTTGGTCAACATAACCTCATGCTCAGATCCAACATAACAGAACTTTAAACTGCAATATATACTCTCCCTGTGCAGTCTAAAGCAAAGGATGCTGGGAATTCTGCCTCTATAATCTTTTTTTTCTATGCAATGCAACAAACTAAAGCTCAAATCAATGCCAAGCTAAAGGGTTCAATTCCCAGGGAATGCATGAACTGATTAAATGCACACCTTCAATGCAATGCTTTGTAGTCATTTTAAACAAAAGCGTCTGATAAATGCATTACCTGTAAATATAATCTTTGAGGTATAGGAAGTTCATCGGACTCAAAGATTAGATCATGTCTAACAATGCCATGTTCACAGGTTCAAATCCCAGGGAATGCAAGAACTGATGTCAAATGCATTATATGTAAATATAATATCTAAATGCAAACTGTAATGCATGTCTAGCAATGCCAAGGTCATGGATTCAGATAGCTGCTTTGGGTAAAAAGGCCTGTCAAATGCATTATGTAACTTCCTATAGTTCAAACAGTAAAGCACGTCTCTAGCAATGCGACGGTCACAGGTTCGATTTCCAGGGATTGCATGAACTGAACTGAACAAATGGATATCTTCAATGCAATTGCCAAATTCATTACGTGTAAATGTGATCTCTGAGTGCAAACACTGGAGCATGTCTCTAGAAATGCCATGATCATGGGTTCAATTCCCAGGGAATGCAAGAACCAGTTCACTGCATACCTGCAATGCAAGCAGTTTTGGATAAAAGTGTCTGCCAAACACATTACGTGTAAATATAATCTCTGAGTGCAAACAGTGGAGCACGTCTCTAGAAATGCTATGGTCATTGGTCGATTGCCAGGCAATGCATGAACCAATCCACAGCATACCTTGCAATGCAATGCAAGCAACTTTGGATAAAAGCATTTGCCAAATGCATCACATATAAATTTATTCTCAGAGTGCAAACACTGGAGCATGTCTCTAGAAATGCAGTGGTCATGGGTTCAATTCCCAGGGAATGCAAGAACCAATCCACTGCATACCTGCAATGCAATTCAAGTCACTTTGGGTAAAATCATTTACATGTGATGCATTTGGCAGTCTCCGAGTGCAAACAGTGGAGCATGTCTCTAGAAATGCTACGGTCATGGATTCCCAGAGAGTGTATGAACCAATCCATTGCATACCTGCAATGCAAGCAGTTTTGGATAAAAGTGTCTGCCAAACACATTACATGTAAATATAATCTCTGAGTGCAAACAGTGGAGCACGTCTCTAGAAATGCTACGGTCATTGGTCGATTGCCAGGCAATGCATGAACCAATCCACAGCATACCTTGCAATGCAAGCAACTTTGGATAAAAGCATTTGCCAAATGCATCACATGTAAATGTATTCTCCGAGTGCAAACACTGGAGCATGTCTCTAGAAATGCCATGATCATGGGTTTGATTCCCAGGGAATGCAAGAACCAATCCACTGCATGCCTGCAATGCAATGCAAGCGACTTTGGATAAAAAGCATCTGACAACTGCATAACATGTAAATGTAATCTCTAAGAGCAATGAAATGACTGTAGGTTTCAGCGGCGTACCTGTGGCCTCCACCATGCCCTCCAGGATCACCACGATCTCCAGCTCCTCCTGGGCCAGGTGCTCTTTGGAGATCTCCCAGAAGGGGCTGTGCTGATTGATCTCGTGGCAGATGATGAGCGGAGACACCAGGAAGAGCCGGTCGTCTCCGGTGTCGTAGCCCACATTCATGTCCGTCTGATTGAGAGGGATGAACTCTCCCTCCTTGGTCTGTTTGGACTTGATCAGTTTGGCTCTAATGGACGCCTCCACGATGTGCGAGTTCCGCAGGTCTCCGACGCGAAACATCAGACAAAGCCGGCCGTCGCGCATGGAGATGACGGCGTTGGTGGAGAACACCAGAGTCTCGGCGCGCTTCTTGGGCTGCGAGATCTTCACAAACATGCAGCCCACCATGAAGGCGTTGACGATGGAGCCCAGCACCGACTGCACCAGCAGCAGCACGATGCCCTCGGGGCACTTGTCGGTGATCACCCTGTGGCCGTAACCGATGGTCGTCTCCGTCTCTATCGAGAACAAGAACGCGGACACGAAGCCGTTGAGGTTGTTGACGCAAGGAGTCCACTGGTTGTCCCCTATGTGCTCCAGGTCTCCTCGTACGTAAGCGATCAGCCACCACATGAAGCCGAAGAACAGCCACGTCACGGTGTAAACCAGCACGAAGATGAACAGGTTGAACCTCCACTTGAGGTCCACCAGCGTGGTGAAGATGTCCGTCAGGTAGCGGTAGGTCTCCCGCACGTTTCCGTGGTGCACGTTGCACTTGCCGTCTTTGCGGACGTAGCGCTGGATCTTCTGCTTGGCGCGCTCCCTGTCCTGCAGCGGTTTGGGGACGTCGTCCCGCGCCTGCTTGGGTAGCTTGGGCTGTCGAACCGTGACGGTGCTCTCGACATCCTGCTCCATCTGGACTTCTGGAAGGTTCTGGAAGGAGCAAGAGAGAGAAGAGAGAGACGGGATCAGTGAGCGGCGACGAGCATGTCTGGGCCTGATTACCTGGAGCCGCTGTGAGCCCATCAGTCCTCAAAACACACAGCATCACCGAAGCCCATTTACCTCCATCTGTACTGCACTATAGCATCATATCAGAGCGCTACGAGAGTTTACGGGGCTTTAGGGTTGGCTCGATGCTACAATTCTGGCAAACAAACAAGCAGCCTCAAAAGAAAACTGAATTAAAGGAGAAGTTAGAAGAAGGAGAACAAAAATGTACAGATAATGTACTCACCCTCTTGTCATCCAAGACCCGTATCTTTCTTTCTTCAGTCAGTAAGAAATTATGTTTCTTGAGGGAAAAATTTCAGGAATGTTCTCCATATAGTGGACATCAATGGTGCCCCCAAGTTTGAACTTCCAAAATACAGTTTAAATGCAGCTTCAAATGGCTCTAAACAATCCCAGCCGAGGAAGAAGGGTCTTATCTAGCAAAACAATTGGTCATTTTCTAAACAAATTGACAAGTTTTTAACCTCAAATTCTCGTCTTGTCTAGCTCTGCGATGCGTATGTGAACTCTGTGTAATCCGGGTCAAAACAGTTGGGGTATGTCGAAAAACTCCCGTCTCGTCTTCTCTTCAGCTTCAAAACCATCCTACATCGCTGCCGAAGTACCGACCCAGTGTTTACAAAGTAAACATGCAAAGAACATCAAATGTTATTTACATGACCTGCCCTAACTGTACTGACCCGGATTACACAGGCTAAGCATGCGTATCGCAGAGACAAGACAGCTCGAGCATTTGAGGTTAAAAAGTATATAAATTGTCAATTTGTTTTGAAAATAACCAATCGTTTTGCTAGATAAGACCCTTCTTCCTCAGCTGGGATCGTTTAGAGCCATTTGAAGCTGCATTTAAATGACATTTTGGAAGTTCAATCTTGAGGGCACAATAGAAATACACTATATGGACTGAAAATTCTATAATGTTTTCCTCAAGAAACAATTTCTTATCAACTGAAAAAAAAGAAAGACATGAACATCTTGGATGACAAGGGGATGAGTAAATTATCTGTACATTTTTGTTCTGGAAGTGAACTACTCCAGTTTTATTAAGAGCACTACTTCAAACTTTGCAGTAACAAATGTGTGGTTTGTTTTCAACCATAAACATACAAAGAAGGAATGTGTTTTTGTCAAAACGAAGTGTCCTAAATGAGAAAGTGCACTTGTGCAGCTCTACCATCACTGTGATCTCTGGCGTGTTTCGTGGGATACTGTACACTGGTGAACTCTGACCTCAAACGTTATTGTGTGTGTTCTGAATGTAATATCCCAAATAATAAAAAGCTGTCTTATGAATTTCTTATCTTTTGATATTTGAATGGCATTTTTGTCTTTACCTCAATATCCTCCTCCTCTTCAGAGACAGACAGACAGACAGACAGAGCGACTCTGAAGACTAATTCTGGTGTCATCAGTCACTGGCAGCAGCAGACAACAGACAGACAGGTAATTCAATTGGCAGTGCATCTCAAACACACACACACACACACCTCACATGTAAAGCAAAGCAGCTGGTGTGTCTCCTCAAATAATGATTCTGTTCTTCTAAAGATACCATTATATACTGTAGAATAGAATAGATGGAATGGTGATTTTACAAGGCATATCAACTTGTTTAAATTCAATATTAAAATCCAGTGAGCGCACTGACGTGACGTCAGAAGTGTATTTCAGGAGTACTTGAGGAGAGGATTTTCACACCAGGAAGAAAGCAACCACTTAGCAACACCCTGGTAACCACCCTCAGCATCCTGACATCATTTTTCTTGAGAACAGGTACAGGTGGAGCGTGACAGCATCGCCATGGCGACGAGCAGGTGCAGCGCAGCGTCTGACTAATGAGATTATTGATCAGCTGATCGGCGAGTGACCTGTGGACTGAAGAGCAGCTGGACTGGAGGCGACTCTAACACAAGTGAATAAAATAAAACGACACGAGGAGAGAAATGCGGCCTGACATTCAGGAAAGAGACTCTGATCTCCACTGACAGCACGTTTAAGAGGAAGAGCGGAAACGCTTTTAGAGGGACGGTGTCTGTCAATTCGCATGTCACTTCACGTCACGCGCGTCGCCTTGAGCAGATACACAGCGAGCGGCTCACATCTCTGATTACTCACACACAATGGCCAGAAGAGTGTTGTCTGGTTCCCAGTGTTCTTCACATGCTCTTCACAGGATGACATTATGAACAAAACACAACACAGAGGATTGAAAAGGAACAAACCAACACTTCTTGTGTTTGTTGAAGTGTATAAACAGAAGGACAGACGGCACAGCTCAGTAAATTTCCATCGTTTATTACTCCAGCGCTGAAGTCTCGGCGCTGTGAGAGTGAATGGAGATCACATGAGCTGAGAACACTAAAAAGTAAAGACGCCTGCGTCTGTGGGACGTTTCACACTCGCTGCGATTGTTTGATTTCATCTTCGCACCTGTGCAGCGTTTGTCCCTGTAAACTTTACACGCACAGAACGACACCTGCGTTCACAGCAGAACTCTGACATCACACAACCGCAACAGAACGAGTGTGAAAGAGCCTTAAACGCTCACCTGTGTGTGTGAGAGATGACTTATTTACACTCTGAACTTCACACACACACACACACTGTGAAAGCGGTTGATTCTCATCGTATCGTGTTTCTCCGTCACTCTTACTAGCACTAATAAAGTAATTAATAGTTTAACTGCAGTTTAATTACATTTTTTTGTTCATCTTATTTTGAAATATTTGTTTTTACATCTCTGTGTCAGCACGCCTCCCAATGTTTGTTTAAAAGGGTTATTTAGGATAAAACATCAAATTCAACACTACAATTTCATCATAAATTAAAATCATAAAGAGAGTTAGACATTTGAAGCCTTTAAGGTGACCTTTGACCCATAATTATTTGACTGTCTCACTGTTTATTTCTTCTGTCTAAACTGAGTACTGAGTATCTGAGTATTATTTCATATATCAGAGTTTACGCGGTTAATTCAGCTGTAACCACTTCAGATGAAAGTATTGTATATGAACGATTATATATTGTTTGGAAATGTTCAAGCACAAATGACTGAGTTTCCTGAAAGTGTTCCAGGTCACTTGAGAAAAGTGAATCCAGTGAGACGCTCAGTCGTGTGTGTGTGTGTGTGTGTGTGTCACAGATGTGTAAACATTTACTGATGTGATTAATTAACTCTCTCTAACGGCCGTCACCTGAGCCCAACACTCTCTCTCTCTCTCTGTCTGTCTGTCCCCTGTTGAGTCATGTTCACATGTGTCTCTCTGCAGTGTATTTCCTGTTCCTGTCTCACTCTGGTCTGAGCGCCGTGTGTCTCGTCTCACTGTCACTCAAGAGAAAAACAGACGCGTTACGGCTCTGAATCCACGTGCACCTGCTCAGGATGAAAAGGAGTCGCAGACGTACAGGTGTGTCAGAACAGAACCGTGACAAGATTATATGAACCTGATAAAACAAGCCCATCTGTGCGTCTGTCTCTCTCTCTGCCTGTCTCTCCTCTCTCCACCCATCGATCCATTAGCAAGCTGGACAACCTGCTTTACAACCCACAGGGAGAGAAAATTAACACACATACGCTCACACACACACACCGATGTGTGCTTTAACGCCTCATTCAGATCCGCTCATATTTATTCACGGAATAAACCGCGTGCTTTGTGTCAGCGGACGGCCAAATGGACACGACATAAATAACATTGAACAAAACCTGAGAAAGACTCATATTCATGAAGCCATTGAGAAGACAAAGACTGATGCGAGAGACAATGAGCACATTACCATAGACGGACAGACAGACGGGCTGAGAGACAGACGGACTGGAGAGCAGCTGTAGTTGTGAGCGATGACGGCAGCGACGGCCCTCTGAGACACGGACGAGGTGTGAGCGCAATCCTCCTGAGAGCTGGAAAGGATCAACACGCGTTTGCAGCACATATTGATTGAGTCCAAAAGTAGCTTCAGAAAAAAATCACCCCCCAGATCCGACGCTCCTTCTGATCTCAGTTAAAGCTCAACACGTCACAGATGGAAACACGTCAACTACAACACATCAACCTTCACACACAGGACGGACCGACATCTGTGTGAGACAAACAGGCCATTTCTCATGATCACACACACACACACACACACACGTTTGTTTTTGTGAATTGTGGGGACTTTCCATAGACTTCTATAGTTTGTATACTGACCAAATGATATTGTCTATCCCCTAACCCAACCCTAACCCTAAACCTAACCCTCACAGAAAACATGTTTGCGTCGTTACACTTTTAGAAAAACATCATTTACTATTTTTAATAATTTTTTAACATTGTGGGGACCACAGGCCGGTCCAAGTTTCAGGTTTTACTATCCTTGTGGGGACATTTGGTCCCCACAATGTAGCAAAAACAATACACACACACACACACACACACACACACCTGCCCACAGCACTGGAACACGATCACTAACTACAACAGTCACTAACTAGAACAATGTTTCTCACTGGAAAACTGCAACTAACTAGAACACTACAACACTGAAACACTGTGACTAACTAGAACACTGTCACTCTCTGGAACGCTGTAACTAACCAGAATAACTAGAGCGCAAGACATGCTTTATATTAAGTGTCGCTCTTAACATCTTACGTTTGTATCAGTATATGTAAACATTAGAAATTCACATCAGTAATTCCATGTCACATAAAAGCTTGTCCTACAGAAAGTGACTCTGTTAAACTTTGCTGATGAAGAGCCATCGCATACATGAGTGTCAAAAGGATGTAGCACAAAAGAATGGGAGTGCAATAATTCTGACTAAATGCATTTCGCTCAAATATTCTGGATCTAAAAGTGGAAGCTGCATAAACACTCTGGACAAAAGTCTCTGCTGAATGCATGAATGAAACGGTATAAGACCAACAGTATAGAAACCATCATCATCAGGACCAGTGCAGAATCACAGCAGGAGTCTTCATTTATAACTCCAGGAGGTACAAAATGTACAAATAAAACAGTGATTAACAATAAAAACACTCCAATACAAACAGGAAATCTGAAACAACCAATAACAGTTAACACAGTTACGCACAAACACTGACAACACAATTACAGCGCTCAGAGCCGCAGCTTCACCAATGCGGCATTTCAGCGGTTGAGCGACGCAGTCTGATCACAGCACCACAATCCACTTCATACAGTGGATCTACACCATCACTGAACTCCATCAAACAACAGTCACTGAATATGGGTAACTAAACAGTTGTTGGTCCCCACTGACTTCCACAGTATGGAAAAATACTACAGAAATCAATGGACATCACCAACTGTTTGATTACCAATATCTTTAGTGTTCAACAGATTAAAGAAACTCATGGAAGATTGGCTGGATGTAAGTGATGACAAGGTGAACTATCCCTTTAAAGGCGTCTCATTTGGCTTCAGTGACGTAACAAACACATTGATATTCAGTCTGTGACCTCTGACCTTTCAATCAACAGCACGCGTTGTTGTGAGAGTTCACAGTTCACACTCTCACAGGAACCTGATGAAGAATCGCTGCATAATGGTGTCACTACGGACAGAAGAACGGCTTCCTGCGAGCTGAACGAGCCGCTCTCGTCACAGAGGTGTTTGCAGAACACGGCCGTAATCACTGTGCAAACACACACACACCTGAACACACAGCAGCTCACCTGAGCCTCGTGCGTCTGAGGGACGCTGGGTAATTCACACACCGCCTGACTCAGCACAAACGCACTGGAAACGGCTGTCGATCGCGCGGCTTCTCGTGACGCACGCGTCCATCACGGCGCACCGCCGCGTCTCTGGATCCTCTCAACATTAAGTCTATTTCTGGCATTGATAAACAGCTCGCTCTCCCTCAGTAGGTCACTGCGAGCACGGGCTGCGTTAAATATTTCATATTTCTTCAATCTCGCTGGGCTTCTGGTGCAGAACCAGCATCACGGTGGGCTGGAGGAGATCTGTGGGCGGCGCGAATAAAAAAAAAAATCCAAAAACTCACAGGAGCGTCGACATCAAGAATACAAGAGCACATCTTGAGATGACTGACAAACGCCACTCAAACGTGTGAAACACAGAAGCATCTTTAAAACACAATTCAGATCACACAACGTTTAATATTGTTGCAAATTAGAATGACTTTGGGCATGTCATCTACTCTCAACATCTACACCTAAAATCTTAGACAATACATCATAAAATATACATTATTACACCTTTCTGTGTAACACATTTAATGCAATTCATACCTTATTTATGATTCACAGCAAGAGTAAATTTAAAGAGCCATCATGACCAATGGTTAGATTAAAAACAACAATAATAATAATTCTGACCTAACCTGAATAAGTGTGTGTTTGTACCTACACGACCATATTTTGGGAACAAATTTGTATCCAGAAATTAGCTAAACTGTACAAAAGCATATTCTGGAAATATCCTCATTTGTCAAAATGATATAAAATTACATAAATTAAGCTGTAAAAATGCAGTAAGGTTTCTGTTAGTGTCAGCGCACAAGTGTTTTTATAACTTGTCGAACATACAAAAAAATCTATGGAATGAGTAAACGAAAAAGCAGCTTGAGTAAAACGTCATCATCAGATTTCATTATAATATGTGTCCCTGGACCACAAAACCAGTCATAAGGTTACATTTTTGAATTTGAGATTTATACATCATTTGAAAGCTGAAAAAAAAAAATGTTATGATAGGTCAATATTTGTCTGAGATTCAACTATTAGAAATTAGAAAATCTGGAATCTGAGGATGTGAAAAAATCTAAATATTGAGAAAATCACCTTTAAAGTTGTCCAGATGAAGTTCTTAGCAATGCATATTACTAATCAAAAATTAAGTTTTGATATATTTACAGTAGGAAATTTACAAAATATCTTCATGGAACATGATCTTTACTTCATATCCTAATGATTTTTGACATCAAAAAATCAATCATTTTGACCCATACATTGTATTGTTGGCTATTGCTACAAATATACCCGTGATACTTAAGACTGGTTTTGTGCTCCAGGGTCACAGATGAGGTAAGATATGTTATTATTTGTAGTGTTAACATGAATATTACGAATGCAGAGTTAAAGTGACACAAAAATAATTTACTCTGACCAGCTGTGATCACACAACTGAGATTTATTTCTGATATGAAAATGAAAATGTCACACTGAGTGTGATTTTTGCTGCTCGTGCTGAAATCAGTGTCACATTTGAGGGTAAAAACAAATGCAACATCACCATTTTACATTCAGCGTTCACGAGGCCCGTTCGACGCTCGGCGCACAGATTCAGCGATGCGTTCTGTCGTTCTGTATGGTAAAATCCTGGTGACCTGAAGAGTTTGAGCACGTTTGCCGTGTTTGGTGGAGGAGGGAATTTTTCCTCTCTCTCTCTCTCTCGCTGGGAAACATGAGCCATCATCGCCATGGCAACACACGGCTCAATCCGTCAGCCGCTCACAATGGCAGATGCACAATGTGCCAAGTGAAGTGGCAGCGTTCTGCAGCGTTCAGCCTTCTAGAACCGTTCGTCAAACCTGCCCATCTAGAACCTCACAGAAGGAAACGAGCGGTTCGGCCTCACATCTGCAAACCTGCGGGTCAAGAGCCTCTCTGACGCTCGCGTAGGCGTGACAATCAAATCCCATGGCATGTTCACGGAGCGCACGGAATAATTCGATCACGGAGAGTCTATGACCATAAGCAGCAGAAGATATGCGGGAACTGCGTCTCAAATAGACATTCATTTAATTAGGAGCTCATGCGTGTCATTAACCCAGTGAGGAACCTTTGAGTCGCTGACAAAATCTGAACGCATCGAACGCGACGGAAACTCCAGAACGAACCGCTGACGACCCACCGAGTCCACAAAGTTTTAGATTATGGGAGGCTCTTCCGGTTTAGGGACGATCCGCTCAAAAAGACTGAAACTAATAACGTCAGATCATAAAGAACAGGCTGTAAACTTCTCCTAATGTTGTACTGTCAGACATCAAGAGAATAACTTTACACTTTACACTTGAGCTTCTTCCTAAAATCAAATTTTCCATACTGTGCATTTCTGGTTTAATTTATGATAAATCTCATATATAATCCACCGAATGCACTAGAATCTCTGGTTCTTACATTTCTTTCACTTCTAATCACTATTTGTAATGTTTACTGGAATGGGTCTAAATATATATATAAAAGTTTTAGTATTTTTGTCTTGTTTTCCGTGACAAACATCTAAACATTCTTAAATTAGGATACATTTACTTCAAATAAATGTATTTTATTCTAAGTATAGTACAAATACATTAACATCTTATGCACATAATAAAAATACCCTGCTGTTGTACTTTTAGTGTACTAAACTGGTAAATTTAAAGTCTGCTAAATTGGAACAACTAATTTTGTAAGTAGGGCTGAAAACTAAACATACTACACGTATATTTGATTGTGCTAAAGTGGAACCATTGCAGGTGCACTTTAACTATTTTCCATTTAAAAAACGATATTATTTAAAGATCATCAATAGTGAGTGACATTAAAACATCGATTTTTATATCAGTAAGTCTTGAGTGATATGTCAGTAAATATGTTAATAGACTTGATCTATACTAAAATGTCTATAAAAACATTTTAAAACTTTTTTTTTTTTTTACTGAAGATAGTAAGCTTTGTGTTCAGAAAAAAAAAAGTGTTCTTCCTTAAAACGAAAAAATATCTGCCAATGGGGTAAGAAAAATAATCTTAATTCAAAGGCAAAACAAGATTATTTTTCTGATTGGCAGATATGTTTCTTATTTCAAGCAAAAAACAACAAAAGAAAAAAATCCAGAAAACAAGACTTAAGGAAGAAAATTTTTTGCAGTGTATTATTTAAGTCAAAATGATGGAAATCACTTTGAAATATTACTCGGTGTTCCAGTTAATGAACATTTCTAATTATGGCGACGTGTTACATAATACAGACATATGTGATATTTAACACATCTGTAATATTACCAGCTTTTGTGTTTATTCTGGCCTGTTTTAGTAAGTTGTTAATGCTTTTCCACTGTTAAATATCCTGTGATTGATTCATGGTTAAAGGGAGAGGAGAATAATGTTCGCATTCAAATCTTTGGCTGATTGTTTACAGCTCCACAGAAGTTAAACTCCCAACATTTCTGAAAAAGCTTCATTTGCTGTATGAAAAAGCTGGATATTTCAAAAAATCAATGTGGGCCTTTGTTCAGATCATCAGCCGCAGTGATGGAGAGTTTGAGGTTCTGAGACTGAAGCGTTTGATTCCTGTAGGAGAGAAACCGGGATGAGCTTCAGTGAGCATCTCAAGAACCTCTGTGAGGAGGAACAATGAAGCCCTGAAGTTTCACGTACATGAAAACTTACATGACTGTTATGCAACACTGGCACAATCACAGCCCGAGCGACGCGAATCTGAGCCTTCTCAAGCTAAAGCATCTGATGAAGAACCCAGAGAGAGAGACACAGACAGACAGACAGAGAGAGAGAGACAGACAGATCGCACCTCGCGCCGGTCCTCGAGCTCTACGGGATTTTTGAGGTTTCAGCGGGATTTTTTTCGGCGGGTCTCCATGGAGACGGTGCGGGATTCGAGAGGCACCGGAACCCACTCAAACCAAACCGATGAGGAACATTAAAGAGGAGCAGAAGCCCACAGGCTCCCTCAGATTCACACACACTCCGCTCTCATCTGAGAGAAGCAACACATATGTCGGCGAGAGAAAAGCTCGTAAATGTTTTACAGAAGCCCCTCTCCGTGTCACTCCACGATCTTCATCACTGTTGCTCCTCCGCGACGAAGACGATGATGATAATGATGATGATGGTGAGGAGGAGGATTCTTAGATTACCGAACGCACGTCGTTCAGCCCTTATGTAAGCCATCATCACTCAGTTACAATCCTCCTCAGAAACACGGAGAAACTGCGATTACAGTGATGAAGGAGTAAATACGACACGTACCAGACAGCGCGTTCATTCATTCACTCGTTCTTCATCCTCTCGAGCTCTTTCAGTCTTCAGTGATGAAGAAGAAGACGCTGATTTCACCTTCCGGCCCGCAGCTCACGGAGAGAAACCCAGAGAGCCATCATCTTCATCATCCTCCCATCCTGACATGATCTCTAATGAACCACAGACTGACTGAGAGAGAGAGAGAGAGAGAGAGAGAGAGGGGAAAGGAGGGAGGGGGCGTAAGATTCAACTGGCGTCACAGGTTCGAGTCTTGCTGATGCCGTTTAATGTTTATTCAGCTTTATTAAACCGCGGGATTATTCAAACGCGTTCATAAATCACATTTAATTACAGAAGGGATACAAAAAAACGCCGATTGTTGTCATATTTACTTGATAAATGTAAAACAAAAAATAGTGCCGTTGTCAACTGCCCAATTTTCATGCATTTAAACAAAGTACTGAAAAGGCGATATCTAAACCGAATCCAATTCGCATTGCGTTTTCACACGTTTGAAAGCTCTGTTTCGGAACGTGAAGCGGATCGTAAATGAACGCCACAAAAATGAACAATAATAATAAATATTAATAATAAAAAAATATTTATTCAAACTTTCACGTTTATTTGTCCAAACAGTCAAACTGTTTCAAAGTAAATCCAACATCAATTTCAGCATATAAACAGTCGGATATAGAATTCAATATCATTTGCAATACACACAATTGTCTTGACTAGATCTTATGAAATTGGGCTAAGGCTACTTGAAGACACCCAGCGCTAATTTACATATCACCATATTAGAAACCGTATTGGGAAAAGTTATTTTTAAAAGTAATGCATTACAAGTTACTCTAAAAAGTAATTCATTACTATAGTTACTAATTACATCTTTAACAGTGTAATTAGATTACTGTACAAATTACTCTCTCCAAAAAGTATTTAATTACTTATTACTTTCTAAATCCTATATCAACCTTGACAAATTAATTATACAAGGACAGAGGAGAAACAGTTCTTTTAATTCTTTCAAATAAATAATAGACACCTACATAAATTATTCTGGTAACACTTTAGATCTAGTTACTCTGGTCTAACTATAACTTATGCTTCAAAATACTCCTAATTACTGCTTATACTTACTAAAGCAGTTGTTAAGTTTAAGAATTGGGTAGGATTAAGGATTTAGAATAAGGTCTTGCAGAATAAGACATTAATATAGGTCTACAACTATCACAACAACTAACACAAGTCCAATTACACAAGACGTAACTAATAAATTACAGAAAAAAATAAGAGTAATCCCTCACTTACTTTCTCAAGGAAAAGTAATTATATTACAGTAACTAATCCCTGACATTTTACACCCAACACAATATTGAGTTATTCCCTAAAAAAAGTTACTTTTATACAGTTACTTTTTATAAAAAGTAATGTGTTACATTACTTTTGCGTTATTATTTTTCTCATCTGGCCTGGGATTGCTTGTTTTTAATATTCACTCCAAAAGTGAAATGAATGAGCCCCAGGCTGAAGGAACTGTAAATTTGAAAAGCTCAAACAAACCTTTCAGCTGTGCTGCCATTCTGGATTGCATGAAGAATAGGATAAGTTCAACACTTTCTTCTCAATCACCCACAAAAGAAAAAAAAATTGATGAATTTTGCGTGAAAAGATATGTGCTTATTGACAAATATATATATATATATATATATAAACACCATACTTTATTTCAGTTAATGTCAGAAAGCAATCGAGCTAAGCCAGTAGTAGTACTGACAGTGTCTGTAAACATGGCTGAAGACGTGAAAAGAGGAAACGTGAAAACAGACAAACCAAATTAATTGAGTCATTTACGCTGGAACCGCTCTGATTGATTCAAACTCGTGACTCGATCATTCTTTTGAAGTGATTCACTAGCTACTTCACTACTCATTTTCAAATTTTAAAATTGCCTCTAACAATTAAAAAAAAAACACACATAGTGATAAGTGAAAAAGCTTTTCGAAAGTCTGAATCAGCTAAACCATTGCATTACAAAATGATTCACTTGTTCGAAGCACTCCAATTGGGACTTCAAATTGCATATCACAAATAATTTGATTTAGATTGTAACTTCGGAGCGTGTATCATGAATCATTTGATTTAGATCGAAACGGGGTTGTGGATCATTTTGCTAATTGAATATTCAAATCAAATGATTCGCGATACGTGATTTGAAGTCCCGATCTAAGTCAAATGATTCGCCATCAGCGCTCTGAGTGCTGATCTGAAATGATGGTTCTTTAGAGTGTGAACTGCAAATCATTTGATTCAGATCAGGATTTCGAAGCGATTTCACTTCTAAACAGTAGAAAATATCAAACCATAAAGGCAGTACAAACAAAAAAAAAGTATACACAGATACAAATCCTTTAAGAAAACTAACCATGGTTTTACTGTAGTAAAAGTGTAGTATACGTTGTAAGACTTTAGTAGTAATACTACGCATGTGCTTCTCTTTATTTTGGCCTTTTATTAGTATATTTTTATTTATCTATTTCTCTTTCTTTTTTTTTGAAATATAAGACAATGTTTGATAAGTTAGATCTCAGATTAAAGTCCTTGAAAAATCAAAAAGTAATGCCTGCAAAGTCCCTGAAAGTCCTGGAAATTCATTTTACAGTATCTGTACGAACCCTGGTACAAACACACATTTTTGTGTTAACGTAATGGTCGTAGGTTTGTGTAATATTCTGTGTTTTCACAGTTTTTATTATTTCTTAGGAATAAGATGAATCTGTTTTGGTGCAAGTGAGACGAGTAAATGCATGTTCACATTTAGTCTGGAACTACAGTAAGCATCATATTTACACAGCATACATTTACACTACATTTCTCTCAACATGGAGACAGGAAAGTTGTCAATCAATACAAAGTAACTGGACCGGTGTTACTTATTTCAAAAAGCAACTCAGATATTTTGTTGTACATTAAAAAGTAAAGTGTTACTTTACTAGTTACTTGAAAAAAGTAATCTGATTACATAACTCACACTACTTGTAATGTGTTTCCCCCAACACTGATTAAAAGTCTAACATGTATGTTCATATTATGCATTTGTATTTAACCGAACCATTTCTGCTGCTAAATTTGCCAAAATTGTTCAGTTTTTTTTGTTTTTATTGTCCAGTCTTCAGTTTCACACACATCAGATCAACTAATAAATAACACACACTTACACAAGGTGGTCAATAACGATCAGCTGACACAGAAAGATGATTAAATAATCAACTGCTCTGATCAGCATGTTTTCGGATGAGGACGTTTGGATTCCCACAGGAAGTCAGAAGCACCCTGGAGCAGAAGCAGCAGCTGCGCAGGTTCCTCTGTGGGGACGGACGGGGACACACTCCAGATTGAAGTCCCCTCGGTCCGAACGCATAATGACTGCAGATCAACGCAGTGACAGGCACAGCTGCTCCGACGGCCCAGAGCTGGAGGCCCTTCACACGCTAACAGACTGCCACACACGCACACACACACATTTAATGTTGACACTCCCTGCAGAGAGGAAATAGCAGGTTAGGAGCGGATCACTGTATCAGAGATCTTCTCTTCTGTTGTGAGAGACACAGACAGGTTCACACTTTGGTCTCGTTCGGCTTAAACACGTGATCCTCTGTCAATAAGGAAATAAAGAATAAAAAAAAAAATAGATTAATGTGTATCCATGAGAGAGAAAAAATGATGCACACATGTATATCAGTGATATGTCATAAACACAATGGCTGTCATAATAGATGATATTTACTAACCCACAACTAAACAGAAAGAAAAAATTCACCCAAAAATGATGGGTTTCCATCACTATCTCACCAATGGATCCTCTGTAATGAATGGGTGCCGTCAGAATGAGAGTCCAAACAGCTGATAAAAACATCACAATAATCCACAAGTAATCCACACCACTCCAGTCCATCAGTTCACATCTTGAGAACACAAAGGATGAAACAAATCCATCATTAAGGCATTTTAACTAAAATACAATCCATAATCCATAATTTACTTCCTCCAGTAAAAAAGTCCATCTCCTGTTGTTCTCTCGCATTAAAATCCAGCCACATATTTGTTTTTAATAGCTGTTTTGGCTTGTAAAAGGTGCTTGACCTGTGCAGATTTCTCTCCTGATTCAGACCAGACCACTTTTTCACTGGAGGAAGCCTTATTATGGATCATGGACTTGTATTTTAGTTAAAAATGTCTTGATGGATGTTTCATCCTTTGTCTTCTCTAGATGTTAACTAATGGACTGGAGTGGTGTGGATTACTTGTGGATTATTGTGATGTTTTTATCAGCTGTCTGGTCTCTCATTCTGACGGCACACATTCACTGCAGAGGATTCACTGGTGGACACTACTCCTTAAAGCAGCACACAATCCTGATCTGACTGCCTTCTGAGTCTTTCCAACAGTGAGCAGCTCCTCAAACATCCTCACAAGACACTGTTCAACAGGTTTCACTGTATTTAAAAGAATGGCCCTCACACACACACACACACACACACACACACAGATGGATGAAAGGCAGTGAGCAGCAGACAGCACATGACCTCTGCTGTGACACACTGTGGGAAGCGTGTTTGAGTGTACCAGAGCAGATCAAAGGCCACACACGCACACACACACACACACACACACACACACACAAACACGCGCACACACACACACACAGTGTTAAAGCAGCGGTACGTGTTCGGTGTGACTGTCTCACGGATGTACATGAACCTCCGGACCTCACTGCATATTCAGCACTAATTAACTTGATTCATGTTGATTCGCTGTCATCGCCTCCAACATCTTCATGGAAACATCCATGTGTTTTGAGAACTGATGATCTGAGTGTGGGAACATTATGAATCTGTGGCTTCCACACCTTCATTATTTACAGTCATTTTGATTGATCTGTCATGAAAATCTGCATTTCTGGAAGCTACAAAATCTCCTAAAGCCTCTAAAATCTCTGAAAGTTTCTGAATTTTCTTGCCGTTTGCTGTACAGCAAACACAAATGCAGCAACAAATGCAAAAGACTGTCATTAAACCAAAATAAACCATACATTATCATACGACTACCTACTAATTAAATAATTGCCTGTACATGAAATATTGATTAGAGTTTAAATGTGACCCTGGACCACAAAACTAGTCACAAAGGTAAATTTTTGGAAACTGAGATTTATATCATCTGAACGTTGAATAAATAAGCTTTCCACTGATGTATGGTTTGTTATGACAATATTTGAAAATCTGGAATCTGAGGGTGAAAGAAAAAAAGAAAATATTGAGAAAATCACCTTTAAAGCATATTAATACTCAAAAATTAAGTTTTGATATATTTAAGGTAGGAAATTTACAAAATATCTTCATGAAACCTGATCTTTTGGTATAAAGGGAAAACAGATCATTTTGAGCCATACAATGTATTTTTGGCTATTACTACAAATATATCCATGATACTTAAAGGAGTCATCAGATGCCCATTTTCTACAAGTTGATATGATTCTTTAGGGTCTTAATGAAAAGTCTATAATATACTTTGGTTTAAAATTCTCAATGGTTGTGTAAAACAACACCCTTTTTACCTTGACAAAATCAGCTCTGCAAAAATCATCTCATTCTGGTCGAGGCTGCTTTAAATGCAAATGAGCTCTGCTCACCCCGCCCCCTCTCTTCTCTCTGTGGAGTGACGAGCCTGTTTACTTTAGCCACATTTAGCCGCTAAACTTGCTAACTAGCACATTATTAGGAAAGTCGATCGCAAAGATTCATAAAAAAACTCTTATACTCACTTCTGCTGTAAGTGAAGCTGGATCATGAATGATTTGCGTGAACATAGACAGATATATGTAGATCGGGAGGCGCATTACCTTCACAAACAAACGTAATCCACTGCATCTTCAGCGGCTCAGATGTCGGGAGTAAATGACGACCACTATGTTCATTATTACATCCAGCAACACAACACCTCAATCGCTCAATCTGAGATATTCTTGTCTAACTTACATCCCTGCTCCGGCATCAAAACAAAGAGGTCGGACTGTTACAGCTGATCTGAGGTAAGACGCTCATGTCAATCAACTATTGTGGGAGTGGCCTCTGTCATGTGACGCCACAACGACAGGCATCTGAGAACGGCTCGATTTGAAAAAGGGGATATTATTTTTACAGATTAATTAATCCACTGCATGGATTTTTATCATTATAGGGTAGATTTGTACATACACTGACAACACACATTAATGTTCAAACAACATGTAAAAGTGAACTTAGCATCCGATGACCCCTTTAAGGGTCACAAATGTCTTTATTGTATGAATAGAGTGTGAGTCATGGTATGCCAAACACAAACAGACACACAATACCACAATAATACTTAAAGAAATTAAGAATTTTAATCATCAAGGCTGCTTTAAATTGATCAAAAGTGATAGTAAAGACATTTATAATGTTACAGTAGATTTTTATTTCAAATAAATGCTGTTTTTTACACTTTCTATTCATCTGTGAATCCTGAAAAATAAAATGTATGATGGTTTCCACAAAAATATTGTCCAGCACAACTGTTTTCATCATTGCTAATAATCATAAATGTTTGTTGAGCAGCAAATCAAATATTAGAATGATTTCTGAAGGATCATGTGACACTGAAGACTGGAGTAATGATGCTGAAAATTCAGCTGCACATCACAGATATAAATTGAATTTTAACAGTTATTCACATAGAAAACAGCCATTTTAAATTGTGATAATCCAATTTTTTTTGTTCTGTGTTTTTTTAATCAAATAAATCGAGAAAAAAATGGAGTGACGTATCTGCTGCGTTAAATCACCAGTTAACAAGATGCGTGGAGAATCAATTTCCATTTTTCACAAAACCACAGGAGAAGATCCTCCTGCTGCTGCTTCACACGCCTGAACGACAGCGGACAAGAACAGACCTGCTCACACACACACACACACACACACACACATACAACATGACCTGATAGATTTACACTGACCTTCTGCCATCATTCTCACACACACACACACACACACTCATGTTTATCTGCTGATTGAACAGATTTACTGCGCTCAATGACAGTGATATTTCAGCTGAAGCGTGAGTCCTGAGCTCTGGCTGAGCGAGCGGCTGCTGTACAGGAAGTTGGCGCTGTGAGATCTGCTCTCTTCCTGCCCAGAACACAACCCACAATCCATCTCTCATCGCAAACACACACTACTCTACACAGATCTATTCACTGTTAATAAATGTTTTGCGCATCAGTCCAGTGATTTTGTTTTCACTGCATGATGCTCATAAATATAGCAGCTTATTGGGTTTATGGCTTCATTCAATAGGTGTAATGGCTTTTCTACTGTGCAAACTGTATTTTCTATCCCTTTACCTCACACAAAACTACAGGCGTTTTTACATGCTCAAAACACTTCATTCTGTGTGATTTACACACACACACACACACACTCATGTGTTACACATCTTCTCTCACACTGGTTTTCCAGTGAAGGTGTTAACAGCTCCTGTTTCCTTCCTGTAGCAGCACTGATTCATTTACAGACATTAAGCACTATTAAAAATACAACCACCCATCTGTCTGTCTCTCCAGATCTCCTTTCCTTCTCAGATGTTTCTCCTCAACATCAAAGTGACAAAATAGAGATAAATGGAGGGATTCACTGAAACAAACAGAGAAACTACAGCAATCACACAAACCGAACGTGTTTCCCTGGGAATCAAACCCATGCTTTACAGTTTGAGCTGAATCAAATATTTACTGGAATATTTACACAGTAATGATGATACAGAGAAGACGACACCTCAGCCATCACTGAGCTTTAACAGCTCGTCCTTTTACAGCAGACTGAGATCATGAACTACAACCACTATGATATTCATTCACAATAAACAATATTAAAATTCATCATCATTACTCCAGTCTTCAGTGTCACATGATCCTTCAGAAATCATTCTAATATGCTGATTTGCTGCTCAACAAACATTTATGATTATTATCAATGTTGAAAACAGTTGTGCTGCACAATATTTCCGTAAAAAATTGTCATACATTTTATTTTTTAAGATTCACAGATGAATAGAAAGTTCAAAAGAACAGCATTTATTTGAATGCTGAAATCTTTGTGACATTATAAATGTCTTTACTGTCACTAATTTTACTGTTACTAATTTAATGCAGATGAATTACTGATGATTAAAATGATTAATTTCTCTAAGTATTATTGTGGTATTGTGTGTCTGTTTGTGTTTGTCATATCATGACTCACACTCTATTCATACAATAAAGACATTTGTCTTAAGTACCATGGGTATATTTGTAGCAATAGACAAAAATACATTGCATGGGTCAAAATAATAGATTTTCCTTTTATGCCAAAAATCATTACGATATTAAGTAAATGTTCCATGAAGATATTTTGTAAATTTCCTACTGTAAATATATCAAAACTTAACTTTTGATTGGTAATATGCATTACTTAAAACTTTATTTAGGCAACTTTAAAGGTGATTTTCTCAATATTTTGATTTTTTGCACCCTCAGATTCCAGATTTTCAAACAGTAGCTGAATTTTCAGCATCATTACTCCAGTCTTCAGTGTCACATGATCCTTCAGAAATCATTCTAATATACTGATTTGCTGCTCAACAAACATTTCTGATTATTATCAATGTTGAAAACAGCTGTGCTGCACAATATTTTGTGGAAACGGTCACACATTTTATTTTTCATAAAAATCTGAATGAAAAAATCTTTTCGGAAAAAAATGAATGTCTCTACTGTCACTTTTGATCAATTTAATGTGTCCCTGATGAATAAAAATAATAATTTATATAAAAATTCTGACTGTCCCCAAACTTTGCAGCAGTATTGTATTTGTGCTTTAAAACACAGTGAAGTGAACATTTTCCAAAGTGCACAGATACATCATAAATGTGCAGGAACTGAAATGCTTTGTTTCCGTCCACGACGGCCGCTTGTGGTCCGGTCCGTCTGTGGCCTCTGGATAATTACAGCATTAATGGATGTTCTCCTGGGCCCCGGGGTCACGTTTGCCTGTATCAGGGTCTCTGAGGCCTTTCATCTACAGCAGCACGACACATTAATTACAGAACGATTCCCGCTGGAGTAACCGGAGGTTAAACGTCGCTTAAGTGCACATTACTGAGAGTAACTCACTAACTACTTACTGTTAATGTGTCACTGCAAACTCAGGAGCAGATCACACTGTTAACCACAGTCTGTTAACCACACATTCCTGCACTAAACAACATCAACACGTGAGTCTTCTGGATATGTGCTCACGTAACTCAACAGACATACGCTTTTCTTCCAGGAAATCCAGCTGAAAACACTGATGACTCATGATGGGCTGAGGGGCGGAGCCAAACGATCACCCAATCAAATGCTTTAGAAACCCTGTTACATGACTAGCAAATCACAGCTGTGATGTAAAGACCATTCATTATATTAAAAAAAAAACACCTGTACAGATCTCACACTTCTCAAATGTAAAAAAACACGCCAACACAGTAAAGCACAGAGGGTTTGATATACTACATACATTACAAATATTCCTTTCCATTATAGCAGATGTTTCACTAATGACTGATTCTGGAGGCTCCTAATACTATAAAGGGTTAAATACAGTATTTTCTCATTCACAGGTTTAGTGATTGTCTTAAAAAACAACGTTTCTAGAACAGAACAGCCATAAGCAGAAATATTTCCAGTGCTGAGATGAATGTGGAAAAATGAACTGAGACTCCATTAATGCTCTACTGCCATCTACAGGCCACACACAGTAACACACACACACACACACACACACACACACGCTCGCTTCTGTTAGTGATTGACCATAAAAATACCATCAAAAGTATTCATTAATCGTTCCTGTTTGGCTGCTAACTATACAGTTAATAGCAAACTGTGATCAAAGCACACACTCATCAGCGAGATGAACATATGAAACTTATTTGACTCAGAATTTGAATCAGTTACATTTTAGATAGTTACAAATGTATCTTTATAAAATATTATGTCATAATTATAATTTGACTAGTAAGAAATCTGATTTGAAAATTGTGTAAATACAATTTAATTAGTCGAAATTCCATGTAATGACGTCACACATTATGTGAAATGATGGAATGAGCAGCATCTCTCATTACATTAGTGTATGTGTGACACCGCTCATTCCATTGTAACTGTTGCATGACGTGAAATGAACCGTTTACGGAGCTCACAGCACAAACTGCACATTTTGATGACGAATTTTCAATTATCGCTAGTTAAATGAGGATCCAATGTTCTTTTATTTGTAACATACTGTTCAGTAAAATAAAAAAATTAAAAAGAATAAAATAAATAAAATAAATAAAATACAGAATGTAGAAAATATTAATTATATTTAATTATTATATTAATTAGAATTATAATGACAGCACAATACCTTTCATTTCTACTGGTCAAAACTCATTTGTAGACATCAGAAAATATATGAAAGTCAATTAAAGAAAGTCAAGTAAAGTAAAACTGCAGAACAGATATCACGACCATTCAATGCTACCCTGAAAAGAACTGATTGTTCGCAGTATTAAATCAATCAAAGATTACTCGAGCATGTTTCACTAACAATATTTTAAAATTGATTGTGATATTTATTTATTTGTATGTGTGCCTGTTTGTTTATATAAACATATCTCTGGCTCTGCTACTCAATGAAAAATGTTTCTTCACCAATTATTTTTCAGTACAGCGGCAGTAAAACTGCACATTTGTGACCCTGAACCACAAAACAGTCATATGGTCAATTTTTGGAAACACAATACAATGGTTACTATAGCTAAACCACAATAAACACAAATTAACCATGGTTTTGCTACACCAATCACAGTTTAACCGTGGTGTTTGTAGTAAACCAACAGCATCACAAACTGTCAGTATCACGTAAGTTTAGAAAACAAATATCAGTCGATAAACGTCAGTCTTACCTGATCACAAGATGAAATGATGATCTCCTTAAACTTGGGGTTTATTCTTTACTACCGGTGTTTTCGGTGATTGTTTCATTTACAGGTGTTTGTGACGTGAATATGGACCATTTCGTCAGATGTAAACATACTGGTCCCGATACACTTCCTGTTTCTTTTTTTTTTTTTAACTTTACACAAACATCACAAAAACATACAACCAGCATAACATTTCACTAGATGAATAAGTTACATTAGCACTTTTAAGATGTATGTGTATATGTGAAATAAAAAAAACAAAACAAAACAGGAAGTGCTTCTGGACCAGTGCTGTTTACATCTAGCGAAATGGTCTATAACTAACGTTACTTTTTAATGCTGCATTTCACGATCGCCGACGAAAACCTTTGTATCATTATTATTCTCCCACAGATTTTGCCAGTGTTCATAAATTCGTGTTTTTATAACAGTAAATCTCTTTATTTGTCAGATTAATGTAATACTGTAGGCCTAATGTTCATCCCAACAACTCTGATAAAACAACTCCAATGTATGTGTATTTAAATAACGCTTATCTAGAACCTTCTCTTCTACATACAGGTGCTGTACGCGGAAACATCACTGAAAAATGTTTCTGGTCACTACATGTAAAATGTGAACGTCTGTGTATTTCACAAATGATTCAGCTAATCTACTCCATTTCATCTGCCAATAAATAAAAACAAAACCCGCGCGAGTGTCACTACGGAAAGCAGAAAGCGTCATTCAAATGATTCGCGATCCGCCTTCCGTACAGTCTCGATCTGAATAATGATTCGCGAATCATTTTAGATCGGAACTGCGGAGCGGATTCATGATTTTTTTTAATTCAGATCGGAACTTCGGAGAGGGTTCACGAATTATTTCGTAAATTAAGTGATTCGCGATCCGTAGTCGATCTGAATCAAATGATTCGCGATCCGCGTTCCGTACAGTCTCGATCTGAATGATTCGCAAATCATTTGAGATCGAAACTTTGGAGCGCGGATCGCAAATCATTCAATTCACGAAATAATTCGTAAACCCGCTCCGAAGTTCCGATCTCAAATGATTCGCGATACGCGAAGTTCCAATCTAAATCAAAAGATTCCCGAACAGATTCGCGATACGCGCTACAAAGTCCCGATCCGATTTAAACGATTCGCAACACGCGAAGTTCCGATCTGAATCAATGATTCGCGATCCGTGCACGCGAACCATCATTTCAGATCGGGACTTGGGAGCGCGGATTGCGAATCATTCGACGCAATGGTTTAACTGATTCGAAGATTCGAAAAGCTCCGTTTTATCCACCACGACGTGCATTACAAGCGATGTCGAATTTTCATTTGTCCATCATTGTCCATCATTTATTTTGTCCAACATTTTGTTTCAGTTTGTCTGTTCCTCTTTTCGCGTCTTCAGTCATGTTTACACGACACTGTCAGTACTACTACTGGCTTAGCTCGCTAGTTTTATGACATTAACTGAAATAAGCGAAAAAAGCATGATGTTTCCAATAGTGATGGGAGTAACGAACCTTTTCAAAGCTTTGAATCAATTGAACCAATTGCTTCACAAAATGATTCACTGAAGCGCTCGAAACACCGCACGCTAGTGACGCCTGCTGGTCAAACGTGTGTAAATGCAAAAAAAACCAAACAAAACCTCAGGCTAAAATAACATAAAAACATGTTAAAAGCCCATTGCAAATGTTTTATTGAAAGTATAATACATTAAATGCAATAAAAATGTTTGTTTTATGTAGAGCTTGTATACAGAGGCCACTTAGAGACACTATTTCTCATCCTTTTAATTATTTAAATGTCTCGTTAAAATGTCTACAAAAATTAACGAAACAGATTCGAAACGTTTCGAAACCTCTATTTTCGATTTATGACGTAATGAAGCGTCGTTTACTGAAATCACGTGACTTTGGCAGTTTGATTCGCGCTCCGAACCACTGTTTCGAACAAATGATTCACAAAAGTTTCGAAGCTTCACGAAGCAGTGTTTCGAAAGCGCCCATCACTAGTTTGTAAATAAATAAAATATCCATATTTCCATTCCAAAGAACATCCAACACAAATCTACTCCATATTGAGGTGAGGGAACTAGTGAAACACTCCATTAATATGACGAGCTGCAGCTCAAAATACATGTTAGATGGAAACATTGTGCATTATGATGGAGTTTGTAGCTTAATTCACTAGATTTGAAATAGTTTGAGCTGCAGTTCAGTTGTTGACAGTTCAATAGGAATCAGTTGAAATCATCCAGTTACCGTACCATTCAACACAATCTTACATTTATCAGTATAAATTGTAATAAATCTTTGAGAGATGATTGTTGTATATCATTGTATTAGTCTATATACTGTGATAGTCAATGTAAAAAGAGCAAATGGGAGAAGCAAAAGAACACAAAACAGCAGAACAACAAAGTTAAAGAGGGTCAACGTCATTTAATACTTTATATGTTCACTTCTCATGTAATATGAATAGTATGGCCTATTTCAGATGCTGCTACATATGTTTAATTGTATTATATTGCTATGGACAATTAAGAAGCGTCTGTACTATATTCTACATCCTTTCTGACATATTAAAGTCTGTAGTGAATGTGTAACTGCATCCAGCACCGCTGACTGATCTCGAACTGATGCAGGAACATGAATAATGAAACAAAATAATCTGACACTTAATCAGACTGTAAATATAGTGGATCTGTGTTTGACTACTGTGCATAAAAATGTCAAAATTACTCTGAGACAGTGGACGCTGAGCGTCAAATACTGGACAGGTGGAAGAAACCTCTTGTGAAATGTGATTATTCATTATGTCATATTGACTCACTGATATTCAGCATTTATCTTCACTGTTAAATAAGATCAAAAATGATTCAGCAGAATGAATGAGTGTAAGAGAGGACCGATGTGTTTCTTTATTTCACAGACAGATCAAGCGAAGGATCGTTGTGTTTAAGGGCCGCATGAGCAGGACATCAGCGTGTTTGGACTCATAACAGTCAGAAACATAAGAAACACTTGAGCGAGCACATCACGGACTGTAACGGGCGGGAGGAGGAGTCCGAGAGAGAACCGGCTCCACCGGTGCAGACTTTCACTGTAATTTCCTTCTTTAGACTCTCATTAACTCTCCTCAATATCATTCGTACACAAACGCAAGGACAATCGAGGAGCGACACGTTCGTCCGCAGCTTCAGATTACAGGTAAGAGCTTCGCACCTGAGACGGGCAGAGCAGCGGACGCCTAAAAGAGCAGGCAGAAACCATCAAGAGATCAAAGGCGCTTCTGTATTTATGTACGTGCTCATATACGCCTGTGTGAACGTGTGCTTGTGAACTTGAGCTGCTCTGTTAATTTACAATCTAAAGGACTGCTGATTAACTCGACCAACAACAACAGCACTGAGAGTTTAACCCGCTCTCAAGTCTTAAGGTTTCAAGTGCAAGGAGTAAGAAACATCTAATGCTTCTCCGTCTGAAAAAGCCTCATTAATAGAAGTGATGACAAGGACCTGAAGGAGAACTGTGATTGAATCGTCTGACACGCAGCCGGATGAAGCTGACGCAGATCTCATTTATTTCACATTTACACAGTCGTCAGACGCTTCTGTCTAAACTGGAGTCCAGGTCTATTTGAGCAGATTTTGGTTTCCCAAGGAATCGAACCCATGACCTTGGGTTGCAAACGCCATGTTTGTTTGTCTAGTTTGATTGGTTACTGAATCGCTTGTTCAGGGTTTCTGAAGGCTTTATGAAGGCACATTTAAGACTTTTTCCCCTCGGTTTCACAGACAAGGCTTAAGTCTAGTCCCAGACTAAAATGTAAATCTGAGCTGCTTCAACTGAAAGAAACGTGCACTGACTGATCTTAAAATATATCAGTGCCTTTGTTTTGTCTCAAGATGCACGTCAGTAATGTTTTTAAAGGCATGTTTATAAAAATACTTAAATGTCCTAATTGAACTACGGCCTGTCTGCAAATCCAGGCCTTTAAGACCAAGTAAAGAAAATATAAGGAACAAATTGAAGGGAACACAATGTCAACATCTAAATCTATATATACACATGTATATTAGAAACGCTTCAACGTTTAAAGACAACTTTCAGCTAATATTCATTACTTTTAATTGAAAATCATTTTAATAATAATAAAAACTTTTTAGAAACTTTGCTTTCAACAACTAGAATATGAAAATAACTTTTACTGTAACTTCTGATCACACTGCAAACAACATGTTCTTCCTCGTTACCCAAACAGCTAAAAAAATTAATAGATGGATAGACAGATAGATAAATAGATAGCCAAAATATTTCAGATATATACTAAATATATTGTAAACTGTAAATCTCAATGAAATATGTTTTAGAAATGTAAAATATATTTACTTTCAACCTAAATATACCAAAATAAATTTCAAAATGTATTTCAGGGGCAAGAAAATATATTTTATATCTTACAGTAGCCTAAATTTAGTCTTTCTTTATACATTATTTTAATTCAAATGTGTTATATATTTTTCTTCTGATGTGTCGTATGTGAATATGATGAAAATTTATAGCGGGCAAAATTATTTTTAAATTATTTAAATACAAAATACATTTTGAAAAATATTGTTAAAAATGGCGAAAAATATATTTGTAGAAAATATAGTTGCTTAATAATATATATTTTAGCGCTAATATTTTTTGTCCTTTTTTGTATATTTTGAAATAGATATAAAAATATATTTGAAAACATAAGGAGTTTATTTGCAAAAAACTATTTTTCTACATTTTCAAAAATCATGTTTTTATCATGTTATGTTTTTACTGTGTTAGTTAGCTGCATTTGTTTAGTTATTACTCAGTTTGACTGAGATTAACTGGAATGCACAATGAAAAAACATGATTTTTAAAAAATTGTTAAAATCTGTTTTTGCAAATGAAATCTATTTTTTGCCATATGGGCATTTTTGTCTTGTTTTCCAGTCTGAAGATTCATAAATAATGATACATTTACAAAATAATGCAGATGCAAAATGAATAAAATAATAAGTCTTGTTTTATGAAGGACAGATATCTGTCAGCTTCTGTCAGAGTCCAAAGAATCAACTGAATTTGAAGGGAAACAACTTTCATTCCCCACTGACAGATATTTGCTCGTTTAAACTCACTTCATTTTGATCAGTTTCTCAAAAAACAAGACTTTATATGTTTATTTGCATCTCCAGTAAACGTATCTCGATGTAAGGACGTTTAGATATTTGTACTGGAAAACAAGAGAATCTTTTTTGCAGTTCATGCAACAGTTTAATGTCATGATTCTGTAAATGTAAGACTTTCTGCTCTCTTTGTAAGATCATTTTAATGCCGTCATTTGTTGACGCGTGAATTAAAGGCAGTGAAGGATGATTTTCACGTCTTTTCTCTTCCTGCAGCATGACGGATAACGTGCGGCGCGTGGTGTCCAAAGACGGCCGCAGTAACGTGAAGATCGATCACGTGGAGGGGATGGTCAAGCTCTTCCTGCACGACATCTGGACCACGGTGGTGGACATGAAGTGGCGTTATAAGATCACGCTGTTCGCCTCCACCTTCGTCACGACGTGGTTCGTGTTTGGCGTCGTCTTCTATCTCATCGGCCTGAGGAACGGCGACTTCGACGCCGACCCGTCGTCCAATCACACGCCGTGCGTGATGAACGTGGACACGCTGACCGGAGCCTACCTGTTCTCTCTGGAGACCCAGACCACCATCGGCTACGGCTTCCGGCACATTTCGGAGGAGTGTCCTCTCGCCATCGTCACGCTGGTGGCGCAACTGGTCGTCACGGGTCTGGCCGAGATCTTCGTGACCGGCGCCTTTCTGGCCAAGCTGGCGAGACCCAAGAAGCGCGCGGGGACCATCAAGTTCAGCCGGTCGGCGGTGGTGCGCAAGCGGGACGGGATCTGGTGTCTGATGGTGCGCGTGGCCAACATGAGGAACAGCCTCCTGATTCAGTGTCAGCTCTCGGGGAAACTGCTGTCCACCCGCGTCACGCAAGAAGGCGAGAAGACGCTCGTCCATCAGACCGCCGTGGACTTCCAGCTGGACTCCAGCGGCGAGTGTCCCTTCCTGCTGCTGCCGCTCACCTTCTACCACGTGCTGGACGAGCGAAGCCCGCTGAGGAACCTCACGGCCGACAACCTGCCCAAACAAGACTTCGAGCTGCTGGTGACCCTCAACGGCACCGTGGAGTCCACGGCCGCCACCTGCCGGAGCCGCACGTCCTACGTGCCGCAGGAGATCCTGTGGGGTCACGAGTTCAAACCCGTGCTGTCCGACACGTCCGGCGGGAAACTGGCCGCAGACTTCAGCTTCTTCGACAAGGTGCAGGCCTGCAGCGACCCGCCGACGATCCACGACAACACAGAGAAGCTCCAGCTGGAGGAGGAATACAGACGCGAATGAAGACACCGGACGAGTGTCAAAAATGTGCTAAAAAAACAGTTTCAAAATGAGCTGGAAAATCACCCTAAATCATTCTGGAACAGCATCCCGACCGCGAGCCAGATCTGATCTGGAGCTGAAACGTGGAGCGCTGGATTCTCCTGTGGAATACGACACAACTAAACAGATCAAAACGACATCATTTACTTCATTCATCATCCTGGTCTTATTGGGAATGATCAGTGCCGGTATTTTGAAGTAGTTAATTGAATTTTCCAGTCTTCAGCGTCACGATTCTTCAGAAATCCTTCTAATATGCTGATTTGCTGCTCAACAAACATTTCTCTTCTGCTCACCAAGACTGCATTTATTTGATCAAGAATACAGTAAAAATGCAAAATATTTTTATGTTTTAAAATAACAGCTTTCTATTTGAATACATTTTAAAATGTAATTTATGTCTTTGATGCGCAGCTGAATTTTCAGCATCATTACTCCAGTCTTCAGTGTCACATGATCCTTCAGAAATCATCCTAATATGCTGATTTGCTGCTCAACAAACATTTATGATTATTAGCAATGTTGAAAACAGTGATACATTTTATTTTTCAGGATTCACAGATGAATATAAAGTTCAAAAGAACAGCATTTATTTGAAACTGAATTTTTTTTGTCACATTGTAAATGTCTTTACTCTCACTTTTGATCAATTTAATGGGTCCTTGATTAATAAAAGTATTTCTTTTATTTAAATCTTACTCATAACAGTTTACACAAAAAAAATCCTATAATAAATGACAATTTACTATATAATCACATAGAGAACAGCTATTCTAAACTGTAACGATATTTCACTGTTTTTACTGTATTTTTGATCAAATAAATGCGTCTTGCTGAGCAGAAAACACTTTCAAAAACTTCTGAATTATAGTATACACTTCAAATCACAATTACACTATATGATTATTTCATGTTCTGGTGTTGTTGGGAATGATTCATCAGTGACATTATTATAAAGAAATTAATGTTTGTCTTCATAATTAGACTATATTAACTTACTCCTCCATCAGCTGCTCTTATTTGTGACCCTGGACCACAAAACCAATCATAAGGGTCAATTTTTTCAAATTGAGATGTATACATCATCTGAAAGTCTTGAGTTGTGCAAATGAAGTTCTTAGCAATGCATATTACTAATGAAAAATGAAGTTTTGATATATTTACGTTAGAAAATGTACAAAATATCTTCATGGAACATGATCTTTACTTAATATCCTAATGATTTTTGGCATAAAAGAAAAATCATTTTGACCCATACAATGTATTGTTGACTATTACTATAATATACCTGTGATACTTAAAACTGGTTTTGCTCCAGGGTCACATTTATTGTGCACTTTGACCATCTAATCAATTCACAGCTCATATTTTCTGTTTCTGAATTGTTTTTCTTCTGTGTATTTTAATCTGTTTCACATGTTTTGCAGTTGTTTTAGGAAAAATATTTGATCCATGTTTCTCCAGAAATAAATATGACACATTTATAGTATTTGTGTTTTAAATCCAACAAACTCTGCAAAGATACATTGTTTTAAAATGACTGTACAGTTCAACACTGTTGTGGCAACAGAAAAGCTCAGATGACAACAGTGTGTGTGTGTGTGTGCGTCAGTATGTGTGTACACTGCCGCTCAAAAGTTTGGGATCAGTAAGATTTTTAATGGTTTTTAAAAACATTTCTTATGCTCATCAAGGCCGTGTTAATTTGATAAAAAATACAGAAAAAAAAAATTTATATTGTGAAATATTATTATTATGTAAAACAATGTTTTTCTATATTAATATATATATTAAAATTTAATTTATATCTGTAATTAAAGTTGAATTTTCAGCATCATTACTCCAGTCTTAAGTGTCACATGATCCTTCAGAAATCATTCTAATATGCTGATTTATTATTAGAATTATCCATGTTGGAAACAGTTGTGCTGACAAATATTTCTTTGGAACTTGTGATTCTTTTTTTCAGGATTCTTTGATGAATAAAAGGTTAAAAAGAACAGCTTTTATTTAAAATAGAAAGGTTTTCTAACAATATCCACTACTGTTCAAAATGTGGGGGTCAGTACATTTTTATTCTTTCTTTTTTTGAAAGAAATGAATACTTTTATTCACCAAGGATGTGTTTAATTAATAAAAAGTGATAGCATAGATTTACATTGTTAGAAAAGATTTATATTTTAAATAAATGCTGTTCTTTTTAACTTGTTATTCATCAAAGAACCCTGAAAAAAAAAGAATCACAATTTCCAAAAAAAAAATGTTTCCAACATTGATGATTCTAATAATAAATCAGTATATTAGAATGATTTCTCAAGGATCATGTGACACTGGAGTAACAGCTGATTAAAATTCAGCTTTGCATCACAGGAATAAATTATATTTTAAAGTATATTAAAATAAAAAAACATTATTTTATATTCTAATAACATTTTGCAATATTACTGTTTTTTTCTGTATTTCTGATCAAATAAATGCAGCCTTGATGAGCAGAAGAGACTTCTTCAAAAACATTACTGAGTCTTACTGAGCACAAACTTTTGAGTGGCAGTGCGAGTGTGTGTGCGAGTGAGTGTGTGTGTGTGTGTGTGTGTGTGTGTGTGTGTTGTGGCAACAGTCTCTGTTGTGTTTATGAAGGTTCATCAGACAATGAGGGCGTTGCTTTACTCAAAACAATAAGAACATCATTGTTGAAAATAGTTTATTAAAATGCTTCAGTAGAAAACCATATAATTTATCCAAATATATGTTTTCTTCCCTTTGTCAACAATCTCAGAGCATCAGGGCATCTGTCTGACTAAACTGATCTGGGTTCAGTCGATTTGAGCCCGTGTGCCGCGCCAGTCCAGCGTCATACGAGCACACACGCGTGTTCACCGCAAACCACCGTCACGGAGAATCACGCGCGTGTTTCGTCGTCGCTCCGTTTCTCTACGTCTGTGATTAAATGTCTGTTTGGCTGGCTGAGATCAACTCGTAGTGTTTAAATGCATAAGTTATATATCTATTATATAAAAAGAATTATAACACTGAACTGTATACTTCAATCTAACAAACGCACAGCGTTTGCGACTCGGAACGTCGTCGTAATAATTAATAATAATACACATACTGGTGTCTTTGGTAAATCTGTTTCTCTGTAAGGCACTGGTTCATATAAATGCACCTCGTCTTTAACGGTTTGAGGTCATTGAAAACATCACAAAGCTTCCAGTTTTCTACAAAGACGCGTCGTTTTTAAGGCAAATCTCAATCTCCGATGCCATACGAACGACATAATACTGATAAATATGGCAAGAGGCCTGTTCACACCAAGAACGATAACTATATTAGCGTCCGCACCAACGCATGATAACAACCTGTTTATTGTGAGTGTGCACCGCAGTTTTGTCGTCTGTCGCTTTAAATGCTCGAGGTCTTTTATGACGGTGGATTCTGATTGGCTGTTGACGTTTTAATCTTTCAGCTGGAAATAAAAAAATGATTCTAAAAATATCGTTTATTTGTGTCGCTACTGTTACAGTTGTGGTATGCACTCGTTATTCTTTTAAATGTATAGTTTTTTAAACTATATCATTATTGTAGAGCTCCATGATGAATCGTATTTTAATTGCGATCACCTTTTCTGCTTCTTTCAATTTTGTTAAGCCTAATTGTGTAAGTTGCGTATACTGTAAACGCTTCATTTTTATTGGACGTTGCCATTATCTTGCATTGGTAACAAGTCTCCACAATTGTTTAAGGTTGGCGGTTGCCAGGTGTCAAGTGTTTAAATCCCCCAATCTAAAGCTTTCCTCTGACATCAATACACTTTCTGCCCAGTGGTTTACAGGGTTGCCAGGTATGTGAAACAAAACAAGGCCATTTGTGTTTTTTACGCAGGTATAAAAGTAGCCCAAATCCACAGTAAAACTGCAGACTTGGCAACCCTGTTTATTTAATTATTCCCAACCTGGCAACCGGCGCACACTCTCTCTTCTTTCACATTGTGGTTTGGATTGAATCTGCGAGTAAACCATGCAAGTTTATTTGTGCTTAGGTGAAAGTGCAATAACGCTGATGATGAAATGAAAAGAACTGAATTATATTTTTTGAGCAAAATAATGCGTTTAACCGTTATCATCCTTCACGTAAACTGGCGTAATTCTTCATCATCTCACATACCTCATCCTGTCTCGCCTGTCTACCTCTTCCTCTCACCTTCTGTCTCTTTCTCTCAGACCTTCTGAACTCTCTCTGATATGTTTGTACAATAAGGCACACGTGAACATATAGACGAATAAGTACTTGATCATGCAGCGGCTCATTAACGGCCCGTTTACACGTTATACAGCTTTCACATTCCCGGATCTGCGAGCGGATCGCAGACGCTCTCCTGTATAATACGCTGAGTGTTTCTCCGGCGGCGGATGGTTCGCTTTCTCCAGTTTGGTGTCTTGAGATGTTCTTCTAGTAGTAGGAGCCCAGATGCGAGGGCATGTGCGCGGCGGGGTGTCTCGGTCCGCTGTAGATTCCCGCCGCCGCCGCCGCCGGAGCGTTCCAGTACGGAGCGGGGCCGCCGAAGAACCCGGACGAGGTGACGTTCATGGCCTGAGGATGCGGCGACACGAAGTTCATCTTCTGCGGGTGCGGGTGGTACGAGCTCATGTAGGACAGGTCGGCCGGGTACTTGTAGATGGAGGAGTCGGGCGGGTGCGGCTGCAGGGCCTGCGCGATGCCGTGGAAGTCGAACTTGTAGGCGTAGCGTTTGCCGTGCACTTTGGTCATGATGTTCTTGTCGTAGTAGTAGCGCAGGGCTCGGCTCAGCTTGTCGTAGTTCATGTTGGGTTTGCTCTTCCTCTCGCCCCAGCGCCGCGCCACCTCGTCCGGGTCCGTCATCTTGAACTCGCCGTTGGTTCCTTCCCACGTGATGCAGGACGAGTTGGAGCTGTCGGACAGGAGCTCCAGGAGGAACTGCCACAGCTGGATCTGACCAGAACCTGAAACACACACGTCAGCTTTATCATCACTAGGACTGTGTTAACCGGTAAGATTAACTATGGAAAAAACAATGCATTAAAACACATCTAACGCAGTTCCAAAGCCAGGTTGTTCGTCTCTGCAGGAACACACAGCGGTGTTTCCTTACCAAATGAATTGGATTTTAAACAAATCTGGTGAGTCAGTGATTCCCTGATCCACTCACACAAACAGTGTCTTACTTTGATCCTGAATGAATCATTCATTTCGAAAGAATCGATTGAATCAATGACTCAGCAATTTGCCACCACCTACTGTTAGGCCTAATTTTAGTTTCATATTTAAAAGTATCATTCTATTGTTTTTATATTTCATATTTATGTATTCCAGTTTTTATATTTAAAATCTCATAACATTATTTATTCATTTTGTAGGTGCAGAGCAAATACATGTACAAGTGCTAGAATAAAAAAAAGTGTATAGAACTCTTCGTTTAATTGGCTTTTAGAAAATAAATAAAATATTTTAAAAATAAAGCCACTTTTTTTGGCTAGTAGAAGTTAACCAGTAACTTAAAAATTTAGTAGCCAAATTGGTTGATGAGTGAAAAGGTTCATTTTAAACCCTGATCATATTTTAGCAATATCACACCAACAAGAGTGTTGTTTTTCACCAATATCTGCACAACTGCAAATGTGATTTATACAACAAACAAGAAGTTAATATTGTATTCAAGTTAGACTCAATATTGTCAATATTGTCTGTTTTTGCCCAATTTTGAAAATCTAAGCCACACCAAAACTGTTGTGCTTCTTTAAGCAACACTCGGTGGTGCTTCATTACTGAATGAATCCATGTTTTTGAACAAGTCAATGATTCACTGAGTCATTCATAACAAGTCACTTGCTTAATTTCTGAATGAATCAGCTGTTTAAACAAAAGTGAGTCAATGATTCAGTGCATCATGCATAAAGACAGTCAGTTCTGTTTCTGAGTGAATCAGCTGTTTGAATGAATCAGATGAACGAATGATTCAATGACTGTTTTAGGTTAATATAATATTTAATTTTTTTTTAAAATAATTTATTTTTACTTATTTTTTTCCGTCAATTCAAGTCAAATCACCTTTATTTATATAGTGCTTTTAACAATACAGATAACACGAAAAGCAACTTTACAGTATTAAATAGGAAAATAGTGTTTAATAATACAAAACCACAACAGTAAACACTCCATTTTCAGTTAAAGTCAGTTCATCATTAATTCAGTGCTTTTCTCATGAATAATGGTCTTTTGGGGGTAATTTCTCAGCCCAAATTAATTAACTGGCACATCATGTAATTAACTAGGTTAAAAATAGATTTAATTGCTTGACAGTCCTATTTTATCTCACAGCTGTTTATATAAAGTTAGATATGTAAGTATATCCAACTTCATCATACAGTAAACTCACACTAAGTAATATATACTATATAGTAAATCTCACCTGCTTGATTGTTTACATTGTTTACATGCATTAAGATATCAAGATATTACAAACATTAACATCATAAATTTTTTGTAAAGATGCTTTAAAACAAAAAAACTATTTGACAACTTTGACTCTCACCTGGATTCGCCAGCCTGCTGCTTGTGGGCCCTAAAATTTGATACGGATCTACAGAGACAATGACAAACAAACATCAGACACCATCACAGTAATGCACTTCAGTGAATTCATGCTTTATTTGACTAAAATCAAGACATGATATGATCCCTTACTCACTCTAAATACACCTGACCTCAGATCAGAACTCATAATTTCATATTGTATTCTCACGATCCTGCATAATTCACTATTTACCGACAGAGCCGTTCTCTTGCATTGGAAACAAGCCTCCACAAGTGTCTATGGCTGCAGTTGCCAGATGTGAAGTGTTTAAATCCCACCAAAAATCAAGGCTTTCCACTGAACTCCATACATTTTCTGCCAAGTGGTTTACAGGGTTGCCAAGTAAGCAATACAAAACCAGCCTAATTGCTCATCAAAACTAGCACATTTCCTGTTTTTTTGCTGTCCAAACAGTGCAGCAAAGGTGTAAAAGTAGCCCAATTCTGCAGTAAAACTGCAGACTTGGCAACCTTGGTGGTTTATTTAATTTATGCACAATCTGGCAACCATGTGTACATGCTCAAACTTCTTTCACACTGTTGTTTAAGCTGTTTGCTTTGACTAAATCTGGAAGCAAGCCATGCAAGTTGATTCGTGCTTATGTGAAAGTGCATCAATTCTGATTAAACGGAAAAAAATGATGTTATTCTGCTATCCAAAGCAAAATCAACAAAGTAATGTATTCTTACAATCCTGCATAATTCACTATTTACCCCCAGTATTTATTCTGATAAACATGCATGATTAAGAAAAAAAAGTGGGATGTGTATGTTATCAAAAAGAGTTATTAAGCTCAATAAGCTGATTAAAAAATGAAATGTGATTGCTGAACATGACTGTAAACAGTTGGGAAAAAATCTGATGTGTATCAGTAAATTTCTCATTTCCATTTCGTTTGACTTGATGTACTAAAATAACTAAAACAGGATGATTAAAACAAAACAACATTACCAAAACTAAAATTAAAATGGAAACAGAATATAAAAATAAAACTCGTTGTAAAGTGGACGTTCGTGAGTGCAGTTCCCATGATGCTCTCACCTAACTGAGCTCTCTGCTCTTCAGTTTTGGTCATGATGGCAGCAGAACTCTGAGAAACTAATAACAAACACACATTCAGAATGTGAACTTAAACATGAAGCACGAGCAGCGTAACGCGTGCAGCACATCCGACCGACCTTTAGCCGCAGACACGGGCTGAGTCCATCCAGAGCGCCGGCCGTCGTAACTCACGTCTGCTCTGCTGGGTCCTCTGGTGGCGTCTGGAGGATAGACGGGGGCGTTTGGGAAGATGAAACTGGCTCCTCCTGAGACACACAGGTGAGCAGGAGACACGGATCAGCGCGGAAGACGTCTGCGTCTGACCATTCATCTCATTCAGCATCAGCAGCACATGCAGAAGAGCAGGGGAACCGCAGCGCCGCATGCACCGCTGTGTGTGTGTAAGCGGTGTGGGCGGGACCGTGGGCGGGGCAAAGGGGCGGGGCCAGGGGCTGCTTACCTGTATTGCGAGCATGCATTAACCGCGGGGAGTTTTGCAAGGCTTTGTCAACATCATCTGAAGTCAAGTGAGGAAGTGGAGCTGAGAAACAAAACATTCATGACACAAAGATAAAACAACTCAACAAACATCCTGTGACATGATGCTGACAGAGAGACTGATGGAGACAGACAGGCAGATGCATGCTGTGTGTGTGTGTGTGTGTGTGTGACTGAGTGTGTGTGAGTGCGTGTGTGACAGCAGACATGCAAATAAAAACAGTGTTTGAGCTGCAGACATTATTGTGTCTCTCATCTCATGCATATCAAACAACTCAAAAGCCAAACTGATCATCTTCATGTTTCACCCCAAAATCAACAACGACAAAAAATTATATTTTAAACTTAAACCATGAAGATGTTTTACACTGTGACACATTTAATCAAACTTAAAAAATATAAAAATATTATTAAAATGATAAAATATCTCTAAAAAGGAAACTAAAATATGATTTTATATAATAAAAAATAAATTTGACTTTAGGGGGAAACATGACCTGGACAGGTTTAGCAGTTAATTATTTTTTCAATGAAAGAATTATTAACGCATGTTATTGCGTGTTAAATGTCCAGTGAGTCGTGTGAACGTGAGGTCAGAGGTCAGAGCGGTGAATGTGAGGTCAGAGGTCACTGATCATGATGAAGTGATGAAGCAGACACACACTCATGCGTGACAGGAGAAGCGTGTCTGATCTCACACGCGTGTCACTCACTCTCTCTGAGGTAGTGCAGGTGAGACAGCAGGATGTCGGCCGTGTAGCTGCTGGTCAGACGCTGGACGTCGTCTTTGCTCATCTTGCAGAGCTCCTTCCCGTCGATGCTGTGGAACAGAGACACGTCCACCTCGGGCAGCCCGTATTCCTTCACGGCCCACTCCAGCCACTGACGCACGTGATCCGCCGACCACAGGCTCGGATCTGCAGACGACACTCACGTTACACTCAGCCGTTATCAGGGGTTCCAGCGTGCAGCGCTGAAACCCTACTGTAATTGTTAGAATGGTTACGGATCTCTACGTAAAACTGATCGTGCAGACCAAACCGCAAGTCTTTTTCACATTTTTTCGCCTGATTGGAACCAAACCAGTGCAGAAAGATTCTCTGAAAAGTGAATATCAATAATTATCCAAAAAAAAGTAGACCCCTTTCGACTCACTGTGGAACAAGGATGCCAAAACTTTTGAAGGGGGCGGAGCCACTTTTAGTAAAATGCCTATAACTCCTGAACGGAATGAGATATCTCCAAACTCAGAATACTTATGTAAGAGCTCAAAAAAAATTGCAATAGTCTTGGTCCAAAGCGCCACAAGTGCCTACAAGGACATTTGCGTATCTCAAAAGACATGGCTGCCATTGGCCGACGAATTTTGAGCACCTGTTAGACAAGGTTAATGCCCCAAAGGTCTGAGAGAAATTTGAAGGAAATCGGCCACTGGGGGGTGATACTGTATTTTCCAAGGATGTAAATGATTGTACACATGATAATCCTATCATATGATAGAAGTCCTCATTCCGAACAACTTTGCCTCTAGAAGCACTGCTGGAAATCAAACCGTTTGTTAAATGATTGAGAAGATGTGCAAAACCTACTTTTGTGAACTAGTCCTAGGTTTCTTGCTCAATCTGGTGAAAAACACTGCAGTACAATTCTCTGGACTCTCTAGGCCAGAGGTTCTCAACCTTTTGGAACTAAAGCCCCCCCAAACCTCCCCTATCATGTCGCACGCCCCCCCACCCCCTCCAACAGATAGATAGATAGATAGGTTTTTTTTTTTTTTTACTTTTTTTTTGGATTTTTGTACTTTGTTATACTTTTCATAACTTATGATTTTTAAAATAACTATTATGAGTTTTATAAAACTATATAAAAAGTATTATTTTACGTGTAAAGCATGTTGCATTTCATTCGTTCTTTGCATTCTTCAAGCATTCGCATACTGTCCGCCCTATATAATATTCAGTACTATTTAGGGCGGATGTTATACGAATTTGGAAGGTGTGGGGGGTCTATAAAGTCTGTAAGATTGTACATTTTACATGCTAGTCTGCATTTTAATATTAAAACAATATTAAGAGTATAGTTAGTTAAAATGTTTTATTTAATTTTATAAATTAGTCCATTTAAAATGTTATAAATAAGTCCGGGCTTCGGGACAATTTTCAAGTTACAGTTCAGACTCAGGCCGGGCCTCGGGTCTGTTTTAGGCTTTTCCTTATTTTGATATTTTATACATACACCAATTATGGTGATGAAAACAAATTTCCGCGCTGGTGGAAACAACACGAGACTTCACTTTCGCTTTCACTTTCGAGACCGACTCGGAAAGCGTTTAGTGTCTCCGCCAGCAGCAGCAAATCAGCGCAGCTGGAAGATCCGCGTTCAAGCGCACGCAATAGGCTGAAAATGCCACAAAGCACCAGCAAACGTAATTACAATGAATGTTTCGGGGGAAATAAGGGGATATTTGAATTATTTATTAATAAACCAGTGTTTTCAGTGTAGCAAGGATGAAGTTGCCGATCCTGACTCAGACGCGCCTTTAGAGAAATGCATCTTTACAGATTACATATAGAAAGAGTTTTTGTGACAGAGTATTTGTTTTATTTCGTTAATTAATCATTTCAAGCGTTCTATAGATATATGTATCATGTCTGTGAGGTATGCATTTGCTGAGTTTCGGTTCATTTTTGTGAAGCGCTCCTGTTGAGGCAACAGAAAACGCATCATGTTTGTTTTCTTTATTTAATAAAAGCACCTTTTGCAACGTTTTGTTGATGCTTTGATTGCACACAAATAAAAGTTGACCCTTAACAGTTGCGAAAGATGTATTATGAGCAAAAATGACGGAATATTTTAAATTGTTTCCACTGAAAAAACAATGCAAGTCATCGCGCTGGCGCCTCAATGTCCTGCAATGCGCCTTTAGCTTCCACTCTCCGCACAAATTTGGGTATGCGTCTAATAGCGCACATTTATCTGTTTAACGTTGAAACTAACATTGTTTTATACTTGAACTCTTTTGGGCCTATATCTATAGATTTTATTTTAAACAAGTCGTGATGATTTGAGAAGGCAAAATTGATCAAACAGTCCTTACATTAAAAAAAACAAAAACTTTAGGCTATATTTAATGAACAAAAATGCTCCAAACGTTTTTCTAAATTAACGTAACAAAATAATGAAACGAAATAAAATCACTTTACCATTACATACAAAACTGAACTTTCAATAGATGAAACAGTAGTATAAAAGAGGAAAAAGACGGGCTCGGGCCGATAATTCTGATAAGCTGTCGGACAAGGGCCGGTCTAGGAAATATATATGAGGCCCGTGCAGGGCTTTAATGAGCATTTATCCGAATACTTTAATTATTATTCAATGTTTGCAACACAGAAATGTAACCTATACCGTGTATCCTGGTCATAAAGCTTGTTCAAACAAAGCTTAACTTACATGAGCAGAGCTCTCTCTGGATCAGCGGTTGCGCGAAAGCAGGTTTAAATATTCCGATGTGACTGCGATTTCAAAGGTTTTATAGGCATGGCGAAATCATCATCATATAGCAGTAAGATTGCGTGTGTTTGAATCGAGATCGCGACCTTTCAATGAATAATCCATATGAGTCTATAGGCTATGTATTTTTGTATGTCAAAATTTGCACCAGACGTCAAAAGTTACCCGCGCCCAGGCCCGGGCGGCCCCCCGGTTCCGCGATCCATGATTTGCGCCCCCCTTCCGATCCCTCGCGCCCCCCCTGTTGAGAACCACTGCTCTAGGCCAATAAATATCACAAAAATGTTTCGATTTACCCTTTGGGAAGCTGTAACGGGGTCATTAAGAAAAGGGGCCTGTCCAACTTTACCCAAAAGCCTAAAGCAAAACTCACAAAACTTCACAAAACCTGCTGAGCGCATGCGACAGGTGATTCTAAACAAGCATGCAAAGTTTTAGGGGGATCAGACCACAGCTGGCACTATAACAGTCAAAAACTGTATAATCATTGATCTGGTGGTAACAGGCCTGCTAAATAATGTCTTTTTTCATATGTGCTTCAATGCCTTAAAGCACTTGAACCCTGGTAATCAGTGCTTGCAGCTATATTTTATTTAAGATTTGAATTTTTTTTTAAATCATAAAATTACAACATAATATATTAAAAATACGACAATAGTTTCATCTTAAAACATTTTATTTCAAGATAGATTTTACTTGATTACTGGTTGAATTCTGTTTTTATTTTTTTAATACATTTTTGTGTCTATTTTGGGTTGCTTTTTGTGTCAGTAAATTCCTCTTCCTGTCATTTTAAAGGGAAAGACACTCAAAAAAGATCATTCTGTCATCATTCGCTCACTGTAATGTTGTTCCAAACCTGTGTCAGTTTCTTTCTTCTCTTGAGCACAAAAGAAAATGTTTTGTAGAATGTTTTTAACCAAACAGCTGACGGCACCCATTGACTCCCATAGTATTTTTTCCCCTACTACTGAAGTTAACAGCTACCGCCAATATATTCTTTTGTGTTCAACTCATACAGAACTAATACTGGTTTGGAACAACATGAGGGAGAGGAAGTGATGACAGAATTCTTCTTTTTAGTTAAACTGTCCCTTTAAATCTAATTCTATTTCATTATTCTGTCTGACCAACTCAGACTGAACTTTTCTTCTAAATCCAGTAAGTGGACACAAATCAAAGCACTGACAAGTGGTCGACTTATAGTCTAGTAGCAGTTGTGAATTTGATCATTATAGTCGCACGCGTGTCTCGTCTGCGGCGCTGCTGGACATTCTTGCGCTGTGTGTCTATTGTCCCGTCGCATGAGTGGGAAAAACAGGATGTTGTTAGCGAGTATCAGCGCCGCTCACGACTGCAGCGCAGCAGGAAGTTCCAGAGAATCTCTGACTCAAACCACGAAACACAGCGCAGCTGTCTGTCGTCATCAGTGACGTGACATAAACGCAACTCAGACACACAAACACGAGTCTGTAGACAAGCGTGCGTCACCTGCAGGTACGATCACTCTGCGCTCGCTGGTGGTCATGTTGGGCGGCGCCGCGTGTTTGTCCTCCATATAGCTGCTGTACATCACCGGAGACACCTTACCCTTCACCACAGGACACACATCTGGAGAGGCTCTGAACACACACACAATACAAAAAGGAAATATCAGTGCTTGCAAGAAGAACAATTTGAATTCAGAATGCTAATATTTTGATTTTGAAAGCTTCAAAACAGTCATAAAGAAATTCAGAAATGCTCTACAAAGTCTGTTAGATTTTTTTCTGAAAGTAATTAACACTTTTATTCATCAGGAGCAGTGTTGGGGGTAACAATGTTACTTTTTTGAAGTAACTAGTAAAGTAACGCATTACTTTTGAATTTCTAAGAAAATATCTGAGTTTAGTGATTGACAGGAAATTGTATTCTAGACTAAATGTGAACATGCATTAATTCATCTCACTCACAAAAAACAGATTGAGTATTCCTCAAAATAAATAAAAACAGTGAAATGCAAACTCAGAATATGAAGCAACCCTGCAATAATTAAATATGTTAAATAAAACAAATATCCTTTATGTATTTAATCACATTTTATTACCAGTGTCTTTGCTGCCGACCTTCCATCGTGTAATTCAACCAAACTAATAAGCTAAAATTACTTTAGATAAACTAACATATGTGCTTCATTTTTTTTTATAGCTGAAGAGTGATCTCCTGCATAAATGTACTTTTCTTTCAGCCTGAGGTGAATTTCATTTCACTTTCGGTGTAAAAGGGCTTTTACGTTAGAATTGTTTTATATTAAAAACAAAGAAGCAAGTCCTGCCCACATTTAAAAAGTAACGCAAAGATACCGTAACGCATTACTTTTGATAAAAAAGTAACTAAGTAATGTAATTAGTTACTTTTTCAGGGAGTAACTCAATATTGTAATGCATTACTTTTAAAAGTAACTTCCCCCAACACTGATCAGGAATGCATTACATTGTTTAAAAGTGACAGTAAGGACATTTACAATGTTACAAAAGATTCCCTATTTTAAATAAATTGTTCATCTGTGAAACCTGAAAAGTAAAATGTATCAGTTTCCACAAAAATGTTGTACAGCACAACTGTTTTCAACATTAACCAAATTTCCATCCAGTTTTTTGCAATGTTTTGTTATTGACAAAGAGAACATGTGTAATAAAGCTTTGCGAAATTTGCTGTCTCTGGCCTGTTTCCATCCAACTGGCTTTTTAATCGATACGATGGTGTGCGTGATGATGTCATCCCTAAAAAAAAACGAACTGTCGCACAAGTTTTGGTGTATCGCAAAAAAAAAGTTGCCCTTGAGCTGTTTCCATTTATAATTTCATCTATTGCGCAAATTACAATGTTCTTCATCCATTTGAAACAAAACTTTATTATACAGGCTATTATTTAATTGTATAGGTCTACATAAAATTATTCCTATTAACAAGTGTCTTTATTGTACTTAGGCCTATAGACTATTTAGATGCTTGAGCATCAAGCAATATTCATAAACAGGTGCAGTTGTATTATTATTATTATTTTTCTGATTAACTTTAATTAGACTGTATTGGAAATAGGAATGTTCATTTGGGTTATTTTATTTCTCTTAACCAACAACCGACAGTTGTTGAGCCATTATTAACAGTTAACCGACAAGATTATGTTAAATTACAATGAAATTACGTGGCTGTGACCCATTAAAATACCTAAATTTGTTTTCCATACACGCAAAAAACAGCAGAAACAACAGAACGTGAAGATTCACATGGTCACACATCACACACCTGCAGCGTTTCTGCCAACAGAGAAAAACATAATAAAGCTATATATAAAATAAATAAATGGGTTTATATGCAAAATATATTTCTGTCTAAATAATTAATACATTAACAAAACAAAAGAAAAGAAAAACCTGCGCAACAAGTAGCAGCCTAAATGCAGAATGTCGTTTAATTTTTGTGATGTGCTCTTGAGAAAGCGGCATCCTGTTTGTTTCCTTTATTTTACAAAAGCACAATGTTTTGTTTTTATTGTATACATCAAATTAAGATATGTATATTTGAAAGGTAACTTGTCTTTTTCTTCCCATATATAAAATGATTTCAGATACAATCTAATAATATGAATATATGCGCTTTTGAACTACAGAGAAAGGGTGCATTAACGTGAGCAACAGCGCGAACACGGACGCCTGTCACGTGACACCACATTTATTTGCGTTAAAACCCCCTTTCTTGACAAAAAGTGTTTCCAAACTATTTAAACTATCAATATAGAATTTATGCGCTGAAGTTAAATAGGAAAATATTGTGTCAGCACTTTTTATCCATAAATGGCATTCCATCAACTAAATTTTGAAGCGCTAAATATTTTTTTTGCAAAAAATCCTTGGATGGAAACCTGGCTATTGCTAATAATCATAAATGTTTGCTGAGCAGCGAATCAGCATATTAGAATGATCATCATGTGAGGGATCATGTGACACTGAAGACTGAAGAAAATTCAGATTTGATCACAGAAATAAATTGCATTTTAACAGATATTCACATAGAAAGCAGTGGTTTTAAAACATAAAAATGTTTCACAGTTTTACTGTATTTTTGCTCAAATAAATGCACGCATCTTACTGACCCCGAACTGAGTCGCTGTTACACTGTTCTGCATGAATTAACCAAAACAAAGCAGAAAGCAAACGCTCGAGGAGCATCAGCAGATGACGGTAACACTGAGTCTGTCCAGAGCGTTTCTTCACTCATCACTCATGATCCTCACACGAGGACACAGATGTGAGGGATTGTGCTGGAATGTGCCATCAAACTCCACATCAACAGCCCAGAGGCTTCAGACGCGTTCGCTCATGTGTCGACCAACTGTTGGGCTCGTGCAGATGGAAAGTTTAAGCGACGGAGCTGCCGAACTCACACGCATCCATAAAACACGGCCAGCGCTGCTGATGCAGGAGCAACAACACCAGATCTGCTGCTGTCGACTCCTGACGGAGCTTCAACCACCGGAGAAGCTGAAAGACTCTCTGAGATCGGCCTGACGCTCGGATTCTGTTTTACATTCACTTAATCAGCTGTGAGTCACTTCAACAGGGTTATAATCGCTGACTAAAGCGACAACCATACAAAAAAAAAATCATTATTTGAAATAAAATAAACAGTGACAAAACTAAAATCAAAATTTAGCTGAAGCTTTAAATCTTATTTGTAGAGAAAACTCAAGGTGGTTTCCATCTGGTGAGGAACACATTATGATGATCAATGACTCTTTCATTGGGTTCAACAGTCTGGGCAGAAGATCACTGGATCATCATCTTTCCACCAAATCAATCTGATTGTGGAGAGGCGCCACGCGGCCACATGTCGTGACGGGTTCAGAGGACGATCACTGCGGACGTGATCCAGAGCCGCGCCTCCGTCTGTCTGTCTAAACGCACTCCTGAATGTGCCGGTGTGGAGGTGCGTCTCACCTGGATCCGTTCACCTGCGCTCCCGCGCCGCACTCCAGCTTGACGGTGACGCGTCCGGTGGGCGGAGCCAGCCAGTCCTGCTGATGCACTCTGGGGCTGAGTTTGCTCTGACCGTATTCGCCGGCGGCGGAGGCCGTCATGTCCGTCTTGGAATGAGACGCTCCGTACGAACACTCGAATAAAGACTGATCCTCACTCACCACCGACAGCGCCTCCTACAGGACACACAGAGAGAGAGAGAGAGACAGAGAGTTTGTCTGAGTTTCTAAACTCTAATTGTAAAGTGTCTGTTGAATCATTGTTTAAAAGTAGAAAAATGTAGGGCGGGGCTTAATTATATCTGACAGTGGCTGATTGGATGTTGAGATGTGAGGGTGTGGCTCTGAATGTGAGCTTGTAGTTTATTCTAGGAAAGGGGCGGGGTTTAAGATAAGTACTAAATGATTGGACAGCAGCAGCATACATCACTAGACAGAAGATTGACACTTCACTGCATTAAACATTACAAGTTCAAAAAAGAATATAACATTAACATTAAGATAACATTTAGTAAACAGATTTCAAGACTTGAAGTTTGATAACTACTGTCCTACATCAGCACCAAACTAACCATCACTAACCCAAACTACCGTAAAAATAATGATCATGACACTGAAAGACGCGCAGCATCAGACTAAACATCTGTGTTGACCCTCACAAAGACAGACACGCACACACAACAATAAACTAACCTTATGTTTCTTTAAATGAGACATATTTGCCACATTATTAAAGGGGTCATCAGATGCAAAACTCATTTTTACATGTTGTTTGATCATGTACACACAAGTGTGTGTTATAAGTGTGTGTACACAAACACTCTATAACAGGGGTGGTGAATGTCGGTCCTGGAGAGCCGCAGCCCCCCAGAGTTTTGCTTCAACCCTAATCAAACACACCTGAACAAGCTAATCAAGGTGTGAAGTGTTACTAGAAAGCTACAGGCAGGTGAGTTGTCACACAGACCAAGGCCACTCCCACGATAGTTGATTGACACGGCCGTCTTAGCTTAGACCCACCCTGAATGAGCTGAGTGACCTGAGAGAACAGTCCGACCGCCATTGTGCTGACAGGGAAGACACGAATGTCTCCAGCTGATTGAGATGTTTTGCTGTTAGATGTAATCAGTGTTGCCAAGTCCGCGGTTTTCCCACAGAATTTGGCTACTTGCTGTGGGTAATTTTTGATGTCATCAAAAATGTCATATTTAGACCCTGAAATGCAAATTTAGGCAATTTTTAACAGGGATCCCCCTCGAAATGCGATTGGGCTAGTTTTGAGTAGCAATTGGATGGATTTTGGTGTGAAAACCTGGCAACCCTGGATGTAATAATGAACATAGCAGTTGTCATTTACTCCCGACATCTGAGCCGCTGAAGACGTAGAGGATTAACATACTAGCGTTTTATAAGAAAATGCGCCCGGACATCTACATAAATGCGTGTTTGTTCACGCGAATCATTAGTGATGCATTCTTACCTACAGCAGAAGTGAGTATAAGGGTTTGCATTTTTGCAAATTGCCTTTCTTACTAATGTGCTAGTTACCAAGTTTTGCGGCTAAATGTGGCTAAAGTAAACAAAACGTCTCGTCACCCCACAGAAGAGAGGGGTGGGGTGAGCAGAGCTCATTAGCATTTAAAGGCAAATGCACTAAAACAGCTCGCTTTGAAAAGGACTGATCTTGACAAGGTAAATGTAAATGTGTTGTTTTAGACTACCACTGAGAAATTTTAACCAAAGTATGATACATACTTCTCACTAAGACCCTAAAGAATCATATCAGCTGTGGAAAATGGGCATCCGATGACCCCTTTATCCCTGTAAAGCCTGACAAATAATCACCGGAAAAGTGAGGTCCTATCAAATTCGATGCATCAGGCTTTTATGGCTCATATTTGACCACAAAACCAGTCATAAGGGTCATTTTTTTTATCTGAAAGCTGAATAAATAAGATTTCCACTGAAGTACGGTTTGTTAGGATAGGGCAATATTTGGCCAAAACACAACTATTTGAAAATCTGAGGATGCAAAAAAATCTAAATATGGAGAAAATCAGCTTTAAAGTTGTCCAAATGAAGTTCTTAGCAATGCATATTACTAATCAAAAATGAAGTTTTGATATATTTACTGTAGGAAATTTACAAAATATCTTCATGGAACATGATCTTTACTTAATATCCTACTGATTTTTGGCATTGATAATTTTGACCCATACATTGTATTGTTGGCTATTGCTACAAATAAACCTGTGCTACTTAACACTGGTTTTGTGCTCCAGGGTCACATATATTCTGATATAGTGAGAATATGGAGGAAAAAACACTCCATATTGAGAGATGAACAAATAAACATTCCTTAAAAGATGTGAGATGTTTTGGAGGCTTGTGAAGGAACAGTGAAAGTTAAGCTTCTGGAAACCAAAAATCCTGATGATCAGATTTGAGACTAAAAAATGATTCATGGAGAATCAAGTAAAGCCAAACTGCTTCAGTCCAGTAAGTGTTCATCTGGAAATATTTTTATACAGTTGACGTTTACTTGATCAGTCAAGATTTGACAGAAAAAAAAGGCATGTGAAGCACCAGCTACAGTTACACTAAAAGAGCTTTTACTGGATCAAAAACTTTAAACTATCAATTAGACGACAGAAGACATGGAGTACACTGATCATGTTGATCATTCAGATGCCTGTGAAATTCATGATCAAACATGATGCAGTAGCTGTACACGGTTAAACACTGAAGCTGAATACAAACACAGAAACAGGGAGGCTATCATGAGACTCAGAGGACAGAGAAACACGCGGCCGCTCCTCAGCGCAGCTCTGGGATCAGCAGGAGGAAAAGGAAATGATGTCGGAAACCAGATGAATCTGCAGGCCGCTGATAACGGAGCTGTGAAGCCCATTAGCGAGAGAACGGGGTCATAGCAACCTTCACCTGAGAGAGAAACACACTCCGACACCTCCTCACCCTTCATCTCCACCAACAGACTGAGAACATCATCATCTTTAGCACATTTTCATTAATAACACACTTAGAGCTCATGCTCCTGCCTTCCATCACACACATGCCCCGCCCACCACAGGCTCTCAGCCAATCGGAGAGAAGCACTGCAGCGATTGACAGCCTGCAACACCACTGCCAAAGAAAACCAGTGGCAAACATCAAAACAGCAGGAAAGTGAACTAAAAAGACGTTTTGAAGAATAAAAGCAGTCTTCCACACGTTTACATGACGCTCAGTGAGCGTTTGGATCATTCATGCTGCGCCACGCACACACGCAGCCACAGACAGGAAGTGCTCTGCCACCATTTCCTGCATTCCTGACAGCACGGGATAACAGGGGCTGGGAATGGAAAAGAGGAAAAAGCCCATCCGTCGGCATTCGTGAGGGCCTCTAATGGACGCCGCCGAGTGAGGAAGACGCCCATCGTTAACGCCGCGGGAGCGACACGACATTAACCTCAGAACAACGCAAATACAACGCTGCTCAAACGCTGTTTCCATTCCTACACTCCACCCCATCTAGAGATGAAGCGTGCGATTGTTCGTGATGTTCAAAGAGTTTGAACCCTCAACCGACGATGAGAGTTTGGACCGGGATTATCAAAGTTAACTAAAACTAAAACCATTAAAAACATCTCTGTCACTTGAAATAAAATAAATGTTAAATTAAACAAACAATAAAACTAGTTTAACTTGATTTATAAAAGTACCTAAATCTAAAAATAAAAATTAATAAAGAAAATATATAAAGACATTTTTTAAAAGCAAAACGAATAAAATGACTAAAACTTTAACTAAGATCAGTGTGAAAGCAGAAAAAAAATTTACATTTAATTTAAATCAAAATCCAAACCAAAACTGTAACAGTATCTCACCCTAAAATAACACTGGTTAACTAAAACTGAAACCATAAAAAACATCTCTGTCTCTTGAAATAAAACAAATGTTAATTTAAATAACTTAAACAATAAAATTATTTAACTTGATGTATAAAAGTAACTGAAATAAAAAGTAATAAAAAGAAATATAAACATTAAAAAACATAAAAACAAAGAAAGCAATAAAAAAAAAATTATTACACAATAAAATGAATAATCACTTTAACTAAAATTAACATGAAAGCATATGAAAGTGTATATGAGTTTTTATGAATTTATATTAATTTATATGAAAATATAAAAATGTAATTTAAATCAAAATATAAACAAAAACTGTAACAGTGATCCTGTATAACACTGGTTGGGGGCGGGGCTATCTGCCTGACTGACAGACGGCAGGAGTGTCCCGGAAACCTGTTTGAACTCAGTCATTAATTGTGAAATGACAAACTAAATAAATGTTCTAATAAATCAGAATAATTTTATAAACTGAAAGGTCATTGAGATGATTTACAGTGTTCAACAGAAGCGTTTGTCTGTTGTTTTGACTCGCGGATAAAATCAGACACGACCTGCAGAACAGAAATCTGAAGAAAGCATAAAGAAAGACTGAGACAAAAGCAGAGATCAGCGTCTGATGCGTTTCACATTCACATCACATCTGTGCGAATCATCTCCTCATCGTCTCTCCACGGACTCCGTGTTCAAACATCTAGTCTACGGTCAAACGCGCGTTTACATGCGCCGCCGATCACGTGAACGCGCCAGTCTGACCCAGTGGATCTTAAAGAGACAGTCCATCATATAATGATCCCTCCGTCATCATTGACTCTCCTCGTGACGTTTCAAACCTGTTTGATGGTTTGAAGAACATTTGAGCTCACTGACTTGAGTTAAAAAACTCTAAATATCTTCTTTTTTGCAGTAAATACTGACAGAATGGTCATTTTTGGATCAAATATTCTTTAGAGATCCTTGCAGACATCTTCACGTCTGTGTATTATAGAGTTTAGAAACAAAAGAAACCAAACTTCACTTCTACTGAGAAAATTACGATTGCTATAAAGTTTGTAGTGAAGTATAAAAATCTATTCCTGAGAAAAACTATTCCAGGAAAATAAATGACATTTAGGCAAACGCAGAGATAATCAGTCCACCTTTTTATTCTCAAATCTGACTGTGAGACGCATTTATCTAAAATAATAAATAATCTTTCTGTCACTTTTGATCAATTGAATCCATCTTTAATGAATAAAAGCATTATTTATTCCTTTTTTTAAAAAATTTTCCTGACTCTTGAGTGTCTCGTGGTATGAAAACTATAGTGTGTGAAAAACAATTCCTGACAAAATCTGAATAAAGCATCACAGATCAGCCTTATGAACCACACAGACGTGATCTTCACACGGCAGATGAGAAACGATAAAACATCACGAGCCAGAACTAAGGTGAAGCAGATGCAAAATAAATGAGTGAAGAGAATAACATTTTCAACTAAAGAAACACCAAGCTTTGAACTCTGATCACAACTGTAAAAAACAAAAATAAAGTCCATTTCAGCAAACACGCTGTCAGTTAATCAGTCTCAGTCTTCATTCTCAAATGTGACCAACCTTTGTTTTTTTCACGCAACTGAATGAACCAGGGTTTCTGCAAGTCCTATAAAACTAAATTTAAGACTTTTTAACACCAAGTAAGGGAAATTTAAAGAATAAAATGATGAGAACACAATACAACATGTTCTCTAAATCTAAATGTCTTTTGTTAGCAAAATGCAACTTCCTTCAGATCTCCATTAATCTGTAATTCATTTGACAAAACAAAATAGCTTTAAGATGAAATATTTCTGCTCACAAACACTAGAAATAACTGTTTTTGTACCTTCATCAGTATTTTTGTCGTTGTCCGGTGCAAATTCGTTTTACAAAATCATATAGATTTAAGACTGAATATCTCTGCTTGCAAACACTAGAATATGAAAAGAACTTTGACTGAACCTTTTGATCAAACAGCAAAAACGTTCTTTCTCAGTATCTTTGTTGTTTTCAGCGCAAATCTCTAAAGATTCTTAAATCAAGATACATTTACTCCAAATACAAAATGACAGAAGATATGAAAGAAAAACAAAATGACGTGAGCCTATGATTAAAACAAGAACAAATATCTGCCGACGGGCTCAGAAATGTTTATAAATGTATTTTCCTGACCCCACTGACAGATATTTGTACTTTTTAGTCATAAACGCCCTTTTGAAAACATCTCCAGTAAATGTGTGTTAATGTGAGGATGTTCAGATATTGGTGCTGGAAAACAACACAAAACATTTTTAGCAGTTCATGCATCATTTAACGCCACGACTTTATGAATTTAAGACGTTCTGTTTTGATTTAAGACCTTAATTTGTGGAAAGGTGAATTTATTTAAGACCCACAAAAACTCTGTAAAAGTTACACCCAGCCTTAAAAAAACTAAGGGTTGACTAACTCGTACGACTAGTCAAAGTATTTCACGCAACCAGCCACAGGTTTGACCAAAGATTCTCCACAAACATTGAAATTCCACACAAACTCTCAGAAGATGAGCAGAATTCATCAGCGGTGGCGGCGAGACGCGTAACGGAGCTGTGGTTTCTCTGGGTGTCGCCCGTCGGCGCTCGTTCTGCTCTCCGCTAACGAGTGTGAAGGAGCCGCTCTTACCTTGATGGTGCTGGCCATGGTGGAGCAGGACGGGCCCGTCCTCACGCCGCTCCCGTGTGTGCGCGTTTGTGTGTGTTTACGGCGGCGCGTGTGAGTCGCGGTTCTGCCGAGCGCGGTTTGGAGCGGATGAGATTGTGCTAAAGCTGGAAGTGAAGTCAGCCCGCAGCAGGAAGAGCTTTCTATTGGTTCTGGACGCGCAGCTCGAAGAAACAGGATATTTGGGAGAGCAGAGATAAGCTGAACTGAAACAATGATGTTTTTCTGGACGTGTGTGAGACCGAGAGACAGACGAACGGGACGGGAGACAGGTGCTGTGAGACAGACAGGATACAGATGTGTGTTACAGACGGATGAAGACTCTGACCTCTGACCTCACGCACTCTCCTCAGGTGTGCTCATCTGTCACACCCCCATCATGCACTGCAAACACAAGGGTCAAACACACTCGATTACAACTCAACCTGATCGTAGTGACCGACACCACGCTCGACAGGACACACAAACTGTTTGAGGCTTAACGGCACAGATCAGGTGTGTGTGTGTGTGTGTTGAGTGCTGAGTTGTTCCTCAGATGCTCTTGAGTAACGTCAGTTATTATGAGGAAGTTACAGCGAGACACTTTACAGTGTGACGAAATCACTGAACACAGTAGAGACGCCCTGATACACACACACACACACACACACACACACACAAGTTTGGAACAATTAGGATTTTTAATGAAAGAAGTCTCTTCTGCTCACCAAGGCTGCATTTATTTAATTAAAAATACAGTTAAATTGTGAAATATTTTTATGTTTTAAAACGGCCGTTTTCTATGTGAATATCTGTTAAACTGTAATTTATTTCTGTGATGCGCAGCTGAATTTTCAGCATCATTACTCCAGTCTTCAGTGTCACATGATCCTTCAGAAATCATTCTGATATGCTGATTTGCTGCTCAACAAACATTTATGATTATTAGCAATGATGAAAACAGTTGTGTTGCACAATATTTTTGTGGAAACCGTCATACATTTTATTTTTCAGGATTCACAGATGAATAGAAAGTTTAAAAAAACAACATTTATTTGAAATAGAAATCTTTTGAAACATTATAAATGTCTTTACTGTCTCTTCTGATCAATTTAATTCAGCCTTGATGAATTAAAGCATTAATTACTCTGAAAAATCGTATTTTTAATGGCAGCGTAAAAAAAAACTATTTATAGAATTAATTTACAATGATCAATTTCATGCCTTATGACGTAAATATTATTTTTTTTCAGTGAATAAATGAATGAATACTGACCCCAAACATGGGGAGCAGAGCAAAAATTTTAAATCAACAACAAAAAAAACATCTCAATTTTTTTTTATTAAATCAAATAAACGTAGCCTTGGTGAGCAGAAGAGTTTTTTTTCAGACAAAATATGTTATTTGAAGCTTTTATATAATTAACTGTAATACATAAATAAAGCTCACCACCACCTGGTGGCGTTAGGAAAACAGTGAACGGTGGGCAATATGCTTTTAATATAGTAAAAATAGGAGGAACATGTCAAAGTCATTTATATGTGCCAAACTTCCTGCTGCCAGCTGGTGGCGCTATGACTATAACCAGCACATTTATCAAACATATGAAGTTTGGTGCAGATTGAACATGGTATGTTTGAGTTAGCGCAAAGCATGATGTATCCTGCTGCCAACAGGTGGCGCAACGATTACAGCTGAATATTGGCCTCTAGATGTGTTCAGGCCAGTGCTCTTACCAAACATGTGAAGTTTAGTGCAGATTGGACATTGCATGTTTAAGTTAGTGTAAAACTTATCATTTCCTGTCACCAGCAGGTGGCGCTATGATTATAATGGAATATGCTAGTTACGAAATCAGATTACTTTTTCAAGTAACTAGTAAAGTAACAAATTAGTTCTTTAGTTCTAGAATAAATGTGAACATGCATTAACTAATCTCACTCACAAAAAACAGTCTCAGTATTTGTCAAAATGAATAAAAACAGTGAAATTCAAACTCAGAATATGACGCAAACCTGCAATAATTAAATACGTTAAATAATACAAATATCCTTTATGTATTTAATCCCACATCTCTGCTGCTGATTTTCAGTGATCCAGTTCAGTCATACTAATAAGCAAAATTACTTGAGATAAACTGACATTCGCTCTTCTTTCTTTTTTATTGCTGAAGAGTGTTGAACTTTCTTCTTCTGTGTTCTACTGTACAGACGTGAATTTACTTTTCCTTCAGCCTGAGGCTTTTGTTGTGAAAGGGCTTTTACATTTGACAAAAATAGAACTTTTTATATTAAAATCAAACAAGCAAGACCTGCCCCGATTTAAAAAGCAACATAACTCAAAAGTAACGTAACGCATTACTTTCCATAAAAAGTAAATAAGTAACGTAATTAGTTCCTTTTTTAGGCAGTAATGCAACTTTGTAATGCATCGCTTTTAAAAGTAACTTTCCCCAACACTGCGTGTGTTCAGGACACGACTCTTATCAAACGTGAAGTTTGGCGCAGATCGGACACTGTATGCCTGAATTATAACAATTTCCTCTTTCATGGGGAAACACTGAACTTGATCATGATCAATGAAAACTCACAATTTAATGTCACAAAGGCCTTTCCGATTACACCAAACAAATTTGGTGTTGATCTGATTAAATCTGTAGGAGTTTGTTTAAATATGTCTGAAAATGCCAAAAATGGCACAAAACTTGCCAAGAAAATTAAAGAGTAACAGACTTCCTGTTGGGTTTCCGGGGGACTTTTTGTAGGTTACATGTGTCTACCGGTGTTGCACGATATACCAGCACTTAAAAAGTATCGCGATACCCTGCTTTTAAAAATGGTACAATTCCGCATTTTACTAGTACCGGTACTTTAAGAATGCACTTTAATAAGAGCTGTATTTCTGCATGTCTGTGTTAGTGAATGGCGCAGACGTGCGGTTTTGTTTACTACACACATACACGTGACACTCACGGTGTTTTCAGCCTCTGCCGCCTCAATATATGAACACATGAACATCATCTCTAGAACTGATCTGAGTCACTTCGTGAGCATTTTACCGTTTCTTTTGCGGAAAACTATCGTGAAGGCCTAAAGGTCTCCACAGCAACCCGTCAAAATAAAAGTTCGGTTTAACTTGACAGTCAGAAATATATTAATATATCACTGAATGTAAAGATACTACTACTAAAAATACTAAAAATATTATTAAAACAATGTTTAAGGAATATTTACCAGAATTTATTTACCAGAAAATTGTAAATACACAACACAGTATTTCTGGAACAAAAAAGAAAGAAAAGAAAAAGATAGCCTATAATAAATTAATTCTTTATCAAATCTAATTATCCTTTATAAATTCATTAGACATGCTTCTGATTATTAAAATGTAATGAAACGTTTAAATAGAATCTAGAAAATTAATGGAAAACAGATTCACAAACAAAACTGAATTTGGGAAAAATAATAAAACACATTTCATAGGGCCTTAAAAACGTCATTTTTGTTAAACTTTTAATAAATTCTGCAAGTTTCATGATATCAATTAATTAGACAGGCTTTTTGATATTTTTTTAATGTAACCATTAAAATAGAGATTAAAATGGAATTTAGGGAAAAAATAAAGCAGATTTTATAGTGTCCTCTTTATTTTGTTTGTCTCTTTGCTTGATTGTAGTTGTCTTTTAGTTTGTTACTTGCATCCAGATTCTTATTATTAAAAACAAAGATAAAATAACAAAAAAACAACTATGTCATGATATAAATTGTTGTTGTAAAATAAAATGACTATATCATGAAATAATATTTGTCTTTATCCTGTAAGCTAATTTACCACTATAGCAAAGATCTCTACACACCTGTGGATTCAGTAGTTGTTCACCATAATCCTGTGTAGTGTCACTGCCATGTGATTATTATTATTTTATTATTATTCTTTTTTTTTCGAGGGAGGATGAAATGCTTTGTTTTAATAGATAAAATAACTATGATCTCCATTTGGATCATCTGTTATTCAATTACTTTTCCTGCTGTTCTGTTTTTTTCATAGTATCGGTTCAGTAGTGGTGTTGTGATATTTTAGTCGGGCGTCGTATCGAAGTCAAAATTTTGGTATCGTGACAACACTAGTGTCTACTGTATTTCATACATGTATGTGAAACAGCTCGAGGGGCAACTCGTTAAACTTTTTGTAGGTGGCGTTATCAAGCCATTTTGCCACACCCAATTCTGAAACCCATATTAGATGTAAATTTTCACCACTTCTGGCATGTGTGCAAAGTTTCATGAGTTTTCGCACATGTTCAGGCCCTCCAAAATGCGACTCATGTTGGAGGAGGAGAAGAAGCAGAAACTGAGCAATTCCAACTGTGTCTTTGCACCACCGGCGCTAATTACAACCCACATTTTAACAATTTCAAATAAAGCTTTTTTACCCCAAAAATGAGATTCTGTTAAGTTCAGCTCCTTCCTATACGATTAAATAGGTTCAAACACACACACACTCAAAGCTCTGTCACGCTACAGGAAATCACAAGCAAAGAGAGCAGCATCTGCCCGCAGGACAACGGCATTCCTGCATTCTCATGGAAAAGAGAGACTCATCTCTCCACTCAGAGACAATCAGATGACACAGACTGACAGACAGACAGCAGACGTACTGACAGAAGTTTGAATATGAGACTTCAGCAGAACTTCAGCATGATGCTTCACACACACACACACACACTCATCATCATCACTACAAGCATTTCATGCAACAGGTAATTCACGGTCAAACATGCCTTACAGCCGCAGCATGACACAAAAACATTCATAATATCTTATATTTCTTGTATTACATACTCATATATACACAACCTACATCCATCTTTGCAAAATGACACTTTTCAGATTTCAGAGAAAAACTACAACAACAACACAAGTTTAGAGCAAACACACACACACACACACACACACACACACACACAGACTCACGTGAAGATCATGTCGTGTTCACAGCCTCACAGACGGACACGCTGAGAAACTCCTGTCCCGCTGCGGCACAGAACTCATCTGAGCGGACAGATCACCACCAACCCTGAGCACCCGTGTGTGTGTGTGTGTGTGTGTGTGTCAGTGTCACTGTTTGGCGCTGGTCCTGCTGAGGCTGCTGGATAACAAATGTCTGGAGATCTGCAGGTTTTCTGCACATGCTGAACGTGAGCAAAGCTCCTCCATCACAACACACACACACACACACAGATGGACAGACAGAGCTGCGTCTGAACGTCTTCACTACTGTACAGTGTGTGTGTGTGTGTGATCTACAGGACAGTATGAAAGAAACCAGATGACCTGCTATTACTGCTAATGGACACTTCACTCTCCCATGAGGCCACAGGAGTCACGAATGACAGGAACTGTGACATAATTACTTTAAAACTTAATTATAAAGAATGTCATTAAAGTTTGCCTTATTAACACTAATATGAACACCGTTTGATTATTGGTGATGATATTAGACAGCAGCAGATCTCTACAGACTGCAGGGATTTTTATTTTGACGTGGTAGAGTTTTCCCCGTCTGTTTATGATGACAGGACTGACTGTATTTATATTAATGTCACACTGTAGAAGAAACCTGACATTTCATCACACGTGTGAATCCTGAGGCTGATGAAACACGGGACAATATTGCCAAACGGCGTTTCTTGGGCACTTTCTTGATTTAGATGAGCGGTGGGCTCCATGTCTCACCTGACATCATCACCCGTCAACATTTGCTCAAACATTTGCTCCGTGAATCATCAGCCTGAGAGAATGTGAAACCTTCTGGACGTAAAACTTGACACTTGACTTGACTGAATGATTTTAGAAACATTTATAATTTTTTTTATCATGAAAAACAGATACATGTAAATCAGGGTTTGCCAAAAAACGAACCCTCCTTGCCCGACGGTCTTTCCTAAATAGTGAAATATAATTCTTTCCTTGATTCGCATGGTTCACTCACTTACAGCAAGGATGAAATGGATCACAGCTGATCATTTGCACGTGTTTCAAAGTCTGACTGAATTAAACATTTAAGCGTTTTAAGCCATTGATACACGAGGTGAAAGAGAAATCAGTTCATTCGTTGCACAGTGTTATTTTCATGCACATAGAGAAACACGTTTCAGACAACACTCAACTGAATCCTTTCACGTCTCCTTGTGTCTGAATGGACACAAACACAAAAAAAATTTCAAAACACCCATCTCGACATATTCTTATAAACACTGGTTCAGTCTTAAGTGAACCAACTTAATGTACTCACCCCCTTGTCATTCAAGATGTTCATGTCTTTCTTTCTTCAGTCGTAAAGAAATTATGTTTTTTGAGGAAAACATTTCAGTATTTTTCTCCATATAATGGACTGATATGGTGCCCCGAGTTTGAACTTCCAAAATGTAGTTTAAATGCAGCTTCAAAAGCTCTAAAAAAAGCAGAGGAAGAAGGGTCTTATCTAGTGAAACGGTTGGTTATTTTCTAAAAACAAAATTTAAAATGTAAATACTTTTTAACCTCAAACGCTCGTCTTGTCTTACTCTGCCTGAACTCTGTTTTCCGGTTCAAGACAGTTAGGGTATGTCGAAAAACTCCTATGTCATTTTCTCCTCAAACTTTAAAATCTTCAAAATTGATCTTCTTTGCACATTCACTTTGTAAACACTGGGTCGGCACTTCTGCAGCAATGTAGGATGATTTTAAAGTTGGAGGAGAAAATGAGATGGGGGTTTTCCGACATATACTAACTGTACTGAACCGGAGTGCACAGAGTTCAGCACAAACGTTTGAGATTTTGAGTTTGAAAAAGTGTATAAATTGTACATTTTTTTAGAAAATAACCGATTGTTTCACTAGATAAGACCCTTCTCTCTCAGCTGAGATCGTTTACAACCGCATCTGTGATCGTTTGAAGCTGCATTTAAACTACATTTTGGAAGTTCAAACTCGGGGCACCATATCAGTCCATTATATGGAGAAAAATCCTGAAATGTTTCCCTCAAAAAACAATTTCTTTACGACTGAAGAAAGAAAGACATGAACATCTTGGATGACAAGGGGGTGACTACATTGTATGTAAATTGTTGTTCTGGAAGTGGACTCCTCCTTTAATCAAACAACAAAACAGCTTTAACAAACATTATTCTGTACAGTACTTACTTTATACAGTGAACACTCTGCAGTGTTATTTTACACTTAATTATTATGTTTCTGTATCTTAAAACTAATGTTAGACCTTACTTTATTTGTAGTCTTGTTATACATTATCTATGCTTGTCTTTAAAAATGTTTGACCTTTATTAATTATGCTAAGGAGTACTTAAAGTGTTCCTTAAATAACAATAATAATAATAATAATAATAATAATAATAATACTTCTTTCTGCTCACCAAAAAAAAAAGACCTGTGAAAAAAATTATCTGTGACTAAAATATAAAGATATTAGGGCTGTCAAATCGTGATTAATTGCATACAAAATAAACATTTGCCTAATGTGTGTGTACTGTGTGTAATTATTATGTATATATAAATACACACAAATTAATGTATATTATTGTGTGTATTATTACATATTGTGTATATATATATATCACGATTAATTGTTTGACAGCCCTCTATAATATATATATAAAATATACACTACCGTTCAAAAGTTTGGGGTCAGTACATTTTTATTGTTTCTTTTTTTTTTCTTTTTTTTTTTTAATTAATACTTTTATTCACCAAGGATGTATTAAGTTAATAATTAAAAGTTTATTAAAAGTTAATAATAAATAATTTACATTGTTATAAAATATTTATATTTTGAATAAACACTGTACTTTTTAAACTTGTTATTCATGAAAGAATCCTGAAAAAAAAAAATCACAGGTTCCAAAAAATATTTGGCAGCACAACTGTTGATATTATCCAACATTGATCATTCTAATAATAAATCCGCATATTAGAATGATTTCTGAAGGATCATGTGACACTTAAGACTGGAGTAACAGCTGATAAAAATTCAGCTTTTCATCACAGGAATAAATTCTATTTTAAAGTATGTTAAAATAAAAAACATTATTTTATATTGTAAAAACATTTTGCAATATTACTGTTTTTTTTCTATATTTTTAATCAAATAAATGCAGCCTTGATGAGCATAAGAGACTTCTTTAAAGACTATTACAAGTCTTACTGACCCCAAACTTTTGAACGGTAGTGTATATACTTTTTACTTTATATAGTAGTCAACATTTAAAGTGGAAGTTGTCCCAAGACATGAACGGGTATTGTTTTGGTTTTAAGGACAACTTTGTTGAAAGTTTTTGATCCACTTCAAATGTTGACTACTGTATATACATATATATAAAATGTAAAGTATATTCTATTCTATTGTCTACAATCACTGATCGCTGATTCGTCCACAGTGAATTTCAGCCGATGTCTCTTTTATTCGGGGTAGCTGAATTCATTCTGGGCTGCCAAAATCTAAAGAAAGCCTCCCTGAAGGGCCACCAGAGATTTTGCGAGCACAGTAGATAAAAAGGACAGACAGACTCTGTGTACATGTGAGTGCATATATATATATATATATATATATATATATAGATACCTTGTGTTTGACTGGTTCTGGTTCTGCTCCAGTCTGGATCATTTCCTCCGACAGACATCAGACATCTGACCACTGCAGCCTAAAACACACACACACACAGATGGATAAATGCTTTCAGCATCAACACTGATGGATGTTCTTTTAAAATGTGTGTGTTCACTATGGCACAGTTATAGTAGTTATTAGAGTTTATCTACTTCAGGGATTCCCAAACAGGTTTGTAAGTTAATAGAAAAGGAAGTGTCTATTTACACTAAGTGCACACAGCCTGTCTTGTTGGCAGAGGCTGTTACACTAACTCCGCCCACCAGCGTGTGATTGGGTTAATCAACACTACAAATCACTACAATCATAACATATCAGCTCCAGTGGTGCAGATGATAAAGCACATGCTGTCGTCTTTTCGACGCAATCGACCTGGGTTCGAATTCGCCTCAAAATCTCCTATCATATCAGACAGGCGTTTATTTTCAATAAAAAATATATAATTTACTCTATTTGCAGTAAGTATTATAAATAGCAAATCCTGCTATTTTAATACAGTGTAAATAGAATCTACACAGTGTTAATTTCATCAACGAAAACTATGACAAAAAATGTTTGTTGACGTGCTTTTTTCCCCATGACTAAGATGATGAAATAAGACGAGACTAAAATGTATTAAAAAAAAAAAAAAAACTTTCCCAAAAACCTCTCTTTATTTTCATCAAAGGAAAGGAGACAAAATGTTATTGCGGACTGCTTCACACGCCTCTACTACACGAGCTTTCGTGTGCGGTTGCCAGAAAATCAGAGCTTCGCTGTTACAAGTATACATTTTCTACCCGGTGTTTCGATTATTTTAAGCAATCCAGCAACCATGCGCATGCGCTCGCTCCTCATTGCTTATTGCCGCCGCCGATGATCTGAAAACACAAACAAACAAGTGGAGTTTAGTGATCGAAATGAAAGCGTCATTCAGCCGTCTGTGTTCTGTCATGAGATCTCCACTTTAAAAGAGAAACATAGGCTATTGCAATTTGGAATTAATTACTATTAGGAATTTCACTGTTAGAATATTTTTTGTTTTAGCAGTTTTCATAATGTAGACAAAAAGAGTGCGTAAGTCTTTGGTATTAATTTCTATAATAAAAAGCCTATAATAAATCAGTACACTAGATGAGGTCAAATAAACCATGTGTTTAAGTCCACATTCTATTGATTTGTGCTTACGGGTGAAAGTGCGATGCCTAAAATGCAAAAGTAAATTTCTCAAATGACAACAATCATTACGATCATTATTTTAAGCAAAAGAAATTTTTATCAGTTTAACCATTATACAACATGAAGAAAATGTGACTGAGATTTCATTGACTAAAATGCTTAAATACATTTCGTTGACTTAAACTTGACTAAACAAAAACAGGACATGGTTGACTAAATATGATAACTAAAAAATACATTTGAGTAAGACTAAGACTAAAAAATGGCTGCCAAAATTAATTAATTAATGATTAATTAAACAATGGAACTGCTAAATTGCTAAATTTTCATTGACCAAAACTAAACTAAAATACTTTAGATTTTCTTTGACTACAACTAGACTAAAATGTTGAGACTTTTAGTCGACTAAAACTAAACAGGATAAGGTTGACGAAATATGATAAAAACTGACAAGGACATTTAACACGAGTCTTAGGGCCTTATGAAATCTGTTTTATTTTTTTCCAAATTCAGTTTTTTTCTGTTTTAATTGAACTTTTCTGGATTCCGTTTTTCCTTTTTAACTCCTTTTTAATGGTTAAATTCAATGTTATTACTCAAAGAGCATGTCTAATTAATTAAAATCATGAAACATACAATTTCACATCAATTTAATAGGTTTAACAAAAATGACATATTTAGAGCCCTATAAAATGTTTTTTTTTCTCACCATGTTTTATTGTTATCAAATTCTGTGTTTTATCATGTCTAATTATTTGAATGCATACTTAATTTATTCACATTTATTCTTAAAATAGCCTTATGAAAGGTTTTTTTACCCTCAGAAATTCTGTGTTGTGTATTTAAAATGTTCTGGTTATCAAATAAAGGCATAAAACATTCATTTCACTTATCTTTTAATTATTGAAAATTAAGGAAACTTTTTTTGGGAAAACAAAGGGGAATTTACTAAATTAAAATAACTAAATTAAAACATGGAAGAAAAGTAATAATGTTTGTTTCATTTTAGTAGTAGTAGAAATATATTTCTGGCACAATGTCTTCAACTTAAACCAGACTTTTATTTTGACGGGTTGCAGTGTTTACCTTTACAGTTCTGTGTGTACATGATATAACGCTAGTTTTCCTAAAATGGAACGATCAAAACGATCAAAGCGATCATGAAGTGACTCTCAGCAGATATTGTTCGTGTATTTATGTCCTCATTTAGTGAAATGACAGACGCTGAAATCACCGTGAGCGTCACGTGCGCTTCAGTGTGTGTAGTAAACAAAAGCGCTCGTCTGCTCCATTCATTAAAACAGAGACACGCAGAACATACAGGATTCACATTTAAATGGTGTTTTTGCGCCGTAATATTTACAGATACTAGTCCATATTGCGGTTTGATTTAAGTGTAATCACCTACTTTTGATTCATTCATTCAAACTTTGACAAATTCCGTTACATTCCGTGTTATTCAGTAAAAAAAAAAATCAATCAATCAAAATACCTACTAAAAATACACTATTTGTTTTTAATAAATAATTTATTTACTGGTTTACCTGCATGTCATGTGATCAGTGAACATTATTATTAATTTAACATCTCAAGAGGACTTTCTGTTCATGCTCCCAAAACATGACCTAATGACACTAGAGATGATCACGACACAGATCACTTATAAACTCACATCGACTGTGACAACAGCGTCCAACAGCCTCCTGAAACACATCTACAGCAGCAGCCGCTGTAATTACAGCACAAACACCAGCATTAGACACATGACGGATCTGAATCTGATCTCCGTCTGTCATTAGTGAACGTCTCCAGACTTTAGTTCAGCAGAAAAATACAGCGGTGAAACCATGAAAGACGAGCCTATAATGACACGTCCAGCCGTGATCATGACGTCACTGTGACCTCATGACGGGAACCAGTCCAGCTGCACACGCCTGCATCACGCGTGTGTCTGTCTGTCTGTCTGTCTCTCTCTCTCACAGTGTGAGACACAGTGTGTGTGAGTGAAAGTGTGTGTGTGGTCTTATCAGACGTCTTTAATAGCCCTTGAAGAATTACACCACTTAGCATATTTCCAGCAAATTAGCCACATATGTGTGTGTTCTCACGTGTGTGTTGTATTGTGTGTGTGTGGCGTTTGGCCGTCAGTCTGTTTATTCTCACACAAACGCGGCCGGCGTCTGCGGTCAGCTGTTCCTCTCTTCTGATTGGACGAGAGCTGGAATAACATACTAACTCACTACACTCACTACTCTGCACTTTCTATGTGAACACAACAGCAGCAGTGAATGTGAGACATATATATACACACGACAGCACAATGTACTGCATCCCACAATGCAATGCGCTCACCTGGACGCCACATTTACACACAAACTGCATTCAAAACATAAAACCAGAGGTGAAAACTGGACGTACCTCATGAATTACCACTGAGTGACACGTAACACTGATTTAACGTCTGATCACATTTACCTTTGTGTCAGTGGGAATCACACAATCAAAGATTTCAAATCTCGTAGTGTTTGCCAACAGTTCACGCATCGCTACACTTGGAACATTTTGTTAAAGTTTTAGTAATTTTGTTGCGTTTTTGTCATTTTCAGTTTTTGTTATTTTAGTGCATCAAATTAAACTCAATTCAAATGAGAAATGCTGCCTGGTAAGTTCATTTAGAAAGTTTTTATATTTAATTTCAATTAAAGTTTATTTTATTTCAAGTAATGAAAATGCTTTTATTTATGGTTTTAATTTGAATATGTTTTAGTTTTAGTTATAATAAGTTTACATTATCTACTGTATAACTACATACTGCACAGAACTCTAAAATCTCTCTGAATTTCCAGGACTTTCAGGGAATTTTCAAGCACTACTTATCTGATTTTCAAGGACTTTTTTCAGAAATCTTACTTATGTCTTCTATTTCAAATTCTAAAAAAAGAGAAACAGATAAAAAAAAAAAAATACTAATAAAAAAATGGCAAAAATAAAGAGAAGCACATGTGAAGTATTGTTACTAAAGTATTACACAGTATACTACACTTTTACTACAGTAAAACCACAGTTAATTTTATTAAAGAATTTGTATTTGCGTATACTTTTTTTTGTACTGCCTTTATGGTTTGATATGTATAAATGTTTATAAAAAAGATTTGCGAAATCGCTTCAAAATCCTGATCTAAAACAATTGATTTGCGAACCCCCTCTGCAGTCCCAATCTGAATCAAATGATTCACGATTCACACTCTGAAGAACCATCATTTCGGATCAGGACTCAGAGCGCCGATAGCGAATCATTTGACTTCGATCGGAACTTCACGAATCGCGAATCGTTTAATTTAGGTTGGGACCTCAAATCATGTATCGCGAATCATTTGATCTGAATATTCGATTCAAGAAATGACTCACAAACCTGTTTTGATCTAAATCAAATGATTTGCGATACACGCTCAAAAGTCTTAATCTAAATCAAATTATTTGTGATACACAATTTGAAGTCCCGATCTGAATCGAATGATTCGCAATACATGATTCAATCTGAGTGCTTTAAACAATTGAATCATTTTGTGATGCAATGGTTTAACTTATTTCGTTACAAAAAAAATAGTCGAAATTCAAAAATGAATACTACTACTGGCTTAGCTCAATTGTTTTCTAAAATTAAGTGAAAAAAGTATGATGTTTTTTTAACTGTGTGAATTTTTCATGAAAAGATATTTGCTTATTGACAAAATTAAACACTGATTTCTTAGATACATTGTCTTTCAATAATGGAAGCACTTTTAAGTACCTCTACGGGAATATTGCCATTTTTAAGGGTTTTCCAGGCCTTAAATTTCAAGAAGTCAAATTCAAGCACTTCAGCACCTTGTACGAACCCTGCTGTAAAAATCTATGAGATTCATAAACACATAAACAGTTCGGTCTGAGAGTCAGAGAAAGACATTAATAACCACATACTATTATGCGAACAATATTCACATTCTAATGAGATGAACTAGCAGCGCCGGTTTCTATACTAGAGGAAAATACGAGCTCATGTGCGAGTGAAATCCACCTGACGGATCCAACAGTTTCCCATAATCCCGTTCACCCAGAACCAAGCGCTGCGTCATCGCTCCGGCTGCGGTGGGTCTCGCGTCTCGCCTCACGCTTCGCCGTAAGTAAACCTCACTGAGGTTTTGTCACCGAAGATCACAACAAATCTGTGATGGAGCTGCAGCGCGAGCGAATCCAGGAAAAACACTCATGCGTCCAAACGTGCCGAGTTCTGACTCACAGCGCTGCTGTTTACTGTCTGACCCAGTTAAACTGATCCAACACAAGCACCGCTGATTAACCAGCTACACACGCCGTTAACCTGTTGCACACAGACAGAGAACGAGAGCGATTTCTGCTGAGCTCACTGATATGATGCTGAAGTGGTTGTTAGGGTGTTGTTATGCGGTTGCTAAGGTGTTCTCAGAGTGTGTTTTTTTTGTATGGAAAGATCTTGGTTTGCAGATAAAAACATTAACTCAAATCTACACCAAAACAAAAGCTCTAAATTATCACACAAATGCATTACTATTTATAATATTAAAAAACTATTAAAACTATGTTGTGCAGCACTTTTAATGACAACAATGCAACATTCTTTTGTAAAAGGAACTGCTGAATTTTTATTTACACTCACACTCTCTCTCACACACACGCTCACATGCACTCACAAACACACTTTCTAACAAAAACACATTCACACACACTCAGAAACATACTCACACACTTACACACAAAATCGCGCACTCGCACACATACTTACACAAACACTCACATATGCACAATCACGCACTCTCTCCCTTACTCACATTCACTCGCATACTCACTCAAACAAGCACTTGCACACTCTTGCACACACGCACTCATGCACACTCGTACTCTCACACACAAACAGACTCACATGCGCAACCACATACAGTCAAACACGCACTCACACAAATACTTACAAACACATGCACGCGCACAAAAACGTGCACTCACATGCACTTGCTCACCCACTCACTCACACACACTCATGCATACTCGTACTCTCTCATACAGACTCACATACCCACACCCACATGCACTCAAACACACTCCACACTCGCACACACTTACATGCACACTCACGCGATCGCACTCTCATTTGCATGCACAAGCATTCGCACACTCTTGCACACACTCACACATACATGCAGTCACACATACACACTGACACGCATTTTGCACCCTCACACAAACACACACACACTCGCCCATGCACACTCAAACATGCACTTGCACCCTCAAACAAACACTCACAAACACACGCACTTACACACTCACACACATTTACATGCACAATCGTGCACTCTCTCACTCACATGCACTTGCACACCCACTTACTCGCACAGTTGCACACACGCACACACATACTCTCACAAAAACAGACTCACGCACACCCACATACACTCACAAACAAATGCATATGCAAACTCACTTTCGCACTCACACACAATTGCACACTCACTCCCTTACTCACATGCACACTCAAATATGCACTCGCACCTCACACAAACACTCACAAACACATGCGCTTGCACACACTTGCACGCACAAGCACGTGCACACACGCACTCATGCACAATTGTACTCTCTCACACAGACTCACACACACACCCACATACACTCAAACATGCACTCGCACCCTCACACAATCACATGCAGTTGCACACGCACACTCACATACACACGCACTTGCACATTCGCACTCGCACACCCACTTAACTGCACAAGCATTTGCACACTCTTACACACACACTCACACATACACACCACATTTTGCACCCTCACACAAACACATACACTCAAAGCGCTCATGCACTTGTACTCTCTCACACATGTAGTTGCATTCACTTTTTATACACAATCGCACATTCACCTTACTCACATGCACTCAAGACACACACACACACACACACACACATTCACTCATGCACACTCGTACTCTCGCACCCACACACACTCACAAACACATGCCCTTGCACACTCAAACACACTAAAGCACAATTGCACACTCACTCTCTTACTCTCTCCCACAAAAAGACTCACACACTCAAACACGCACTCGCACCCTCACACAAACACTCACAAACATACACACTCATACACTCTCACACACACACACACAGAGGGAACTCTAAAATTAGTTTTTACGGTCTGTAACAGCAGATTTACGGGCAATTTAATTTGCAGTCTCCAGCACGCTGACTGCAGGCCGTCACACAAAAACAACACGGCTGGATGAGGCGCGTCACGCGGGACTCACGGCTCACGTGAACACGCGCATTAATGCGCACACACGGTTTGAGTTAGCAGCGAGCGTGTGCCGTCTGTGGGCCAGAGCGCGGTTTACCGCTTCATTTCTCTCCTCGGCCGCCGCTGGTCCTGGACGCCTGCAGCTCATTCCTGCGTTCATACGGTAGCTGCGTGCGTCCTGATGTGTCAGGGTGTGTTCGACTAAACACAGCAACTTCAAAACAAAAAACACACACTACACTACCTCAAAAACATCCAAAAATTCATCCAAAATCACCATCGCGTCACTCCAACCTTTTGTGTTTTCACACAAAACAAGATATTTTGAAGAAGAATGGACTGGACTTTAATAGCATCAGAATCCTTCCTCATATCAGCAGCATGTCAATAATTAACAAAAATTATGTTTGATAAATATAAAAACTAATAATGATGCTCAAACAGACTTTCTGAAGGACAGTGTTGTTATATAATGCAGTAAGATGATCAATCAGATGATGTTCGTCATTATTGGCTCTGGCTGATAAACACGTTTACAGCCCTAATAAGTTCTCGTGTGTTTTCTGAGCTCTTGTGAGTGATGCTGAAGACTTCTTAGGTACTCACTGGAAGTTTAAGATAGACACTTCATTGAGTTTTCACCCACATAAATGAAAATGAAGATAAGTCTCCAATCTGAAGTGTTCTGCGTGCACACTATACTAACATAGATACGCCCTAAATAGATTTAGGACTGAGACTCAAAGGCTTCCCATTATAAACCCTACAGACCCTAACAGTGGAACTTTAAGCAATCTTGATCATAACATTTGGACTTGAGAAAGTCTAAGGAGCAGGAATTAACAAAACGAGCTGAGGATTTGAGTTGATTTGCAAACACTGTAAAAGATTTTTCAAAGTTTTCATACATAAAGATTACTGGAGAACATTTTACAAGAAAATACTATTTTGGTTTTCCTATTTCAGAATTTTACATTTAATTCAATGTGGGGTTTTTTATTAATTGCAATTTTATTCACATTTTCTTTCCTTTGTAATTATTTGTGAAATTTACTAGCAATTTCTTGGTGAAAATAGTTTCAAAATAAGTCCTATTTTTTCCATGTAAAACCAAAATGTTTGCTGCCCAATGACACAAAGACAGCTGCTGCGGTTAAACCAAACAAAACAACAACAGAAAACGGGTGGTTTAGCAATACTCTGAGATACTCATTTTAAAAAAGGAGGAAAAACAAATATGACCAACCAGCTTAAATGATAAAATGCAATTAATATCAGTGAAATCACTGCATGCACTGACACTATCAGATGAATAACAAAACCTGAATTGATGTGAATAATGGCACTGTTTTGTTTTTTTAGAGCTGCTTTACAGATATTTACAGCTTTACATATTTGATTAAATTCGAATAATTGATTTGGTTATTATGTTTTGTTCTGTGAAGCTGTATTGTATAAAGCAGTACAGAAATAAATGTGACTTGAGATGGACTGATTTTATTTTATTATATAGTCCATAGTTTCGTATGTCCTCTAACAGACGTACGCGCTGCAATCCGAGCAGACTTAGTGACAAAAACAACAGTAAAAAATTCAGATGCTTTATGACTTTGAGATCTGTCAGATATGACACTCGATCCCATTTAAACTCACACAGTCGCGGCTCTTTGAGAGATAATCGCAAACAAAAGCCCGTTCGGTGATTCATTTGCAAGCGGCGTGAAGCCAAACACTGAAGCCGGCAGCAGCAGATCAATCTGTGCAGGAGAATTATTCATATCGCAAGGAGAAAATATGGAGAGGAAATAGATGAAATATTTTATTTCAGCATCCTCCCTGTTTTAGATTAGCCTGATTTACAGAAGCCAAACGCAGGCAGAGAGACAGACAGAAAGACACGGCGAGAGAGACACGAGAGTCCAGCAGATGCTGCTCAAACGCTCAGAAATGACACAGAATCAGCCACATCACCACACTTCTGATTCACTGCAGCTCGTTTACCCTCTGAACCACACGCAAATATAAATCTGCAGCTGTGGAGGAACGACAATCACTGAAAATTACTTTTCAAACAATGCTGCTGGCCATAATTCTGAATGCATATTTACACTTTTAGCTCATTAAACTGCTCCTACTCTAGTGTTAATCAAGGAACATCTTTAATGTAATATTTCTACAAGATGCTACACTGTAAAGAACAAAAGTTAAAAACTGTAAATGAAAAATTATTTTTGGAAAATTGTCTACTTTAGCTTGCTCATGTTAAATTCAATCTGTTACTTGAACTCTATTTCTTTGTAGCTGTTTGTGAAATATACTATTGTTTTAATGCTTCAGTGTAGATGCATTAAATGATAAATACAATGACGCATTTTGAGACAAATGCACGTCGGCAGACACTTGCATTCATATTTGATCAGTTCTGATGAGCTACAGAAACACTCGCTGAGCGTTACAGCAAACCAACAGAAAACTGAACGCACATTAATTTAACAAATCGCTCTATATGCTATCACACAAAAGTGTGGAAAGAAATGAATACTTTTATTCATCAAGCACACATGAAATTGCTTAAAAGTGACAGTAAAGACATTTATAATGTTACAAAAGATTTCTATTTCAAATAAATGCTGTTCTTTTGAACTTTCTATTCATCTGTGAATCCTGAAAAATAAAACGTATGACAGTTTCCACAAAAATACTGTGCAGCAACTGTTTACACAAAAGTTTCTTGAGCAGCAAATCAGCATATTAGAATGATTTCTGCAGGATCATGTGACTGGAGTAGTGACGCTGAAAATTCAGCTGCGCACCACAGAAATAAATTACATTTTAACAGATATTCACATAAAAAACAGCTGTTTTAAATTCTAATAACATTTCACAATTTTGTACTGTATTTTTGATCAAACAAACGCATCATTGGTGAGCAAAAGAGACTTACACATGCATAAACACTATAAGCTGGTTCAGTTTACAGGAGTAAAGACGTCTGTCCATCTGAAATCGACCAACGCTACAGCCGTGACTGAGTCACACACTACAAAGCCCAAAGTCATGATTATCTGTAAAACACACAGTTCTCCCTGCGGACAGATGGATTTCAGCTTCTGCTTTTTCTATCACTGGACTCACAGGGAGCGTTTCATTCATCCACCAAACTTCACTAGTGAAAACAAGCATTTCAGCTCATAATTCTGATATCAGGCCACATATACTAACACAAAGGTGACTATCTGAAGTGTGTGAGTTCAGAGCATCACTTGACCCTTGACCTCTCGGGTCAGGGGTCAGTGTTCAGGCTGCTCCTGAACTGTCAGAATTGCGTTTTCGACTCAATTTTGTGTGTCAAACAGCATTTCTTCACCGTTAAAGCTCATGAACACAGACAGTCGTCGTCCTGAGATGTAATGCTGCATTATTGTAACTTATTTACCTTTATTTACATCGAAACATCAGTACAGCGACATCATTTCTCTGAGTAATGTCGCACAGAGTAACATCCACATGCGCAAACACTCAAGCACTTGTTTGTAAGAGAACTGTGAGTGAAAACTAAAGGAGCGGAGAAGTTTCTCGTGCTTTAGTGTGTTGACACGAACAGAAGAACAATCATAAACCAGCAGAAGAAAAGCCGTGACAAACTCACCATGTGAATGTGGACGTGAATCTCTCAGCATGTCGTCGGTGGATTTCGCTGTCGGTGGCGGTAGTTTGTGCTGAAGTGAAGCGCATCAGCGGGAGAAACAGACGGAGGCTGCGTGTCAAACTCTAGCGCGCTCCCTACACGGACAACATGGCGTCACGCGCGCGCACTCAGTACATACTGCGTACAGAACCGCTGTCAGTCGAGATAGGTTTACACAATCAAGTGTACAATAGATTTAGATTTGTACGATTTAGATTTGTACGTACATAGATTTTTATATATAAATATAAATGAATATCTTTAATTATTAATAATGATAGTATTATACAATTATAAATAAAATATTTTATCCATTTTTATACGAATAAAATGGGGAGAATTTTAAATGGAACTTATCTGATAACAACAGTTCTTATATGAATGTCCTCATAAATAGAATAGGCTTAAATAACGTATAGTTTTCAGTACTCGTCAATCTTTTCTTGCCGCTTTTCACATCTACTAATGTGGCTCTTTAACACGGGACACGACACAGATGTGAGTGTCTAGTTCACTACTCGGATTTTGTAATGTTCATCGAATCTCATTTTGTAAGTGACTTTTCTTTCTGTTTTAAAATTGTTTTCTTTGGATTGTTTGAGGACTCGAAAGAGAACAATCTGTCTCTAAACCTCTCTTCTCTTTATTTAAAGAAGATCTAGACTATCAGTAAAACTAGTAAAACTATCAAAAGTTCTGTTAATCCTAAACCAGTGAAAACTGCATCTCTATATTCATCCTATGTGAAAAAACATGCTTACTACACTGTTACTAAAATGAAACCATGGTCAATTTTTTTAAAAAAGGATTGGTATTTGTGTATTTATTCTTTCTTTCTTTTTTCTGTTTTGTCTTGCTTTTATAACTGTACTACCTTAATGGTTTGATGTTTAGTACTGATTAATTAAAAAAGGAATCAGAAAAATACAGGAACCCGCTCCAAAGTCCCAATGAATAAAATGATTCGCGATCCGCGCTCCGAAGTTCCGATCTGAATCAAATGATTCGCGATCCGCTCTCCGAAGTTCCGATCTGAATCAAATGATTCGCGATCCGCGCTCCGAACTTCCGATTTGAATCAAATGATTCGCGAACCCGCACTCCCGATCTGAATCAAATGATTCGGGGATCCGCGATCCGCAGTTCCGATTTGAATCAAATGATTCGCGATCCGCAGTCCGAACTTCCGATTTGAATCAAATGATTCGCGAACCCGCACTCCCGATCTGAATCAAATGATTCGGGGATCCGCGATCCGCAGTTCCGATTTGAATCAAATGATTCGCAAACCCGCAATGAAGTCCCGACAACTTTTCGTGGTGAGGTAACCGGTTTACTGCTAACTAGAGAAATTAAATTAAAACTCCATTTACTCAGCTCAAAATACATGTTAGATGTAAACATTGTGCATTATGATGGAGTTTAATTCACTATATTTAAATAGTTTGAGCTGCAGTTCAGTTGCTGAAATTCAACAGGAATCAGTTGAAATCATCCAGTCATCTCACACCATTCAAGACAGTCTTACATTTATCAGTGTGTATTGTAATAAATATTTGAGAAGTGACTGTTGTACTGGATTGTATTAGTGTATATAGAGTAAATGTGTCAATGTGAAAGCAAATCAATATTTCTATTTCCTTTTTTTTAGCTTTATTTTAATTTTTAGCAAATATTAAAAAAAAATTAAGATACCAACGTATTGAATTACCACATATGCGATTGTGCAGAAAAATAATCCAGTAGCATCAGGTATTGTCTGATCAGTGCTAATATCGTAACTGTATGATATGGTGACCGGTCTAACATAAATGTACTTAAGAGGCAAAATGCTGTAAGACAATAAGTCTTGTTTAGTGATGAAATGCTGAAGTGAAGCGAGTTTATGAGTGTACAGCAGCTGTGTGCGTGTGTGTGTTTGGGGTCAGTTTATGGCTCTTGTGTCGAGGGTGTAGCTCCCAGCGCTGTTTTCAATGAAAGCGCAGTTATTTTAGCTCCAGACATGTTTACATTTCTGTGGTCGAGTCTCTAACTTTCCTCTTTCCCTCTTTTTTCTGCTTCTCTCATTTCAGAGTCCCTAAAGTACCAGACATTCCTGCCGTCTGCCAGAAACACAGAGACGCGGCGAGAGAGGAGAAATAATATAGAAGAGCGAGAGACATAGAGACACAGAGAGAGAGAGAGAGCCTCGTCTGTATGTCTGTCTGGATTGATGGCTCTCATTAACTCTGACCTCTCTCTCTCTCTCTCTCACTGTGAATGAGAGTCTCTGTTGTTCTTTCACACAAATCTCTTTATTTGGGGTTTGATGAAGACGTGAATTCTCTCAGCATCTCTCAGATTAAGATATTATGATGTTCATATGAATGTGACGGATCAGATTCAGTCATATATGTGTCTATCTATCTATCTATCTATCTATATCTGTCAGTAAGGTGTATTCATGTTGATTGTGTATTTGTGTGTGTGTGTGTTTCTGTAAATCAGCATACAGATTCAGAATCAGACACACAAATGCTCAATCATCTCCAAGCTAAAGATGTCTGTGGAGATCTCAGAGATTTCTGTATCTGGAACAGTAAATATAGTACAAACAAACACGCACACGCATGTACACACACACCGTTCTGCATGTGTCTTTCAGACCTGTAGCTAATGGTGTGTGTGTGTGTGTGTGTGTGTGGAGGCACAGAAAAGAGCAACGTAGAGTCTAGACAGTGCAGATTGGACTAAAGTCTGGAAGCCATTGAACTGCTTCTGTGTGTGCGTGTGTGCACGTGTGTGTGCCTACACTATAAAAAACCAAAAAACACAAATTGTTGTGTTGACTTAAAATAATTTGTTACCCTGCTGTCTTAAGATTTTAAGTTCAGTCAACACAAATAAGTTTAGTCAACTTGAAATGTTAAGTGACAGCTTAGATATTTGAGTTGACTAAACAAAAAATTTGGTTTGTTAAACTTAAAAGCTGGGCTTGTTACCCAGCTGCCTTAAAATTTTAAGTTGAATGAACTCAAATATGTAATCTGTCACTTAGTACAACTTAACATTTCAAGTTGACTAAACTTTTTTGAGTTGACTGAACTTAAAACTTTCAGACAGCAGGGTAACAAATTATTTTATTTTTAGAGAAGACAAAACCTCTCTTTGGGAATTTCCTCATGTGTAAAACTGATATAAAAATCAAATAAAGTATTTTTGAAATTGTAAAAATGCTGAATATTTTCTAGTAGGGTTAGTGTGTAACATGTACAACTATCTGTATATAAAAACAGTAGAAATTATGCAACGTCCACATTTAGAGAGTTAAGTAAACGTGTGTGTGTGTGTGTGTGTGTGTGTGTGAGGCCTCTAGTAGAGTTTCATATTTCACTGCCTAATTACACATGAGAACAGTCACCTTATATCTTGAGTGTTTCAGTGTGTGAATACACGTCTGTTCACACACACACACACACACAAACTATACATCACTCATCCTTCTGCTTTCATTATGTCTGTTTCTCTTCAACACTCCAAACATTAGAAAATGTAATTGTCATTTTGTTGTTGTTTTTTTAACTAAGACATCTTACGTTCATGAATAATAATTTGAGTGTTTGAAGGCGTTTATAATACAGCAGAGAGCTGAAGTGTGTCTGATCTGATCTCCTCCAGCAGGAGGCGCCACAGACACACAGATGATTCTCCTGACTCCCAGAATCACTCAGTGATGCTCAGAAACACTGCTGACAGATCCAAACCCTGACAGCACCAAAACAACAAAAACCACCTGAGAACACTTCAGCACACACAACTCCAGCAGAATCTCTGTCTCTGTCTCTCCTTGACCTCCTCAGGCGTTATGAATATGAACATGAGCACCGCACAAACATTCAGTGTCCATGGTTACCAGCCATTCCGCTCACATAACAGCACTCACATTCAGACTTTATGTTTGGCGAGAGCGAGAAAAGGTTACTTGAGTGTGTGTGTGTGTGTGTGTGTGTGTGAGTGAGTGTTTTCACACGCGCCACTCTCACGGACACGAGACGAAGGCCACGGGTTGCCAAGCAACAGTCAATGTGATAGAAAGCAGGACAGAGTGTGAGAAGTTGATCTTCAGATCAAACGAGATGCAGACAAACACACATTCATGTGAGGATCACTGCAGAATCATGATGAAGGACTGGTGAAATCACTCTCTGAGCAGTTTATTTCAGGTAAAGCAGCCTCTAAAACTGTGGAACCAAACAGTTTTATGCAGCTGATGACAGACATTTAGCAAACAGCACAACACAACACTCTGAGAACTTTAGAAGGAAGCTCATTTATGCTCATTTACTCAACTGAATCATTTTTGCACAATTTCCCTGAGTCAACTCATCAGCAAGACACATTCATTAAACTGTATGAACTGTAAATAATCTGCTGTGAACACAAAACCAATTGCTGAAAGATCTGAACTCAGTTCCTATATGGCAAAACTAAACAATTTTCAGAATATATATTTTAACATACTTGAAAATGTACAAAACATGGAGTAAAAATTTGTTAAAATATATTTTCTACCAATACGGCCATTTTTTTGTATATTTTTGGAAAATATATTTTAAAAATAAAATCAGGCTTATTGTATTTAACTAAAACTGAAACACACACACAAAATATAATGTTACTTAAAAAAAAAATAAATAAAATAAATGTTCACTGAAATATATTACAAAATAAAAAATGTAAACTTATTTTACTTTTTGCTAGTTTCCAAGGCAGTATGTCTACCTTGTTGTACCAAAATAACTAAAACTTAATTAAAAAATAATAACTATAGATTTAAAAATGTAATTTAAATGAACATAAAAGCAGAAAATATAAAAAGTTTGTTGGTATTTAGGTTGTTGTATTTGTCAATACTAAAATTACACAGAATATATTGCACATTGTAAGAAAAACTTATTCTATAACACATTTGAACATAAATGTAGGGAACTGTAAGATGAGAAAAGTACTTTCTTGCAGTGAAATACATTTCAAGACATATTTTGGTGTATGAGGGATGAAAGTTGCAACTAATTATATTTTCAGTTTCAAAAATATATTGAGCTTCACTGTTTCTAACATATATTTAGCATATATTGAAAATATACTTTAGCATGATAAATTGGGATCTGTAAGATTTGTAATGTTTTTTAAAGAAGTTTTTTCTGCTTTTCAAGGCTGCGTTTTTTGATTAAAACTACATAAAAATTCTATTATTCTGAAATATTAGTGCAATTTATAATAGTAGTTTTCTATTTCAGTCTCACGTGATCTTTCAGAAATCATTCTAATATGCTGATTTATTATCAATGGTGGAAACAGCTGGGCTGCTTAATATTATTTTGGAAACTGTGATACTTTTTCCAAGATGAATTTGTGATGAATAAAAAGAACAGCATTTATTTAAAATAGAAAGGTTTTCTAACAATGGAACTTACTGTTCAAAGTTTGGGGTTAGAACATTTTTTATTTCTATCTTTCTTTGAAAGAAAATAATACTTTTATTCAGCAAGGATGTGTTCAATTAATAAAAAGTGATAGTGAAAGACTTATAATGTTAGAAAAGATTTCTATTTTGAATAAACGCTGTTCTTTTTAAGTTTATATTCACCAAAGAATCCTTAAAAAAGTATCACAGGTTCCAAAAAAAATATCAAGCAGCTGATAATAAATCAGCATATTAGAATGATTTCTGAAGGATCATGTGACACTGAAGACTGGAGTAAATTCAGCTTTGCATCACAGAAATAAATTATATTTTAAAGTATATTAAAATAGAAAACTCTTATTTTAAATTGCAATAATATTTCATAAAATGACCCTTTTTTCAGTATTTTTGATCAAATAAATGAAATTTTGATGAGCATAAGAGACTTTTTTTAAACTTTTGAATTAATTTTGAATAAGATTTTAAATATATATACATTAAGAAAACCTGTAAACTTAAGGTGAGTTTTAATAAATCACACCATGTTTTCTGACATTCTGCTCAGTATTTGGCCCAGTTTAGCTGAAGCTCATGATACATTATTCTCTTCAAGCAAAAGTGTTCTGATGAGTCATAAAGACAGCAAACACCTCCCTGTCCTTCAGAGATACAGCTCAGATACTGCTGATACGTTTAACTCACACATGTCACGCATTAACTGTGTGTTTGTGCTGGACTGGAGGAGCATCAGCCTGACAGAGAAGGTGCTGATCTGCGGTGGAGACAATAGCGAGGAGATGTGCTGCGATCACACTGAATAATTAGTGCGTGTGGGAGGAAACTGCCAATCATCGCTGTATAGACGAAGGTGTGATACCTGCTGTTACACCATTACAAACACTCAATGAACAACAGCCACCTGCGCTTACACACAACCTGTTTGTCCTGTTTCTATATATGCAGATCAGCAGAGGAAGGCGTCTATGATATGCATGATGTCTCTAATTATGAGAGTTTCATCATTGGTTCTCTGTAAAGATAATGTTTTTAAACAGCACTTTTAACTATCATAATAAAGGTCACATGAATGAAAATGATCACAGTTGTTGCTGTAATACCAAAATAATTAGAGAGCATGACTCACTAGCTGGCCAGTAACATTTATGAATTTTAATAACAAATCATCCACACGGCTTAGTAAACTTACCAAGCGTGTTATAAAATAGTTCTTTAATAATGAATAAGTAATTATTCTAATATTTATCTAATTACATAAACACATAATCTGTCACAGTTTACAGTAAATTGTTTTGCTTATCCACTTTTTTTGCAAAGCGGAAATTAAAGTATTTTCTGTGAACGTGCGAGACTTCCGGTTCATTAGTCACCTTTGGTAAATAACTAGAAGAATTAGACAGTGAAGTGAACAGTGAAACTCTCTGCACAGCGGTGTGTTTATAATACATTAAAATAACATGGCAACAAATGTTGGAAGCAGCTGACACCGGAAGTCTCGCGCAATCAAGTTAAAATTGCGCGCGCCGCTCTCGCGTTAAAAATAATCCTGCGCTAAATCAGAATTGCAGCTCTACATAATGTGATTTAAAAAAATTATTATTATTAAACACTCAATTATCTTATTAGGTTGGCTTGAGAATCTGCTATTTAAGCTGCTTCTCTAATTCTTATGAGACCAGCATTTTTTGAACGATACTCCTCCATCCACCAATCACAGCCCAGACCTTCAGACCGATCTGACTCACTAGCCAAGCCTAGCAACTACAATCATGCTAGTAACTTGCTAATCATACTAAAAACATGCTAATCATGCTAGTAACATGCTAGTAGGATGCTATTCATGCTAAAAACATGCTAGCAACATGCTAATAACATGCTAATCATGCTAAAAACATGCTAGCAACATGCTGTTAGAAACATGCTAGTAACTTGCTAATCATACTAGAAACATGCTAGTAAGATGGTAATCATGTTAAAAACATGCTAGCAGCATGCTAATAACGTGCTAATCATGCTAACAATATGCTAATCATGCTAGAAGTATGTTAGCAACATGCTAGTAACTTGTTAAAAATGCTAAAACATGTTAACAACATGTTACTAATATGTTAATCATGCTACCAACATGTTAATCACACTACTGACATGTTAATCATACTAGCAACATGCTAATAATGTTAGAAACAGACTAGCAACATGCTAGTAACTTGTTAATCATGCTAGCAACATGATAACTAGATGCTAATCATGCTAGAAACATGCTAGCAACTTGCTAGTCATGCCAGAGACACACTACCAACATGCTAATTATGCTAGTAACATGTGAATCATGCTAGAAACAAGCTAGCAATATGCTAGTAACTTGCCGGTCATGCTAATAACTGGCTAGCAACTTGCTAGTCATTCCAGAAACATGCTAGCAACATACTAATAATGCTAGCAACAAATGAATCATGCTAGAAACGAGCTAGCAACCTGCTAGTAACATGCTAATCATGCTAGGAACATACACAGATAGCACACGTACATCTGCAAGATGTTTGTTAAAGGTCACTTGATCTGAAAAGCATCTGCTGTGTACAAACATCTTACAGATGTCTGTAAGATGTCAGTTTTACATACGTTCTAAACTATAAATGACTTAAAGACATCTAATAGACATCTATTTGACATCCGATAGGAGACGTCCTATAGACGTATTGCAGATGAGCAAACTCTAAAGAATACGTCTTGCAGATGTAAATGCAGATGTCAAATAGACGTCTCCGAGATGTGTGTGTGCTGTCAGGGTGATAATCATCTAATCTATGCATATAAAGTTTAAAACCTCAAGCTTTTACAGCTGCTTTAAACTTTCTGGCTAGGTTTTGTCTTGACAAACTTTTTAAATTGAGTTTTACTGTGCTATATTATAATTAGAGTAATATATTTCTTTAATGATTAATTTAATTTAATAATAACTGTAATCTAATATGTATTTATTTTCAAAATACATTATAAATGGCAACTGTAATTTAATCTTATCAGAGAAGTCGCAATTATGTTTGCTTCCCCAGTTCGTTCTGGCTGTTTTTAAGGAGATCATGTACATACAGTTTCATGGCAGTAAATTTCAGGTGTGGCGAAAGTTCGTGTTGGACCTTGGCTGCGTGAGCGCGCATTAGCCCCTCCCATCGCCATCATCAGCCGTGCGCGCGCGCGCGCTCCACTCGCTCATAAGGGCTCGCTCATAAACTCACGGGCACAGACGAGACTCAACCTAAACGCGTTAACTAACCCATCCGCACATACAGATCACACCACTGACCAGCTGGGAATATCAGCGGATCGATCGATCGATATATCAGGACTGTACGCGAATCGATCAGAGGAATAAAACAAACTGCAGCGCGTTCACATCGGATCTAACGTAGTTTAACCATTTCTGCGAGAATTCAACAGGTTAGTAGCGCTACACCAGCATCAGCCATAAGATTCTGAATATTGTGTTTATTATTTTATATTGATTCTATTCTGTGTATTTGATCCTGTCGCTGTCGAGCTGCTCTGCAGCTGTAAAATGAACAAAAATAATCTGATTTAGATCATGTACAGTGTGTGTTATATAATGTATATCAAAACTGAATCACATTCTCTCCCGCTCGATCATCAGTGACTCATGAATCATGAATCACATTCACGTTTGACTCAAAGAAAACTTTATATGCGCTGATTGATTCGCTTCTGATGAGACATAACATCAGTATGAATTAACACTTGATGCTGTTTGGATGTACTTGTATATTTCTGGAATAACAACAACAACAACAATAATAATAATAATAATGGAGTTATTGATTGATAAATACTTTCTTGTTGTCTCAGGTCATAATGTGTAACATGGAGCCTCTTTTACCTGGATTCAGGAACACACTAAAGGTGAGAGCAGTGTTTGTGTGTGTGCGTTTGATGATACACACCCAGATGTGACTGCTGTATACACACATCTGTGCCTGTGTGTGAATAAACTGACAGTGCAGTTGATTAGATCAGGGCTGGGTTTGTGCTGCGCTCTGATTGGCCGAGAGCAGGGCTGCTGTAGAGTCATTGGAGGTCAGCTGGGGTTTGCCCACGCTGGCACGGAACAGGAAAGCCATATATGGTCGCGCGCCCCCATTGGCGGAGCAGATTAAGCACTTGAGTGATAACGTCATGTGTGAGGCGTGTCCTCTGGGTTTTCCTGCCTGTGCCGGTCTGAACTCAATAACCAGTTTCATCACTGACTGTCTGAAGTTTATAGGTGCAATTAAGGAGTCTAATATGCCTTTTCTTTTTCTCAGCGTCAGGTGGCGTTTGAGATGTTCGAAGACCCCATGTCTCTGTTCTCGGGGTTTTATCCGGTCGAGGAGGAGCAGGCCGCTCAGGAGGTCCCGTCTGGCCTGGACTGTTTCTCCCAGGGTAAATAAACCATCAGAATCCCGACATACACTACTGACCGTCACACTGCTGTACATAACTCACACCGATCTCACGTGTGCCGTAGATGCCGGCGTGTGCTCGGTTCCCCTGCTGACGCCCTGCAGTAAAGCCGTGGTCAGTCAGGCGCTGAAGGACAGCTTTAACGGCTTCTCCAAGGTCCAGCGCGTCTGCGGGATCTCCAACAGTGAGTCTTCACTGCTCTTGTGAACGCTGCTGTTTGTTTTGTGGATGGACGTGTTTGTGACGCCCTCTTTGTCCCCGCAGACCCGCACAAGTGGACCAAGCAGCACGTCTTGCAGTGGCTGTACTGGGCGTCCGGAGAGTTCAGTCTGACCAACATCAGCTTCTATAAGTTTGACATGAACGGGCAGGAGCTGTGCGACCTGGGAAAGGACGGATTCCTGGATCTGGCTCCCGATTTCGTGGGTGATATCCTGTGGGAGCATCTGGAGCAGATGATGAGAGGTAACACAGAATTCTGGTCTCCAGGGTTCGTACAAGGTGCTTAAAGTGCTTGAACATGACTTTTTGAAATTGAAGGCCTGGGAGTTCCTTAAAAATAGCAATACTCCTGAAGAAGTACTGAAAAGTGTTTGAATTATTGAAAGACAATGTATCTACGAAAGAAGTGTTTAATTTTGTCAAAAAGCACATATCTATTACATAATTCAAAAAACATCATTCCATTCTCACTTATTTCAGTTAATGTCAGAAAACAATCGGGCTGATTAAGTAGTAGTACTAACAGTGTCGTGTAAACATGGCTGATGATGCGAAAAGAGCAACAGATGAACCGAATCAATTGAATCATTTACGCTGGAACAGCTCTGATTGATTCAGACTCATGACTTCGATCATTCATTCAAGCGATTCACTAGCAAAAACCAGAGCCATTCACTGTAAATTTCAACATCGCTTGTAACGATTGTAAAAAGCACGGAGTGATGGTGAACGAAGCTTTGCGTCGCAAAATGATTCGCTGTTTCGAAGCGCTCCAATCGGATCGCGTATCGCGAATCATTTGTTTCAGATCGGAACAGGCTCGTGAATCATTTCGCGAACTGAATTATTCAAATCAAATGATTCGCGATGCGCAAAGTTCCGATCGAAATGATTCGTGATCCACGCTTCGAGTCCTGATCTGAAATGATGGTTCGCGAATCATTATTCAGATCGGGATTTAGAGCGTGAATCGCGAATCATTTGATTCATATCATGATTTTGGAGCGATGTTGTGAATCTTTTTTTTTTTTCAGATTTTTTCTTAAACATTAGAAAACAGCAACCCATTAAGGTAGTACTGTAAAAAAGAAAAAAGAAATAAAGTAAAAGTGTAGTATAAGTTAGTATCAATACTTCGCATTTGTTTAACTTCATTTTTGCCATTTATATTAGTACATTTGTATCTATTTCTCATTTTTCTGAAATAATTTTCTGAAATCTGAAACAGAAGACATAAGTGAGATCTCTGACTGAAGTCCTTGAAAACCAAAAAAGTAGTGCTTGAAAAGTCCCTGAAAGTCTTGGAATGTTATGTTACAGTATCTGTACGAACCGGGGGTCTCAGACTTTCACAGGTTAGTGTAACGCACAATCTCAGACATTTGATTCGATGTGCTTTTGTCCCACAGCCTGTCAGGAGGATGAAGAAGCCAAAGTCTTGAGTCGGTCGTCTGAGTGCAGCTGGACGAGCAGCAGCTCCGGCAGTAAGTCTCCACTCACGTCACGTTATTCACCTGTAGATAACAGCGTTCAGATCGTTTGCTGCAGTAATCAGACCGATCAATGGCTTGTGTGTGTTTGTGTGTGAAGGTCTCAGTCTGGAGGAGTGCTCTCTGAGGGTTCCCGACACTCGCAGCAGTCTCCTGCGGGAGCTCTTCGAGACGTCTGACGAGTCGGGCCTGCTGTCGTCCGGTCAGGAGCTCTCCATGTACCCCAAACCGCAGCTCAGCACGGTCAGCGTCAGCTACGTGAGTCGGGAGCTGAAAGCGGCTCCGCGTCTGAGCGCAGCAGGTCGGTATAATATTCAGACACGTGTGTCTCATCACGTTCAGCTGCTGTCGTGGGGGCGCGTGTAGTGACGAACGCTCTGTTTCTCCACAGTGTCGTCCCGAGAACAGACGTCGGTGGAGAGCGTGGAGAACGGGGACGGCTCCGAGTGTGTCCTCCGCTCCTGGGGCAGCCATTCGTCCCTCGCCGACGCCCAGCGCGTCCCGTCTTACGACAGCTTTGAGGAGGAGCTGGGCGTGGCTCCGCTGGGCCTGAGCAAACAGGGACTGTCCTTCAAAGACTACGTCCAGGAGAGGAACGAGCCGATGGAGCAGGGCAAACCCGTCATACCCGCCGCCGTGCTCGCTGGATTCACCGGTGCGTCTCTACAGCTAACACAGTTTTGCTTTCGTAAAGCAATAGATAGTTTTCACTAAATGTGACTAAAAGCTGCACAAAACAGCAGCTGACACTCAGCAATTTAACACAACAACAGTTGTGGAGGGAGAAAATTGATACATTTTGGATGCATATCAATGTGAGACCACTTCTCTCTTAACTAAATGGTACAAAAACTATTCCAATATTTTTTTTTAGCTGTTTTGCATGAATCAATTAAGAAGCTAAAATATGCATTGATTTAAAATATGCATAATAAATTATTATTTATTAATATTCAGATTTACTATTCTAATCCCTATTTAAAGTATGCATTCATATGAATATTTGTATTAATAAAAAAATCTGATTTATTATTCAAACCTCTATTTAAAATATGCATTGATTTGAAAAATAAACATTAATATTTATTGATAATGAATATTCAGATTTGTTCTTCTAAATCCTAAAATATGCATAGATATGAATAAATATTCATACTTATTAATTATAAACATTCAGATTATTATTCCAACTTCCAATTAAAAATTTGCATTGATATAAATATATATATATATGTAATCATTAATAATAAATATCCAGATGTACTATCCTAACCCCTATTAAAAATATGCATTAATGTGAATAATGCATTCAAATTTATTCATTTGTAATTTAACATTTATATTTATTATTCTAAAATATGCATTTATAAAAACAATACATATTTGTTAATTATTCTAATCCTTATTTAGAATATGCATTGATATGAATATTACAGAATTTAAGTGGCCAAATGGTGCATTTTTTCTTACTAGTAAAAACATATTTGTGCATGTTGAATTGGTATAAATTCAAAACTTTCATTTACTATATCAAAAAAAAAAAGCTTTGCAATGCCCTCTAATGCCCTGTGTTGCTGCAAACCCTGATGCAAATTTTAATAACTAAAAATGTCTAAAAACATCATGCATACATTTGTTTATTATTCTAACCCATTTAAAATATGAATATTTATTGTTCATATCAAACATTAATATTTATTATTCTAATCCCGCATTGATATGAAGAAATTAAATGACTGTATTTTAGTAGTGGAAAAGTATTTTTCAAATGCATTTGCGTGTTGAATTGAAAAACTAACGGCTATGTTTAAAAACTCTGAGTCTTAACCTGTATGTCACTGCTGCTCAACAGGAAGTGGCCCCATTCAGCTGTGGCAGTTCCTCCTGGAGCTCCTGACCGACACGACCTGTCAGAGCATCATCAGCTGGACGGGCGACGGCTGGGAGTTCAAACTCACCGACCCCGACGAGGTGAGGAACAGACCTTCAACTAGTTCCTGGAGGTCTAGATGTTTCACGGTGATGAAATGTGATCTAACGCTGCTGTTCTTGTGACCGTCAGGTGGCCCGCCGCTGGGGAAAGAGGAAAAACAAGCCCAAGATGAACTACGAGAAGCTGAGTCGAGGCCTGCGCTACTACTACGACAAGAACATCATCCACAAGACTTCGGGGAAACGCTACGTGTACCGCTTCGTCTGCGACCTGCAGAACCTGCTGGGATACACGGTGGAGGAGCTGCACAGCATGCTGGGAGTGCAGCCGGACACCGAGGACTGAAGCGCTCGCGGGGAACCCTCGCGTCACGATCCAGACCTCAGCGGAGGTCTCTGTTTAAGGCGAACGGCCGGTTTGGTCACGCGGCCGACGCGTCGAGCGCGTTGAAAGCGTTTCTCGCTGCTGCGCTTCGCTAGGCCGAGCGTTAAACACACTTTGAGACACTTTGACACTGGATTTAATCTTTTGACAGCGCGTTCGCTGAACCCGATGATTCCTGTAATAATGTACATTAACCGAGAGACGGAAGAGCGTTTATTTTCCGGGACTGCCTTATCACTGCGGAGCTCGCGACGCCCTCGGGTCGTTTCTGATTAATTGAGAAATGGATTTTCAGGTTCGAATCACATCTGGTGGCCTTTCTAACGGAGAGACTGAGCTTTATTAACAATCACTCTGAACTTTGATTTCGCTTTGATTTGATGTGGATCGGTCCGACCGCTTCTGTGTTTCCTCATATTCCTGTATATTCTGTGAGCGTTTCGGTAGAAACCACTGTACATGAGATGATGTGTGTATTTATTTGAGTATAGCTGGTCTATGGAGCTGTTCTGTATCGTTGCTTGTTTTCGCTCAGGCCAAAGGGATGTGGAGTTTTCACGTCTGAATGTTTACGTTTACCAAAGCTACAGTAAAGCTGTGGGCGTTGGACAGACGGATCTGTCGGCGCTTTTTGCCAATTGTCTCGTTCTGATCTCACGGAACGACTTTCAGGATCAGAACGACTGTTTGACTGTAAATTTATGCTGTACATTCACTCCAGACTTCTGCGTTACTGTAGAGACGCTGGATTGTTGTTGTTACTATTATTATCCTAATTTATACAGAAACCATGTGATGATTCATGACTGTGTCTGTAAGTGTGTTTACGTTTGTATTTGATTGTTTTCTATATACAGCTGCTCTTCGGAGCAGGTCTATTTTACAGATAAATATATATGAAAAGAACGATGAGATTTATTGATCCGCTCAAGTGTTTTTAATGCAGTATCTCTTTATTATAAAGCCTTTATTAGTCAAAGCAGCTCTGCTTGTGCTGAACGTCCTCTGATTTGACACCGGTGGGAACATGTTCGGCGGGATCTGTGTGAGTTTGAGAGGCGTTTGACTCATGAGAATCTGTCCAGACGTGCATCTTTATGCCATGAACACGCTGTGAACAGTTTAATATCTTTGTGAAAGTCAACAAATAAATTCTCTTTAAATGACGTGACGTGTGGAGGCATTTCTCTCTGAATAAGGGTGTGTGTGCGTTTGAGATGTTCAGATATAAGATCCAAAGAAATTGAATAGGTTTCCTATGAAACAAAACTTTTTTTCGTCTACGGACGCTCATAGTTTCTGCAGGATTCTAACATTTTAAGAGCTCAATCTGTTGTATTTTATTTATTCCCAAGTCTAGAAAACACTCTCGAAATCAAACTTACTCGTTTTGTTTTTCAAAGCTCAAATGTTTTTCAATGAAAAACACCAGCTGTTGAGGTGACTTTCAGCTGTTCTATCTTAAAGCTTGTTTTAGATCATTTTAAGTCATTTTGAGGCCCCTAGTGGACCCGGGACCCCTGGTTGAGAAGTGGCGTTAGTGACTCACAGAAGCTTCTGGTTGAGTGTGTTTAACCCGCAGCTCTCAGACATTAAACACACAGCTGAGTCAACACTCCTGATAAAGACTCGAGCGATGCTCTCCATACACAGCTGCCCACTGCATACGGCCTTCACACACACACACACACACACACACATGTTGGGTTTACATGTTTTATGGGGACATTCCATAGGCGTAATGGTTTTTATACTGTACAAACCGTATTTTCTATCGCCCTACACCTACCCTACACCTAAACCTAGCCCTCACAGGAGACTGTGCACACTTTTACTTTCTGAAAAAAACTCATTGTGCATGATTTATAAGCCTGTTTCCTCATGGGGACCTCACAAATGTCCCCACAAGGTCAAAATTTACTGGTATTACTATCCTTGTGGGGACATTTGGTCCCCATAACATGATGAATACCAGGTGCACACTTCACTGACGAGTGTGTGTGTGTGTGTTATGTATACACTCCTCCTGTGAAGAGCTAATAGCTGATTACAAACATAATGAGAGATGATTTATCAGCGTACAAACACAGAATGAGCAAATCTGGGACGGGAAAGAATGAGGAAGCAAACTGATTATTATCCGTTCAGTAACGAGTTCCGCAGTCTTTAACTATATCTAATGACGATGATGCAGCTGAAGACAACGCCTCGTTCAAAAGCGCTTCACTCAACAGCCATAATTGTCCTATAAACATTCTACAAATTTACTATTCATATACGGATTAAATGTTTTTAAATCTCAAATGAATTGGACGGTTCATTCTTCATTCTGACTATTGAGACTCCAGAAGAAGTCTAGATGATTATTCTGTAAATGTTTAACTGAATAACTCACTTAACTATTGAACCCTTGGTTATTCTACACCTGAAATGCTGGGTTACGTTTCACACTGATCACAATTTACCCAAGGTATTATGGGTCATTCCGTGAAATTGGTGTGTTTTCCACTTTTTCTTGAAAAATTTAATTGAAAAATAAAATAAGTTTAATAAATATTTGTTAAATATCCATGTAATTGTGACATCTTAAAATAACAGGAAAGTCTTAGGCTATGTAATGTATTATTTTCCTACCTCATGTTTTGGTCAACCCCGTTACCAACACAAATGTTACTGGATACTATAGTTTAACTAGATAAAAAAGTTAGTCGAGACAAACTTTAAGCTGGCTTGAGAAAGCCAGAAAAGAAAGTTTTAAAAAGTTTGAAAAGTTTATAAAGTTAAAAAAGTTTAAGAAGTTTTAAAAAGTTTTAAGTTTGATGGTTTTCAGTCAGAAATAGTTTAAAGTCTAAAGTAGTTTTAAAATATTAAAGTTTGAATGTTTTGAAGGCAATATCAGAGATAGAGTTTTTAGCATGATACATTTTACTAGCAAACATATTTACCATTTTATTAACATGATTCTAGCATGTTTCTAGCATGATTACCAAGTTGTTAGCATGTTGCTAGCATGTTTCTAACATGATTAGCAGGTTTCTAGCATGTTTCTAGCATGATTAGCAAGTTGTTAGCATGTTTATAGCATGATTAGCAGGTTGCTAACAAGTTTCTAGCTTGATTAGCAAGTTGGTAGTATGTTTCTAGCATGATTAGTAAGTTGTTAGATTAGCAATTTGTTAGCATGTTTGTTAGCATGTTTAGCAAGTTGATTAGCCAGTTGTTAGCATGTTTCTAGTATGATTAGCAGGTTGATAGCAAGTTGCTAGCATGATAAGCAAGTTGTTTAGCATGTTTTAGCATGATTAGCAAGTTAGCATGTTCTAGCATGTTTCTAATGTGATTAGCAGGTTTCTAACATGTTTCTAACATGATTAGCAAGTTACTAGCATGTTTCTAGTATGATTAGCAGGTTGTTAGCAAGTTGCTAGCATGATAAACAAGTTGTTAGCATGTTTCTAGCATGATTAGCAGGTTCTTAACAAGTTTCTAGCTGGATTAAAAGTTGCTAGTATGTTTCTAGCATGATTAGTAAATTGTTAGATTAGCAATTTGTTAGATTAGCAATTTGTTAGCATGTTTGTTAGCATGTTTAGCAAGTTGATTAGCCAGTTGTTAGCATGTTTCTAGTATGATTAGCAGGTTGCTAGCATGTTGCTAGCATGATTAACAAGTTGCTAGCATGTTTTTCGCATGATTAGCAAGTTGTTAGCATGTTGCTAGCATGTTTCTAATGTGATTAGCAGGTTTCTAACATGTTTCTAACATGATTAGCAAGTTGCTAGCATGTTTCTAGTGTGATTAGTAGGTTGCTAGCAAGTTGCTAGCATGATAAGCAAGTTGTTAGCATGTTTATAGCATGATTAGCAGGTTGCTAACAAGTTTCTAGCTTGATTAGCAAGTTGCTAGTATGTTTCTAGCATGATTAGTAAGTTGTTAGATTAGCAATTTGTTACCATGTTTGTTAGCATGTTTAGCAAGTTGATTAGCCAGTTGTTAGCATGTTTCTAGTATGATTAGCAGGTTGATAGCAAGTTGCTAGCATGATAAGCAAGTTGTTAGCATGTTGCTAGCATGTTTCTAACATGATTAGCAGATTTCTAGCATGTTTCTAGTATGATTAGTTGCTAACAAGTTTCTAGCTTGATTAGCAAGTTGCTAGTATGTTTCTAGCATGATTAGTAAGTTGTTAGATTAGCAATTTGTTACCATGTTTGTTAGCATGTTTAGCAAGTTGATTAGCCAGTTGTTAGCATGTTTCTAGTATGATTAGCAGGTTGATAGCAAGTTGCTAGCATGATAAGCAAGTTGTTAGCATGTTGCTAGCATGTTTCTAACATGATTAGCAGATTTCTAGCATGTTTCTAGTATGATTAGCAGGTTGCTAGCATGTTTTTTCGCATGATTAGCAAGTTACTAGCATGATTCTGGTTGCTAGGCATAGATATATAGATAGATAGATGAGTTTGAATGGATTACAGTACAAATACAGTACAGTACATAGAAGGGAAGCTTGATTGAGTCTCAAGGGATTCTGGGAGTTTTGACAGGCACATTTGAACATTCCGTCAATGTAAGTCTATGAGATTTTTCCTAGTTTTAATCTTCATTTTTAGGAAAATCGTAAGTCCGATCAGTTAGAAAAGATACAACACGCCCAGTCAGATCAGGCTGAAGATCTGGGTTGAGTTTGGAGTTTGTAGAGTTAAAGCTCTAGGAGGAGATAGAGTTGATCATTTTAGTCTCAGAAGAATAATAATAACTAAGTTTAAGTCGGATTTCAGTAAATTGGCTTTCTCAAGTCAGCTTAATTAAAACTCATATGCCTGAATGATATAGGCACTGGCTCAATAATATACAGAGGGTGACCTTTAAAATGTTTGAATTTAACACAGACAATCTTTCAAAAACAGGGCCAAACTAATCAATGTCATCCCTGTTACCCACTCTAAAAAGTAACAGGTTTGACTCTTTCAAATTTGCTAACTGCTAGCTAATAGTCACGTTCACAAAAGCACATATTGTACGCTTTGAAAGGAGTTTACTTGTAGATATTGATCATATTAAATGTAAGAAATAACTTTACATTTACATTTTAAAAATGGTAACAGGATTGACATTGCACGACGTCCCCCTTCTCAGCCAAGCCTCGTAAATCATCAAAAACAGAACATTATAGAGGAGTGAGAGAAACATGCTTGTGTTTTAAGTGTTGGAATCCTGGAGGAGAGATGATGGAAACTCCTAGAAATGACGTCACTTGAATGTACATTATTTTACAAGGGTTTTTGATGAGGGTAACAGGGCTGACATGAAATCAGGGGATACCAATAAAATGATTTATATTTTATAGAACAAAATGCATACTTATGCCAAAAACACTGCTTAACAATGAGACTATATTTAGAACGATATGCAAATGAAATGTTTATATCATTTTGCCTTCATTTTGCAAATTAAAAGTCTTGCTGAAAAAGAAAAATCATAGTGAGTGACAGGCCAAAAACCTCACACTTACCAGCATGAATAATTTAACTGACTTATTTTAATGTAATATTAATGAAAGCATACATAGTATTATGTTTCTAAATTGCATATTTGTTATATTAACATTTGTGTTATATGAATTCTATGTCTGATGATTTCTTAGGGATGAAGAAGGCACCGATTTTATGAAATGATCCTTATGCTGCTTTCAGTTTACCTTGGAAATCAGAAGTCGGAGCTGGGAAACCCAAGATGGAAACCACTGTTAGCAAAACAAGTCAATTAAAAACAGATCAAAAGTGGTATTTTAACAGATAACGCCATTATGTCATGTCCACAAATATGGGTTGGATATTCCTGTGTGCACCACTGAGCAAATAAACTATATATTTACCTGCTGTTTCTCTTCTGCTGACGCACTGAGCAGCCATATTGGATTCTGAAGTTGGAGTTGTTGCGATTCCAAGTCGGAAATCCAACTTGTGAGGGTGTTCCAATTAAAAGTTCCTACTGGGAACTCGGAATTTCCAACTTTTGAGTACAAATGGAAATCAGCGCTAAACCTGGGTTCAAAACACTGGGGTAATGGTCTTATTTGCATATTTGTAATGTTAGTGTCACTGATTGGCTGAAGGCCAATATAACAAACTGAAGCACGGTGTTAAAAGCGGGTTTAAAACGACAATAACCTGGAGTTAATTGCAGTGTAAAATGTCCTTATGAACGTGAGGCAGACGTGATTAGTGTCTTTCTGCATGTGCGGACCTGTCTGTGTCTCTCCGTCTCCATAAATTCCCGTCCGCAAGCCGTTACCTGTGAACCGCTCCGTTACTAAACACAAAACCAGCCTTAAAGGAGCAGTTCACCCAACAACTATCATTCTGTCATCATTTATTCTCCTTCATGTCATGCATGACTTCATTTGTTCTGTGGAACATAAATATTTGGAAAAATGTATCTGAAAATCAACGGGGTCTAGTGTTCTTCATCTGATCCTTATTTGTGTTCAGTTCTGTATAAAATCATACAGGTTTGAAATGAATGAATTGATGATGAGAGAATGTGCATTTTTGGGTGAACTATCCCTAATGAATAACTGTACAGTCAACACACATAAAACACACTCTTAACTGCATCTTTACTGTACTGTACATCAGAGTGACTCATGAGTGATTCTGACTCAACCAGTTCCAGTTCAAACTCACTGTGTTTGTGTGTCATTTATATATGTATGTCGCAGACACACACGTTACGTTTGTTTAACTTTATTATTGAGGACATTACATAGACTTCTATTGACTTTCCATCAGGTTAATGATACTTTCTAAACCCCCACCTCTAAACTTACCCATCACAGAAACATGTGCACAACACTAGATTCACTAGATTTATAAGCTTTTTAAACTAGTGAGGATCAGTCAAATGACTCACTAGTGGGTAGTAATATTACTTCACGATATAAGTGAGGATATTTGGCTCTTACAACTATAGTTAAACAAGTACACACACACACACACACACACACACACTCAGTTTATTGGGCTTTTCCCTGTAATGTAATAAAGGCCTGTCGTTACAGCTGCTTGACGTCACGCTGTCATGGCAACCAGCCTGCGTTTCATTAAAACACTACAGCGAGTCCCTGCGAGACTTTATGTCTTTATCTTTATTTCAATGAGCAGGAAAACACAGCAGAAAAATCTGACATCAGCTGCTGAAACATCAGAAACCAAACAACAATTTGTTTGTGTAAAATTGTATATAAAATATATCAATACTATAGTAAATAATTTATACATATACATAGCCAGTCAAAAGGTACTGAACAGCAAGATTTTTAATGTTTTTTAACGAAGTCTCTTCTGCTCACTGAGCTTGCATTTATTTAATCCAAAGTACACATATTTTTACTAATTAAAATAACTGAATATATTTAAAACTGTAATTTATTTCTGAATTTATCATCATCATTACTCCAGTCTTCAGTGTCACATGATCCTTCAGAAATCATTCTGATATGCTGATTTACTGCTCAACAAACATTTATGATTATTAGCAATATTTAAAATAGTTTTGTATATTTTTTAGGATTCTCTGATGAACCAAAAGATCAGCATTTATCTGAAATAAAAAAGCTTTTTTTAAACATTTTATGCCATACCATTCAAAAACTTGGAGTAGAAATTAATACTTTTATTTAGTAAGGATGCTTTAAATTGATCAAAAGTGATGATAAAGACATTTATAATGTTACCAAAGATTTCTGTTTCAGATAAATGCTGTTCTTCTGAACTTTCTATTCATCAAGGAAACCTGAAAAAACAACAACAATGTAACAATAAATGTTTCTGAGCAGAAAATCTGAATAATAGAATGATTTCTGAAGGATCATGTGACCTGAATAATGATGCTGAAAATTCAGCTTTCATCACAGAAATCAATTACATTTTAACAGATACTCAAATAGAAAACAGTTATTTTAAATAGTAAAAATATTTCAGAATTTTACAGTTTTTGCTGAACTTTGGATCAAATAAATGCAGGCTTGTTGAGCAGAACTTCAAAAACTTGACTGGTAGTGTATTATTTTATCTTACTTTTAATAAACTTCTATACAAGTGGGTGAGGCCATTTGTAAGTCTGGTTTCTGGTGTCATTAGCTGTACAAAACAACTTATTTTGCCGCTTGATATTGCAAACGGGTGTGCCTTACATCATTTGAATGTGTTATCTTAATTGTAAGCACACTGGTTTGTAGTGCAAGCAGTTTTGTTTACTGAAGCGGAAGTCTGGTACATTCATGGTTAAGGCTTGATGGTATGCAATTTTTGTCACTGTTTTCGCATTACTGTGAGGGGTAGGTTTAGGTGTAAACGTTAATAAAAACAGATGAGTCGAACCCATAACCTTGGCGTTGCAAGCGCATGCTGTGCGCCTTGGGCTCCAGGATTGATCTGTAAGGCGCTGATCTGTAAGCACACATAAGCTTCAGTAATATTTTCTCTCTCTCAGAGGTATCTGCATGAATCCGCCTCCGCAAAACACCCACGCGCGCGCCTTATCAGCGCTTGATCGCAGCGCCGGACCTGCTGAACCAGCCTCTGAGACTCAAACAAAGAGGCCTTGATTGACAGCACCAGCCTGTTTGTGTTTCTTGGGAAACGTCTTACTGAAGCGTCACTTACGGTCAGCGCTGGGCTTGGAGAGGAGGAGGAGTCACGGGCTCCTCAGCACCTCCTCCTGCAAACCGGCGCGTTCTGCTCTAGACTGAACAACGCTGGTCTGAGCTCTGAGCTCTGATCTCAGCACAGTTTGCTCGACAGGAATCTTGTCGTTGCGCTAGCACAATCACAGGACGCCCTTGAAGTCGCAGTAGCCCTGATGTGAACTTCCTCTGTTCAGACAAGACATGCACAACAGCGAAACTCTGAAAACCACATCGCTGCGTTGCTTCGAGAACATTTGCGCAATCCGAGGCACATGCAAATTTCCCGCGGCGGGGGGTTTATTGCGGCGGGCGTGTCGAAACGAGCGCAGCCGATCGTGGATGTTCAGTGCGGTTAGATTATGACGCATGTGAACGCGTTTACCGAGTCAATTAGAATTCACACAGATATGAATAAGCCGACAGCGCGCTCATTGATGGCTGTTTGGGTTACTTATTTATCTAAGAGATAACCTGCTAATGGTACACTAGTCAGCGGTGGGTAAACACAGACAGGCACACCTGCGTTTATGACACACAGCAGCTGCTACATGTGAACCGCACACATGAACTCATGAACTTCCGGTAGCCGCGCTCAGCACGGCTTTACCTGTTAAGGTGAGGTGCAGTGTGTGTGTGTGTGTGTGTGTGTGACCAATGCATCAGCGCAGGGATTTCCCCACAACACTAAACTGTGTTTCCTAACTCAACCATCACCAATACTAATGATCTGAGGACAGGGTTGCCAAGTCCGCGGGTTTTTCTGCAGAATTGGGCTATTTTAACACTGTTGCTGCGAGGTTGAAGCGACCCCCAAAACGTGATATTTATTCCCTGAAATGCAAATTTTACCAGTGAAACCTTGCCAAAAACGTGTATTTTACATAGACTGGAAAATATGGACGTAGTGTCCGTGACGTCACCCGTAGGTTTCTGAAGAACATTTTTGAAGCTCTTAGTGGGCGGGAGTCGGCCGTCGCCATCTTGGAATCGCGTCATTGCACGTCACTCCTGGATAATCGAAAATGGGCAAATAGCACGACGGTGGTGACAGCAGCGGCAATCCACCTGTCACTCAAGTGGCCACGCCCTAAATTATGCAGAACTTTAAGGCTTAATATAATTTAAAGGGATGAGTTATAAAAAATGCACCCCCCTCACAGTTGACATGAAGGGCAAAATTAGCTATGTAGACCAAAACCACTACTTGTACCAGGCGGTAAACATTTTTTTCTGCTGTAAAGTTGGGCATTTTAACATGGGGGGTCTATGGGATCGATTCCCCTTTGTGGCCAGTCTCTGGCGGCCAGTCGATGAATTGCAGTTTTAGTCACTTCCGCATTGGTTTCAAGAGGGAGACCGGGAGGTTGCCGCTTGGTATTTTACCCCACAGAACTAGGGTCGCGACTTGTTCTGCGTGTTGCATATTGAGTCTGTTGAGTCTGTCAGTCTGTTAGTTTTTAATTGTCATAATTAAGAAAATTTGCCTTTTTAAGAACACTTTTTATTAATTATTTTTTGCAGTACACTGTAAAAAACAATTTGTTAATTCAACTTAAAATAATTTGTTACCCTGCTGTCTTAAAATTTTAAGTTCAGTCAACTCAAAAAAAGTTTAGTCAACTTGAAATGTTGAAAAGTTGTACTAAGTGACAACTTCGATATTTGAGTTCATTCAACTTAAAATTTTAAGGCAGCTGGGTAACAAGCCCAGCTTTTAAGTTTAACAAACCAATTTTATGTTTAGTCAACTCAAATATCTAAGCTGTCACTTAGTACAACTTAACATTTCAAGTTGACTCAACAAATTGTGTTTTTTTGTTTTTTTTTACAGTGCAGTTTTCACACAAAGGATGCACGGATCTCATCAAGTGATCTAGCACCACCGACGTAAATGGTCAAATGCACACAGAAAAACATACAAAACGTATATGTGCTTTATCTCGCTTGCATGTACGTGCTAAGAAACATAGATATGCGCATATGATAACGGATGTAAATCTGTATTTACATACAGTAAATGTATTTCTCGCACGTGTCCCACAAAATCACATCTACTATCCCACAACAGATCTGTTGCCAGATGGTCACCCTATGCGGAACGTGATTTTTAATGGGGTACCCTTCTCTAAACGCGATTGGGCTAGTTTTGAGTAGCATTTGGGTAGGATTTGTTGTGAATACCTGGCAAGTCTGCCTATGGCAGTTAAACCAGATTGCGTTATTCAGATAGATATAAGCATGCCAACAGTTTAACTAATTTTAAGTAAATTATTCAACAAGATTACTCCCTCCAAACTGTTAAACACCCTATCTACCACTTAACAACCACCCAGAACATCCAGCAACAAACCAACAACAACTAATAACTAACGCGGGGATTCTGGTCCTTACCTTCATTTAAATAAGAACTAAATTACAGAGATTTCAAGCTGTGTAAACGAGCATGATCATCAAACTCCATAACTGTGTTTGTCTAGTTATGACATGCTGTGAAATATGTTCTGGGGTAGAACATAATCATTACACAAATAAAGCAGTGGATCTGAACAGAACATGATCAGACACATTAATCAGTGTGTGTGTGTGTGTGTGTTTAGGGTGCGTCTCATATCAAGCGCTGCTGATGGTTGAGGAACTTTGGAATTCCTCTTTCGGTTCAGAACTAGCTGACACATGCAGACCAGCATTAGCACAAGAGTGAGTGTGTGTGTGTGTGAGGGAATGTAGGCCTGTGTGTGTTTGTGTCTGAGAGTGAGTTTGTGTGTGTGAGAGTATATGTGAGTGTAAATAAGAGTGTGTGTGTGTGTGTGTGTGTGTGTGCACCTGGTATTCATCACATTATGGGGACCAAATGTCCCCACAAGGATAGTAATACCAGTAAATTTTGACCTTGTGGGGACATTTGTGAGGTCCCCATGAGGAAACAGGCTTATAAATCATGCAGAATGAGTTTTTTTGAGAAAGTAAAAGTGTGCACAGTCTCCTGTGAGGGCTAGGTTTAGGTGTAGGGTAGGTGTAGGGTGATAGAAAATACGGTTTGTACAGTATAAAAACCATTATGCCTATGGAATGTCCCCATAAAACATGTAAACCCAACATGTGTGTGTGTGTGTGTGTGTCGGAGGCGCTTGATTATCAGCACGGCAGGACGTGGGAAGACCTGAGATCTTTGACACGGACACACTGTGAGATTCTCAGCGCTCCCACTGAACGTCTTCACACTTTCACCGTCATCGTGAAACATCGCGCTGAATATTCAGCTGAAAAACACACACTCATTCACCAGATGAAGGAGAACACGAGGCCTCGGGCTGAAAGATCATCAGATGAAATGCTGTCTGATTCACACTGGCCTTATGAAGCGTCTCTGGATTGGCAAATGAGGAAAAGTTTTGAATGATGGAATATTTAAATGAAAAGAATATTTCAATAACTTTCATTGAGATTTCCATGCTTTGGTTGAAAACCCCTTCAGTCCTCAGTTCAATTGAAAATGATAACGTTATCAAAATTATAATGAATAAGAGGTGGTCCCAAAACTTTTTATTAAACTAAATGATTTAAATGTTAATAATAACATTCCCTGGCATCTGTCTATAATTAAACGGTGTTTGTTAAGGTTTCACTGCTTTTATTAAAATATAGCATTTTCTAAATTACAATCAAGCACATTTTGTTTTATAATTATAATAAAATACTTTTATTATAAATTATGAAATAAGAAATTGCACAATTTTGTAATAAAATGGCAATTATCTGTCTTTATTTTTTTTTCATTGAGCTTTCCCTGCTTTTGTTGAAAAATACCACAGTTCTCAATTTAAAATTATAATGTTATCAAAATTATAATAAAATATCCCTAGTTTTCTACTGTTTAAGAAAAAAACTGTAAAGAAGATTCGCGAAATCGCTCCGAAATCCTGATATGAATCAAATGATTCACGAACCATTATTTCAGATCAGGACTCGGAGCGTACACGAATCATTTAGATCGGAACTTTGCGTGTCGCGAATCATCTGATTTAGATCGGGACTTCAAATCGGTTAAGGCTAGAAGGAATACAGCTCCAGCTACTGGGCATGCGCACACCAATCTAACGTTATTTTTGTCACACTGTACAACAATACAACTGTTTTTGTATTATAGTAAGGGCTAAGTTTAGGGTTAGGGTAGGCGTAGACATAAAAAAACACAATCCAATAGGTAGAACAATTCATTTGATCGTTAGTTTCCGGTCGGAGCTGTATCCTCTAGTACGATGCATTGTTGTGGAAACGAACTAGATGGTCTGTTTCCCGAACACGGTCACATCTCCGTTTGAACCACATTAGTTCAACAATGTAGGGCCGGTGTTAATGACGTCACCGAGTAATAACGTCTGCTATTTAACTGATTATAGATCTCTAAAATGCAGCTATTTTGAACATGGCACCCGATTTACTAATTTACTATGTTTTGTTCCCTGTCATTTCACTCTATTTTAGTGATGGGTCGTTCTTGAACGATTCGTTCATTTTGAACGAATCTTTAATGTGACTCGGGACGAACGAGTCATCTCGGGGAGTGATTCGTTCAGTCGCGCATGCGCAACATCCTATTAGGTTCTGTACTCGAATTAGTTCAGCTGTTTCGAGCATAGACATATATAGAGAGTAGACGCCGCATCGACCGATACTCCCTACTGGGGCTGACGAGACGTGGGGCCGCCATCTTGGACCGGTCACCCGCTCCACTCAGTGTAATCTGTTTGGCAGGTGTAATGAGCTGTCAACGCATTTAATTAATCATACCTCACGGAATACCGAACTGATTTTCACGCGGTTTTTTTTGCTGCAAAGGTCATAAATGTAGCTGTAATACATGACACATGGTTTGGCGTATTTTAATATTGATAGTGAGCTTAACAGTAATATAATGAATATCTCCGTTCCTGTGATAGTATTGGGTCTTTTAAGAGGGTCTAAAGACTTACAACATGGACTTAGTTCATTAAGCACTTCTAATGCGTTATGGTTTGTATAGTTTTATTCTATTTTCATTTGGCTGTTTATTAATTTGACATTGTTGTTCATTACTGATATTCTCCTTAATGTAGTCTTACCATGCTGTTATTATATTTTGCTTGAATTGACATTGTTTATTATTGCTGTTTTCCCTCATTTTCATTGTTTATTTCATTATGCTATTGACTGAACTGACGTTGTTCATTTTTGCTATTCTCCTTATTAGCTATAATCTGACCAACATCTCAATCTGTTCCCTGTTAAATTTAAGTATTATATTGTTTTGTATTTATGTCACTTTGGACAAAAGCGCAACCATAACCATATAAGGTGTAGGCTATGAAAGGAATTTTGCAAATCACACACTATAAATATGATAGAGAAGCAGAAACAGATAGTGACGGTAAAGGTATTTTAATAAGTTGAAGAAACACTATATGAATATTACATTAGAGTCTACTTGGAGTATTTCATTCTCTCTCGCTCACACACACACACACACACACTAAAAACCCTGAAAAAGGACTGTAATCCCCCGAGCCCTGCTTTCGATGGTCCGCCGATTGGAGCAGGAATATCCTACAGTGTTCAGGCATGTTCTCTCACTTCTGCTGCTGCTACGCGATGTAATCAATTCCACAGTATGCCCGGTCCAAGATGGCGGCCGCATTTCTCGTTTCCAGCAGCCAATGCGGCGTCTATGTCTATTATGTCTATGGTTTCGAGTCTTCGGGTTTTTAGAGTCGTTCGTTCACCTTATGGGGCTGTCACGTGATGAACGAACGACTCGAACCCGAAGACTCGAGAGATGAACTAATCTATCCTCTTTCCGGCTCAGACTGCGTTGGTTAGCTAATTGGGCTGTCAGGTGATGAACGAACGACTCAAACCCGAAAACTTGTCAGATAAGAGGTGAGGTGAGCGAATCATAGACTAAAGACCCAGGTAAACAATGAATTAATATTTTCTGTTTCTTATAGCATTATAGTTTTGTTTTGTTTTAAGTGTGTTTGTGTAAACAGTAGATGTGTTAGGGAGGTAACAGGTAACATTTTAATTATATTTTGCTAAAATGAACGAAATGACTCGAAAAAAGATTCGTTCATTTTGCTGAACGAGACTCAAAGGTCCGAGTCGGTAAAATGATCCGAACTTCCCATCACTACTCTATTTGATGTTTGATTCATCGCGGGTTCCCTCTTACGTCATACTCCGGGGTTCCCTTAGGCATTTATGCGAATGCGCACTATTCATAAACGGCGCTTACAGAGGACGTGCAAAAATACATAGATTAAAATGCAGTTATAGTTAGAATTGAAGATGAAGATTGCACTGCGTGCTAGCTTGCTTACTGTGCAGAAGAGCGTAATTTATTGAACCTATATGTCTTACTAACAAGGAACTATGCTTCTAACCACAGGTCGAGAGCTGTAGTTCCAACCACATAAGTTTGTGACGCTGTTTGCGAATGTTCGTTTGGACTATCGTTGAACTATGTTGGTAACGACAGAATTTGCGACCATACTGGCTAACGATGCTTTTGGGAAACTTTTGGTTCATCTGTTACTCTTTTCGCATCTTCAGCCACGTTCACACAGCAGCAGAATACGGTTGTCAATACCAGATTTGATTTCTTAATACGGTTACGTTCACACACAGTATGGTTATTTACGGGTGTGACAACCGTATTCTATAACCGAACTCACGCCTGTAAATGTTCAGGACTCAAAACCGCATTCTTGGAACACACGCGCTGTGTGAACGGAACTAGTGTCTGTCACGTCATTTAGTGTGTGAGAGATTTGGAGGTAATGTTTCGGCAACTTACAGCGACGGGGAAATGAGCTGTGTCGTCTCCAAGTTGTATATCCGGTCTCCACCGGAGCCGCTCCTCCCGTCAGTTTCGTGTTCTGCTCCACTTCACATTTGAACCCCGCTGTCGGTTGATGATGATTTAATGGATGAACTCGCGGCTCGATTGGACTCTTGTCGTGTCAGAAAGTGGTAATACGGATGTCGCTATCTTTGATATTGCTTTCGTCACAGGAATATCGGCTTGACTCCTGTTGCCCGTTCACACAGACACTATTCGAAAAGCGACTGTAAGCTTGTGTGAACGGGACATTTCGAGACTCACAACCTCATTACTACTTACTAAGCTGGATTGTTTGCTGACATTAACTGAAATAAGTGAGAAAGGTATGATGTTTTTTGAATTGCATGAAACAAAATGAAACACTTCTTTCATAGATACATTGTCTTTCAATAATTCAAACCTTTTTTTAAAACTTCTTCAGGAGCTTTGCTATTTTTAAGGATTTTCCAGGCCTTAAATTTCAAAGCTCAAATTCAAATTCCTTAAGCACCTTGTAGGAACCCTGATTTTAATAATGCATTAGTAACTAAGATTAATAAATGTTATTGTTCATTCTTAGCTCATGTTAACTAATGAACCTTATTATAAAGTGTTAACAAAAATGGTCTTGTTTTAAAATTATAATAAAATACTTCTATGATAAATTATGAAATAAGAAATGATCTGTTTTTGTTTTTACTGAGGTTTCACTGCTTTTGTTCAAATATAATATTTGATAAAGATCCCTTTTTAATATAAAATTCAAATTTTTCAAAGTTTTCAAACTTATAAGTATTTCTATAAGTAGTCATCAATTAAGAAATGGCAAAATACAATGATTTAAATATTAACTAATGTAATTATCCAAAATATATATATATATATATATATATATCAGTTTCAGTTTTATTTTAGCTGAACTTTACAACCCGGTTGCTGTTTCTTGTAACTGATGGTTGTGGCGCCACCGTGTGTCCAAACTCAGAAACACAGTTCACTTCGACTGGAGAAAGACACTGACTTCACAGCAGTATAAAACAAAATCCATCTTTAATGCAAATGCAGACCAGTGTACAGTGGTTTGTTCATGTGTAGAGGTTACTCTGGAGCTCGCTGACTCGTGTGATCTTCTGCAGCACGTCTGCGCTGGGATTCTGATCCAGCTGCAATCGAGAGACAGACACTGAGTCTCATGAGACGAGAAGCGGTGAAACGCAGAGAATCCTCACACTCACACTCACCTTTAGCACGGCGCTCACAGCCGCTCTGTACGTCTGCATGGTGAGCGAATCCGGCTGGAGCACGTCGCTGTAGCACTGGTAGAGAACGGCCGCGATCCGCTGAACCTGACAGTGGCTGAGCACTGAACACACACCACAGTACATTTAAAGTTGGGTCAAAAGTAATCTAAAAGTAATCCAAAGGACATTTTCATCATGTAATTTGTAATCAGTAAGTGACGCACCTGCCGCAGCCAGTCCGGTGCTGATGTTGGGCTGCTCGAGCGGAGGACACGCGACGGGACCCTTGTGCACGCTGGTCCTCAGAGAACGCAGGAAGGGCACGCTGCTCCCACTCAGGTAGTCTGGTGTTTTATATTCAGTCGCACAGCAGTCAGAGAGAACGGTCACCGTCAGATCCCTCGTCTGAACGCAGCCGAACACCTGCGGACGAAAACCACACGCGTGAGCCACACATTCACGTTCAGAGATGATGTAAACGCTCTCTCTGTGTTAGCGCTTCACCTTCTCCGTCCACTGGAACAGCTGATCTTCAGCCACGTAACACGAGCACTGGCATATCAGCACCTGCGCAGAACACGGCACACGTTAAACACGCAGTCAGGAATCATGCTCATGTTGTTTTTCAGTCATTTTGATCTGGACAGGATTTTCTTTTCCAATGTTATCACTGTTATCACATTGGACTAAAACTGACATTGGACTTTGCTGACTTTCTGAGAAAATGTATAATTTTTGTACTTCTTAAATTTTTGTTTTGATTTTTGTTTCCATAACGGTTGCCAGGTTGTGAAGATAAAGTGAAACATTGGGTATAAAAGAGAGAAACTGATTGAGGGATTTAAGCTCTTGACATCTGGCAACCACACGCACATGAAAACTCATGGAGGTTTAGATTTTTCTACTTTTTTTGCTGAAAAAATAGAATATTGAGAGTTGTTTAAACTATATTTTAGTCGTCTTTAATTGGCAGCGAAACTGAGCAGCCTTATTAAAATTCTTGTAAATCTCTCATGATGCTATATTATCACCAAATTATTTATTTAGTGTCTAAATTCAGATCAGTAAAGCCTGTGATCAATCCGCTTCAAAAACAAATACAAAACCTGTGTAAATGGTCAGAAAACCAGATTGATCCAAGAGATTTACAAACCTTTTTTAAAATGCTGGTCATTTTTGACCAGGTACAGAATTTTCAGCAGCACAAGTGTTCATTTTGTCAGTCATTTATTAATCTAGTCTTAGTCCCGTTGTCTCAACCCGTTTGTTTGTTTAGTCACGTTTTAGGTGAGTAACGATCGGGATTTCAGTCTAGTCTGAGTCAATGAAAACTTACTCACATTTTAGTCATGCTGCATAATGGTTAAACTGATAATCACACTTATAATCATAATTACAGATCAGGATTGTTGTCAGTGAGAAAAGACATTAGAATTACTGCACTTTCACCTATAAGCACATTTGGTTTCCTGATTTATGATCAGAAATAGAAACACACTTGATATTATGAAAACTGGTAAAACTCAGAAGTGAGAACAGTGACATTCCTAATAACTTCAAACTGTTCCAAATTATAGCCATGACTTTTTTCTGAAAACAACAACAAAAATGTCTTTGTATTGTGGCACAGATGTTCATTCATTCAGCCTCATCTGAGCAGAATCTGCTAAAAAACATCACTAAACTCCAACTTACATGTGTGTGGATGTTTTCAGATTATCAGCGCTTTTTCTGCAGTGTAAGAGAGGGGTTGTGTGCGAATGGTTGCCAGGTTGTGAAGATAAAATAAAACACTGGGCATAAAAGAGAGCTGCTCTGATTGGGGGATTTAAGCTCTTGACATCTGGCAACCACACACATGAAAACTCATGGAGGTTTAGATTTGTTCTCCTTTTTTTGCTGGAGAATTTGAATATAGAGTTTTTATTTTTTAAACTACATTTTAGTCTTGCCTTTATCCAACAGCAAAACTGACCAGCATTACTAAAATTCTTGTAAATCTCTCATGATGCTGTATTATCACCAAATTATTTATTTAGTGCCTAAACTCAGATCAGTGAAGCCTGTGATCAATCAGCTTCAAAAACAAATACAAAACCTGTGTAAATTGAAAGAAAACACACTGATAAATAGATTGAATCCAAGAGATTTACAAGCTAATTTTAAAATGCTGGTCATTTTTTACTGGTCATTTTATTAATCTAGTCTTAGTCCTGAGTCAGTTTTTATCATATTTTAACAACCTGTCCTGTCATTTGTTTAGTCACGTTTTAGGTGAGTAACAATCTGGGCATTTCAGTCTAGTTTTAGTCAATGAAAACTTACATTTTAGTCATGCTGCATTATGGTTAAATTAATAATCACAGTTATAACCACGATTACAGATCAGGATTGTTGTCAGTGAGTAAAGACTTATTAATAGACTTATTAAAGAATTATTAAACTTTTAGTTGAAAATGATGAAAACTGGTAAAACTCAGAAGTAAAAACAGTGACATTCCTAATAATAACTTCAAACTGTTCCAAATTATAGCCATGACTTTCTGAAAACAACAACAAAATGTCTTTGTATTGTGGCACAGATGTTCATTCATTCAGCCTCATCTGAGCAGAATCTGTTAATAAACATCACTAAACTCCAACTTACATGTGTGTGGATGTTTTCAGATTATCAGCGCTTTTTCTGCAGTGTAAGAGAGGGGTTGTGTGCGAATGGTTGCCAGGTTGTGAAGATAAAATAAAACACTAGGCATAAAAGAGAGCTGCTCTGATTGGGTGATTTAAGCTCTTGACATCTGGCAACCACACACATGAAAACTCATGGAGGTTTAGATTTGTTCTCGTTTTTTGCTGAAGAAAATAAACAGTAAATTTGGAAATAGAGCGTTTTTATTTTTTAAACTACACTGTAGTCTGTGTCTCGTCTTGTCTCGTCACCAACAAATTTTTTTGGTCATAGTTATTGTTAATAAACGAACATTGTTCCTTACAGACGGACTGTTTTTCTGCTGGTACAGGATGCAGGATGGCTCTCCGGGGCCCGGGGCCGTGTCCGGCCGGCCCGTTCTTTGGCTCCGCTCGTTCCACAGCGACACCCATCCGACCGCCGTCCATCCGCCGGAGCTCAGCACGTACGCCGAGATGAAACCTGAAAAACACGAGAGCTGTGTCTCAAACCGAGGGTCGTGTGAAGGATCTGCAGCGTCTGGAGTCTGACGACTCACCGGTGGCGTTCGGACCCACAGCGATGATCAGATCCGAACACGGCACAGATCCACCGTCTGTCTGTGAGAGCCAATGAACATGAACGGACCTGGAAGAAACCAGCAAACACAGATGATACATCATATTCAACTTATACATACTATAATCCCACTTTATGCATACTACATCCAACTTTATATTATGTCCAACCTATATCAAACGTTATATGTATTATATCGGACTAAACACAGCTGAACAGACCGACATGACGTGTGAATTGAGTGATCAATACAGTGATGATCAGAAACACGTGATCAATACACAGCATCAGAAACACATGCGCTGAACTGAAACCGAAAGTACCGTGTGTTTATTCAGTCTCTTTTCAAACTGATGATGAAATAAGACTTTGGCTACAATGTTACAGACTGACACGGGTTGTTATATTATGAATAAACATGATACATTGTTTCACCTCTTCTCTTCTATTTCGCGTCGGATCTGTTCATCTTCCTCGTTTTGATTCGTCATGTCGTCATACTCATCCTCTTCAACTGCTCTCGAGTACACCGATAAAACTTCACCGAAAAATGTGGCCATATTAGACGATTTAGGAGATTAATTCATTAAATACAACTTGAAGGTGCTGTGTAATGATCGCCGCTCCGCTATTAGCCTGACACACACCGGAAGTACTGGCTGCAGTTTTACGACAAAAGACTTTTATTTTGTTTTTAAGTTTCGTCACCTCAACACAGCCGTGTGACAATCCGTTTGAAAAAACTTTTATTAATAATAAATAAATTAATTAATAATATTGTTAATATGTGACCCTGGACGACAAAAAGTAGCTTCTAAAGTAGCTTACCAAAACCAGTCTTAAGTATCACGGGTATATTTGCAGCAATAGCCAACAATACATTGTATGGGTCAAAATGATCAATTATTCTTTTATGCCAAAAATTCATTAGGATATTAAGTAAAGATCATGGTCCATTAAGATATGTTGTAAATTTCCTACCGTAAATATATCAAAACCTTATTTTGGTTAGGTAATATGCATTGCCAAGAACTTGACTATTTTTATTATTATTAACGCCAGTGTTGAATCACAACTCACAATCAGAATCTCACTTTTTTGTAGATTATAGACTTTATCTTTAAAATTATTCTTGAATCTTTACAGATTTGTGAAATGTCCGGATAATCACCTGCAGACTCTGTTGGGGGTATATTTATTTTGAAATTGGTATATAATATTATTGGTATATAATATTTTGAAAGCCAAAATATTAAATGCCATGGATGAATATTTACTGAGTAACCCACTATTTTGTAGAGGGGGGTCAAAATGGCAATTTTCACCTGAAATTCAACTTGGGAGAACTTGCAACTTGATTAACTTCACCTGAGTCAAGTTACGGGCGGTAAAAATGACTTCAGAAAGATGACGGCATCATAATGTTATGTTTACACAGAGATTGGTAGTTCTATTAGAAAAATCTGTGACCATTCAAAATAGAGAAACAACAGTTAATAGTTAATAAAAATGTAACGTTTTATTAGCTCAGGTACCAATGCTAACAGATATTTTTTAAGATAACTTTTAATGTTAATAATGTATTAGTAAATGTTGAAATTAAAATTAATGTTAATTCCTTAGAAGTGTTGTTCATTGAATATTTGTGCTGTATTTTCTATTGGCAATTTGATACGCAGTTTTCATATGCTACACCTTGCCCACCTGGTTTTATGTAGGCCCACCCACTTAAACATTTCTGGCCTCACCCCTGGTTTAAAGAGCACTAAATGAGTTCAGTATGTTATTTCATAAGATAAAAAATGTCTGTTTGTAATGTAAGGTTTACCACTGGTATAGCTTTCTCCGTTCTATCAGAGCAGAATAAAGGGGAGAGACGTGTGTCCAAAGAATTAATTTGTGCTCTGTGTTTCTGCAGAATAAAAAACCCTGAGACCTCCATCGTCAACATCATCTTTATTGAATAAAACCACAACCAGAGTAACCTGCTGCATAAAAATGGTGTTGTGCCAATCTACATATATTCGTCTGTGTTTGCGCAAATCACTTGTGATCCAGCTTCACTTACAGCAGAAGTGAGTATAAGGTTTTTTTTTTTATTAATCTTTGCGATTGCCTTTCCTAATAACATGCTAGTTAGCAAGTTTAGCAGCTAAACACGGCTTAATGTGGCTAAAGTAAACAGGCTCGTCACTCCACAGAGAGAAGAGAGGGGGCGGGGCGAACAGAGCTCATTTGCATTTAAAGCAACCTTGACCAGAACAAGATGATTTGATTTTGGCAAGGTGAAAAAGGTGTTATTTACACTACCATTGAGAAATTTGAACCAAAGCATGTTATAGACTTTTCATTAAGACCCTAAAGAATCATATCAACTTGTGGAAAATGGGCATCCAATGACCCCTTTAAGAGCAGCCCTAAAGAAGCCATCTCCTCTGCGACCATCTATGATGTGTTGAGGCATTACTTCAGTGAAAGTTCTGGATCATGTCAACCTCTGGCTGACTTTTATGTGACACGACCCAAAGCAAATGAGTGCCCTGTTGACTACTGAGTTAGCAGACAGTCATTTGCAGACACAAGGTGCAAAGATGAAAAACATGAGCCTACATAAACCTATTAGTAAATGGACAGTTACAGAAATCCAGGGGGCCATTGATGAACACCAGAGGGATGTCCAGTCTAAGAAACTGCCTGTCTCACATCAAGTTAACACGGTCCAAGTCACTGCAACTAAAGTCTCAACTTACCCTCACGCTGGCACAGATGTTCATTCATTCAGCCTCATCTGAGCAGAATCTACATCACTAAACTCCAACTTACATGTGTGTGGATGTTTTCAGATTATCAGCGCTTTTTCTGCAGTGTAAGAGAGGGGTTGTGTGCGAATGGTTGCCAGGTTGTGAAGATAAAATAAAACACTGGGCATAAGAGAGAGCTGCTCTGATTGGGTGATTTAAGCTCTTGACATCTGGCAACCACACACATGAAAACTCATGGAGGTTTAGATTTGTTCTCGTTTTTTGCTAAAGAAAATAAACAGTAAATTTGGAAATAGAGCGTTTTTATTTTTTAAACTACACTGTAGTCTGTGTCTCGTCTTGTCTCGTCACCAACAAATTTTTTTGGTCATAGTTATTGTTAATAAACAAGCATTGTTCCTTACCAACGGACTGTTTTTCTGCTGGTACAGGATGCAGGATGGCTCTCTGGGGCCCGGGGCCGAGTCCAGCCGGCCCCTTCTTTGGCTCCGCTCGTTCCACAGCGACACCCATCCGACTGTCCCCAAAGGAGAGAGAGAGTCTGAATACAGCTGCATCTGTTTATGTCCCTAAAAGTCCTTTGAAGGCTGCTGAACCTGCAACTTCACAAGCTGGCACTTTAAAGCATGTCTTAAATATGCTGGAAAGGGTATTGGAGCGTACAAGTGAAACTGCTCCTGTTTCACAGCCAAGAGCAACGCAATAGCGCAGCATCCCTCCATGTAGAGTCTGTGGTGAAAGGAATCATTCCACCCGCTCGCATCGTATGAGAGAAAGGAGATGCTTGTCGTGCCTGGAGATCGGACATCAACGAAAGCAATGTCACAAGGTTGTCAACCCTGCTGCACCATCTACTTCTGATCTGTATACTGAGGGAAACTAATGCACTCACATTTGGGAGGGGACTATGTGAGTGTACAACATCAAACCCTCACTATGGATGATGATAATCATTTATCTGTCTACAAAGAGTGTTGCAAGTCTGCCTCCAGCGATAGTATTGTTTCAGAACATCACCAAGATGGAGAAGTCACATAGTCTTTTCTATATATCAGTTAATAAATGATAAAGTCACAGTCCAAGAGGATGCAGAATTGAAATTGGTGACCAGGTTTTACTGGCGAACAAGATGTGGACAGAGAAAACTAGCAGGCAAATTGGAGACCACATCTTATATTGCTCTTGCTCTAAAACCTCAATGTCACACATACCGCATACACATCACCTACAATGGACAGGAAAAAATGGTTCACAGGAACTTGCTTCTTAAAGCTAACTTCCTGCCGAATGAGGCTGAAGAACTTTAACTTTAATGACTGCAGTGGAGCAGCATTAAGGGATGCCATAACGCCCACGTCTGCATGCAGTAATGCAGATCGAACTGCCAACCAGTGTCCCCTTTGGGTCAGAGCGTGTTATTTCATTGGCAGTGAACCTGGAAACTTCAAGGACTGATTGTACTGCGGTACAAGGTGACTCCTTGTGTTGCGACGATGTCACCGTTCATTCCAGTGATGCAGAGACTGATTGTGACACACAAACACCGTGTCACAGAGAGGTTCAGTCAATGATGATGTAATGACCTCTAAATCTGTGGATTCATCTTCTAACCAAGTTGCATTACAACTAGGTTCGGATGACTTGTGAAGCCTGTGAATAGGTGAAATCAAAACATGACACAAAATGTAAAGACGACAAGTTCTGTCAGTGAGTTTGCAAGATCTTTACTGTCATAAATCAAGTTGATGTACATATGGCAGAGATGTGCGGTAAAGATCAGTTAATGATGTAATCAAACAGACAAAGAACACCATAAATCAGTAGCAGAATTCGGTAGTGCTGTATGTTGTTTCAGGGTTGCATGATCTGAAGTCCTCTGTGGGGTTGGCATCATCTCTTCTTAAGTGTTCCGGATCCAGACTGGAGCTTGTGAATCAAGACATACAGGGAGGTCATATTATTTGAGTTCCTCTTGTGTAATCCAGTTTGGACCACTTTCCCTGTGGAGTGGGAAGCACATGCTGCTGAACCTAAGGAATTAATTGACAGTTTGACAGAGAATTTTTCATAAAAGATACTTTGATTAACAAGTTTTGTGAAGTTCAGTAACTGGGCTAATAATTATAAAATGTTGAATGTGATTGAACTTAATCAAAACTTATTTCTTTTGTGTTTTATATTTATTGTGTTCTGAGTTATAAGGTACAATGGACATAATTTATTTTGTGTTACGAGGAGCACAGATTGGTGACGCATGTTACCTCGTGCGGCGCGCTGACAGCGCCATCATTAGAATCAAATTTGCCGCTGACGGGGTCAAATGTATTTTCTCTCACTCTTCTAACGAGAGCCTGAGTGAAGGAGAGACGTGTGTCCAGAGTATTTATTTTCTGCTCTGTGGTTTGTGCTCTGTGAGACCTCCATCATCAACATAGTCTTTATTAAATAAAACCACAACCAGAGTAAACCTGCAGACACTTTGCCAAAGTAATGGCACGAAACGCAACTACAATTACACGTTACAATACTGCATGTTTAAACTCTTGGTAGCTTCAGAAGCTGTTAAAATGAACCATATCCCTTCTTCCAAATATACCTCAAACTGATTCCAATATAGAATCTTATGAATAGACTACAGAAAGCAAAGTAATGTGCCTCGACTTGACCATCAGTGCATTTTTAGCACTCAGACAGGCGTGTTCTATGCAATTGTTTTGATAGAGGGAAACAAGATACAATTCTAATTTCAACATTATTTCTTCTTCAGACATTGTTCTATAAATAAAATAAGCATCGGCTGCAAACATAGTGACCAACGTTTGGTTTTTGACCACTGAAATGGGCAACATTCAACAATATAGAAATTGAGCCTCACTGAGATCCCCATATCTCTGGGACTGAATGACGTAGGGCCTTGAAAATAAGATTCTAAAAGAAAAGTTTATTAATACCAACAATCTAAAATCATACTGTGATATCTTTAATACTTCTTGAGTTATAGGCATGCGAAGCTTGGAAAAAGAGTGTTTATGGCACTCAGACTGGTGTGTTCAATGCAGTTGTCTTGACAGAAAGAAATGAGACACATCTCCAATTTCAACATTATTTGCTCTTCAGACATTCCTCTTTAACATAAAAGAAGTATTTTTTTTTTCAGACTGACACACATTTGGTTTTTGACCACTGAAAATGTGTACATTTTAATGATTTACTCCTGGAGCCATATTGAAATTTCAATATCTCTGGAACTGAATCTCATAGGGCATTAAAGATAAACATGCCAAACGGAAAGTTTGTTAAGACCCAATATCTAAAAGGGCATTAAGATATCTTTAACACTTCTTGAGTGCATGAGAACTTTGGAGAGAAAAACTTGAAAAGTGCTGTTTCCCCATTTTTGAATGGTCACCATTGGCACATAATGCGACAAAGATTGATAAAGTCAACAGATTTTACTAATAGAGCTACCAATCTCTGTGTAAATATAACATCATGATGCTGCCATCTTTCTGAAGTCATTTTTACCCCCCTGTAACCTGACTCTAAATCTAAGGTGAAAATTGCCATTTTGACCTGGATTACTTAGTAAATATTCATCCATTACATTTAATATTTTGGCTTTCATCACTATACATGTGTATCTTTCCTCAGAAAAAATATTAGCAAAATCAAAAACCTCTGGTGCGGTTGACACGGAATGACCCAGTAGTTAACTGAGCAGCTGCTGACAAACACATTCAGTTATTTGTACAGTTAATAGACTGAATGAACCTTGAGAAAAAAACAAAGTAGGAGTTGTGAGAGAAGTGTGTGGCATAGGATGATGATATCTCAACTTCATACTGGACACGCCGCTTTAAATCATAAGAAATATATACAGATCCAGAGCCGGCATTATAAACATCAGGGGCTGAGCCCAAATCTAGCTGGTCCGGGGACATTTTTTCCCTCAATTACGGTGAGTAGACTAGTGTGCTATATTATGCTACATATTACAGATTTTTTGTGTGTAAATATGACAAATGTTTAACCCAACCCCTCCAACGTCAGTGCATCAGAAGAAGCAGAAGAGTGACAGATCAGTTTGTAAATAGACTTGATCTCAATCTTACCAACATTTTCACTTCCTCAATTGTTTTTTCTCTGAGCCGCTGGTTGTTCTTCGTGTCTGATCTGATCACTGAAGCATGGAAATGAAGGTTCAGATTTTCACACATTATGTTTTATTGTGTGTCTCTGCAGTGTTTGTCTTCACTGGTAAGTTTTTTGTCTCCTTTTTGTATATTTCATCTCATCTGTACAATTAAACACCTCAAATATTTTATATTTTACATTTATAGCACATGAACTGACCCTAAAGTTCATCTTGAGTTAACAGTCTGGGAGAGACAAACAAAGACTCAGTATCTGAATTCTAAAATGTTTTATTTCATGTATTTATGTATGCAGAAGGACCAAAACAACACCTTTTACATGATTTGTTTGATCCCTTATGTCTGGAAAATCTAAATGAAGTGTACTATGGTGATACTATGGTACTGAATGAATTAATTTTACCATGTTATATAAACAGAATTAAAGCACTGCAGTATTTTGTCTGTTGATGGAGATGCTGCAGTTTGTGCTGATGTTTGTTTGATTCTGTATGTGGGTGTTTGACTGACGTGTAACTGTGTTTCAGGCGTGTTTGGTGTGTCGGCGATAGACGTGTTCACTCCAGCCGAGGTGTTTGTTGAGAACGGGACCACAGCCACTCTGTCCTGTAGTTTTAAGTCTAAAGAGGTGATCAGTAGTTCGGCGTCAGTGACGTGGTCTTTCCTTCCGGAGGGAGACACAGGACTGTCCACTTCAGTAAGAGTTTCCTCATCTCCACTGCACTGATGTTCATGATTCACTCATGACATCATCACATGATCATATTTAGCTCATTTCTTCATCTTAAGTAATAGTTGAAAAAATGATCATTCTGTCGTCATTTACCACGCTCGTGTCATCCAGATCTCCACTTTGAAACACAAAAAAATATATATATATTTTGTGAGATGTCTGCATTTTTTGTTAATACGATGAAAGTTGGTGAGGTTAAATGTTTTTTTTACACTCCCAACATTCTTCAGCACAGCTTCTTTTGTGTTTTGTAAGTCATACAGGTTTGGATATACACTGTGTGCAGAATTATTAGGCATGTTGATATTCTGGTCATATTTTTTTTCCAAACACATTTTACCAATTCCAAACCACATCAGTCTTAATAACTACTGTCAATTTTGTATTTAATTATTTGTAAGTGATATATAATTGTCCGTGAAGGCTGGAAGTGAAAAACTCCTTATATTCAGGTGTGCAGAATTATTAGGCATGTTTTCGTTTACAGCTAAAATGAGCCAAAAAAGATATTTAACCCAGACTGAAAAGTCCAAATTATTAAATGCCCATGAGAAGAATGCAATACTAATGCAATAAAAGAATTTGCAAAGGTAAGACTTGACCATTGGACAGCGAAATGCTTGTTGAGTCTGCATGGTCAGAAAAAACAGGTGGAGAAGAAAAGATGCATGTTAACTGCAAAAGAATTAGGAATTAAGGTGAAGAATTAGGTGTGACACCATCAGGAACCGTTTAGTCTCCAGCGCCACCATTTTCCAGAACTGCAACCTACCTGGAGTCTTCAGAAGTACAATGTGTCAGGCTCTCAGAGACTTTGCTTGGTAAAAAATCCTAAAAAATGCCCCTGACTTAATAAGAATAACAAGCTGACGTGTTGTGAAATACATGAAGACAGTTGTTTTTTTTTTTGTTTTTTTTTGTTTTTTTAATAGGCTTTATAGACAGATAAGTTGAGAGTGACTCTTGAAGGACAAGCATCACATTCTCTTGTACCTCTGATTCAAGAATTTATCTTCCAAAATCTGGCAGTACAAGAGGATGTGATGCTTGTCCTTCAAGAGTCACTCTCAACTTATCTGTCTATAAAGCCTATAAAAAAAAATAAAAAAAAAACTGTCTTCATGTATTTCACAACACGTCAGCTTGTTATTCTTATTAAGTCAGTGGCATTTTTTAGGATTTTTTACCAAGCAAAGTCTCTGAGAACCTGACACATTGTACTTCTGAAGACTCCAGGTAGGTTGCAGTTCTGGAAAATGGTGGAGCTGGAGAACTGGAAACGGTTCCTGATGGTGTCACACCTAATTCTTCACCTTAATTTCTAATTCTTTTGCAGTTAACATGCATCTTTTCTTCTCCACCTGTTTTTTCTGACCATGCAGACTCAACAAGCATTTCGCTGTCCAATGGTCAAGTCTTAACTTTGCAAATTCTTGTATTGCATTAGTATTGCATTCTTCTCATGGGCATTTAATAATTTGGACTTTTCGGTCTGGGTTAAATATCTTTTTTTGGCGCATTTTATCTGTAAAAGAAAACATGCCTAATAATTATGCACACCTGAATATAAGAAGTTTTTCATTTCCTGCCTTCACGGACAATTATATATCACATATAAATGATTAAATACAAAATTGACAGTAGTTATTAAGACTGATGTGGTTTGGAATTGGTAAAATGTGTTTGGAAAAAAAATATGACCAGAATATCAACATGCCTAATAATTCTGCACACAGTGTATATATTAAAAGTTGTGTTCCTTCTGATTTTTTGTGCTGTAAATGTGGCCGAGTACTCCTGGTTTAGTGTGTTGTCAGCATGTTGTGTGTCAGGGCTTTTCCATGTCAAATAAGCCAAATTTAAAAAAAAAAATCCCACAGCTGAAATTTTGAATTTTGTTCATACTTTTTCTGAAGAACGACAAACATGAATGTTGATAAAAACCCAAATCTGGAATGTCATAATCCACTATTCTAATTCACCAGAACAAAAATGGTTTTTAGTGTAGCATAGAGTCGACACAGAATGACTCTTCAGTGAATCTGAATATAATGAGTGTTTCTCTTCCACAGATCTTCTATCACTCCGGCGGGAAGTCGTTTCTGGGCTCGGTGCCGCAGTTTAAGTCCCGTGTGGAATGGGCCGGAGACATGAACAAGAATGACGCGTCGATCCGTGTGATCCAGATGCAGTTCAAGGACAACGGGACGTTCAGCTGCGACGTGAAGAATCCTCCGGACGTCTCCGGACAGATGTCCACCACTAAAGTCAGGGTGGTGCCGTCTGATAAACACTTCTGTTGTGGTGTGGAGGAGAATCTGTGTCTCAATCAGAGCTGCAGAAACACTGTCATTCCCGTACAGTGCTGCCTACACTATGCCTACCTGTCTGCTGTTGCGTTTCTGTTGTTCTTTGTGATATAAAACAAATTTGTGTTTTTCTGTTGTTATAAATATGATGAACAAAAGTTTCTCATTATTTTGAACAAGTTGCCAGTGCTTTGAATGGCCAAGGCCCAAGAGGTAAAGCAACCAATCATGTTTCGTTTTGTGCCTGATCATGTACAGACCACGTATTTTAAAGATGCAGCGAACCTTAAATATTTCACATACTTTTGAAAATCCAGTGTTTAGTTGATCCTGATAAGCACTCATCGCCACAGTTGTAAACACAACAGCTTTCTTCTTTCGTGAAAGGTTTTGGCTTCACGGCATCTTGTTTCCAGGAAATCATCTCCCACAAATCCTGTATAATTCAACCAATCCGATGATGACTTTGAAACTTCTGAAGTGTTTTCACGTACGTGTGGCGTACACATCAGACGTTCACATTTAGGGGGCAGTGCTTAGAAACGGAGACAATGCACCTGGGTAACGACCTTAAACAAAGCATGCAAATGAAGTATTCAGGTGTAGCAAACTGCCCCATTTTACCAGCTCTAATCCAATCAGCAGAACTACTGAAACACTGGAGCAGAGACACCAAGAGCCATTACAGACCAAAGCTGAGAGTGTCAGTAATCTGGATCATCTGACCAACAATAAGACAACAGGAAATGACCAGGAAGCTCTTGCTACAAACTTTGATTAACAGAATCGTTCATCTGATGGTATGTTCTTTACCATAAATCCTAAATACAAGGTATTTCAGCTTCGTTTTTCAGGTGATGATGTCAGAATGTAGAATCAGTAGATTAGTAGATTCTTAAAATTTGTAACCCCACAAAACGATTCAAATTAACACATTTAAAGTGACACACACACACACACCCATATATATGTAACAAATTTACAAACAAGTTTAAATTAACATTAAAGTTAAACAAATAGAACAAATAATTAGAAAATAAATTATCTTTAAAAAGATAAAAAAAATAGCCTATGTTTTATGACAAGAACAGGGTAAATCAATACAAAAATAGGTGCAGAAACAAATTAATAAACATTTAAAGGGAGATTAATAATATACACACCAGATATCAGATGTCAAATATTAAGCTGAAAAATGAAATAAAGGCTGAAAAAGACAAAGAACTGTCTATTTTTGTGGCAAGAATGGGTTAAAATAACGGTAGGAGCATTAAAAAAAAATAGGTGAAATTAAAGACCGTTTCAAAAATTGTTTATTCATACAATATTTTTCATATCTCTTTTCTTAAACATTGTTTTAAATTTATTTTATATGTTATACGTGTTAGTGGACAACATTTTATGTTGTAATCCCCCAACCAACATTTTTTTGTACATTTAAAAAAACTTTTTTTTTTGTTAAATGGGCATTCTTTAAAAATGTGAATGTTACAATAGGGGCCCCCTGGAAAAAACATTACGGCAACTGCTTTAGAGAAGTCTCTGAATAAAACCACTGTCTGATGACTTGAAAGGAATCTCTGATTCTGCCATGATTTGCATGTTAAGGTACCTTTGCATAGAGATCCGTGACCAAATACTGCAGAACACAAGAGGAGAGAATCAACAGACAGCACTGAATAAATCTGACAAACACCACATCACTGAATCATTCTCAGTGAATTAACTCAACACAGTTTGTGTTCATCTGCTCTTTTCTCTCTATATAGACTAATACAATCACATACAACAATAATTTCTCATATATTTATTGCGATATTTACTGATAAATTCAACATTAACGTCAGTGATATGAGGTGACTGGATGCTTTCATCTGATTCCTATTGAACTGTCAGCAACTGAACTGCAGATCAAACTATTTCAAATACAGTGAATTAAGCTACAAACTCCATCATAATGCACAATGTTTACATCTAACATGTATTTTGAGCTGTTTTCACTAGTTAGCAGTAGCACTGACAGTGTCGTGTAAATAGGACTACACTCAGACAATCCACGTGTGGAAAACCGCCAGGGTGCGATTTGGGACAGGGCCAATAAGGTCTCTGCAGAGCAAAAGTGGGCGTTTCTGACTGTGTGGGTGTTTCAAAATCATGCAATGAAACGGATCCCTCTAAATTGACCCCACCCCTAAACATAACCGTCACTATGACGTCAGCCAATCAGATAACAGCTGCGTTTAATTTTGGAGGCTGCGTCCTCCGGAGGTCGCATTGGCTGCGCACGTCATTGAGGATGTCTTATTCAAGAAAAGGTAACCATAATAAAACTGACCGTTATTCCTTGTGAGATGTAAAATACTATAATTTCTTTTTTACTTTGCAATTAAACGGTTACTTTTTTTTAAATGAGACCTCCCCGAACTTTCAAATGCGACTTCCGGAGGATGCAGCCTTCCAAATGAAACGCAATTAACATGTCGAAAACGCCCCTCTGTTTTGGCCCCGCCCACCGATCTGGTACCTTGCATTACTTTCCTGCAAAGACGCATATACACGTGACAAGAACACAAGTGCAGACAAAAGCACATATTGAGAAACTAAAGGATGGAAATAAGGCTTCCGATTTTCACACACAATCATGTTATATTGTCTGTGTCTGCGGTTTTTGTTTACGCTGGTAAGTTTTGTTTACGTTCAATGTTAAATTATCTGTTGATTTTATATTAATAGCAACTGAAAAGAACAGCACTTGTGTTGTATTCATTTCGTGTTCTGAAACAGCTGATTTAATCACAGTTTAGAGAAAGTTTAGCTTAGTTTAGTTCTGATAGCACATTACACTCCCTCTTTATTACAGGATATCATATTTACACACGAAAACAACATTTCTGATCAATTAATAACTCATGAAAAGCATTTAAAAACATCTATTATAAAACAAATAGTTCGGGGCCTTGATTCTGATTGGTTGAGCCGCTTTCAAAGCTGTTGTAAATTACTCTACAAACACACACCTTTGTTTACTTCTGTGTTGTTTATCAACCACTTTTTTGCAACCACAACTGCTTCTGCGGAACTATATTGTTCGGTGGAAGAATACTGTTTTTATTTATTTATATCATTCCATTTTATTTGCTCTGTTTTTGTGACACCTTACTGTGTATATGGAATAACCGTTTGATAAAAGCAATAAACCATGTGAAGCTGTGGTTTACAGCGAATTTATCATTTATATTCGCGTTGGGTCTCTAATGCTGTTCTTTGATTCTGTATTTGAACTGACGTGTAACTGTGTTTCAGGCGTGTTTGGCGTGTTGGCGATAGACGTGTTCACTCCAGCCGAGGTGTTTGTTGAGAACGGGACCACAGCCACTCTGTCCTGTAGTTTTAAGTCTAAAGAGGTGATCAGTAGTTCGGCGTCAGTGACGTGGTCTTTCCTTCCGGAGGGAGACACGGGACCGTCCACTTTAGTAAGTTTCTTCATCTCCACTCCGTGTTCATGATTCACTTACACATCATCATCATCATCATCATCATAGAAGCATCTTTAGCTCATTTTTTCAACCTAAGTGATCAAAATCAAGAGTTGACACAGAATGGCTCTTTAGTGAATCTAAATGTATATGTTCGTCTTCCGCAGATCTTCTATCGCTCTGGTGGGACGTCTTTTCTAACCACAGGGCCGCGGTTTAAGTCCCGTGTGGAATGGGCCGGAGACATGAACAAGAAGGACGCGTCGATCCGTGTGATCCAGATGCAGTTCAAGGACAACGGGACGTTCAGCTGCGACGTGAAGAATCCTCCAGACGTCTCTGGACAGATGTCCACCACTAAAGTCAGGGTGGTGCCGTCTGATGTCAGTAAGTCTGTTCTGAGATCATTAGCGCCATCGTTGATGAGTCTGATTTGAGATCTGTATTACATGATCTGTTTAATATGGTGTCATTTATGTCTGGAATTCTGTGGAAAAAATTAACCAAAATATCAAAGTGTACTATGGAATTGAATGAATCATTCATTGTAATCATTCAGTACCGTGATATATAAACAGCAGTTTTTTGTCTGTTGATGGAGATGCTGCAGTTTGTGCTCATGTTTGTTTGTGTCTCTAATGCTGATTTCTGATTCTGTATGTGGATGTTTGAGTGACGTGTAACTGTGTTTCAGGCGTGTTTACTCCAGCTGAGGTGTTTATTGAGAACGGGACCACAGCCACTCTGTCCTGTAGTTTTAAGTCTAAAGAGGTGATCAGTAGTTTGGCGTCAGTGACGTGGTCTTTCCTTCCGGATGGAGAAACAGGACTGTCCACTACAGTAAGTTTTTCCTCATCTCCACTGCACTGATGTTCATGACTCACACATCATCTTTCTATCTTTCATCATCATCACCATCTGCTAGCAACACGCTAGTAACACCTTAGCAACCTCCCTGAGTACCTAGCAACCACATAGCAACACCCTAGTAATGACCCAGAGTACCTTAGCAACCACATAACACCCTAACAACCACCCCAGGTACCCTAGCAACCGCATAGCAACACCCTAGCAACCACCCAGAGTGTCTTAGCAACACACTAGCAATAACTCAGAGAACATTAACAACCGCTTAACAACACACTAGCAACCACCCCAGGTACCGTAGCAACCACATAGCAACACCCTAGCTATCAACCCAGGTACCCTAGCAACCTAGCAAGCACACTGGATACCCTAACAACCACATAGCAACACTACAGAAACCACCCAGGTACCTTAGCAACAGCAACACCCTAGTAGCGACCAGAGTACCTTAACAACCACATAACACCCTAGTAACCACCCCAGGTAAATTCTAGCAAACGCAGCAACACCCTAGCAACCACCCAGGTGCCTTAGCTACACCTAGCGACTTAGAGAATATTAGCAACCACATAACACACTAGCAACCACCCCAGGTACCGTAGCAACCACCTAGAGTACCTTAGCAACTGCATAGCAACACCCTAGCAACCACCCTGGTACCCTAGTAACCGGATAAGAACAACCTAGCAACCACCCGCGAGAACCTTAGCAACTGCATAGCAACACCTCCCAAGTACTCTAGCATCTGCATAGCAACACCCTAGCAACCACTGTGTTTACCCTAGCAACCTTATACCAACACCTTAGCACCTTATTTCTTAGAGTCGACACAGAATGACTCTTTAGTGAATCTGAATATACAGTTGGTGAATGAGTGTTGCTCTTCCGCAGATCTTCTATTACTCCGGCGGGAAGTCGTTTTTATCCTCAGTGCCGCAGTTTAAGTCCCGTGTGGAATGGGCCGGAGACATGAACAAGAATGACGCGTCGATCCGTGTGATCCGGATACAGGTGGAGGACAGCGGAACGTTCAGCTGCGACGTGAAGAATCCTCCAGACGTCTCCATACTGATAACCATCACTAAAGTCAGGGTGGCGCCGTTGGATCCTGAGACTGACACTGTTTGAAAGACGTTGGACTGACAGGAATCTGTGCAGATGTGCATCCTCGAGTCCTTCATCAGATCACATATGAACACAGTTATGAATGTCTGCTGTGATGTGGAGGAGAATCTGTCTCAGTCAGAGCTGCAGAAAAAGCACACTTCCCTTTCTAATGTTGCATTCTTGTTGGTCTTTGTTTCATAAAACAGACTTGTGTTTTTCTATTTTTCTGTTTTCAAATGGCCAGTGCATTGGTATTGAAGCCATACATTTGTGTTGTGTTTTACTCTCTTTTATATTCATTCATTCATCATTTATCATTTAATCATTTTGTTATTCAGCTGAATCAGTTTAACCATTTATATACTGTACTTATTTCATTGATCTATTGATCAGTCATTTATATTATATTCCTGTTTTTTATATAATTTTTGCATTGTTGTTCAGTCTTCTGTCTGTTTGTCTTCATGAATGACAGATAAGAGGGAATGTTGTTGTGAACAGTATGGTATAACACGTGTTGGATTTGTGCTGGTCAGACAAAGTCTGAAACTAAGATTATTCAATAAACTTCTTTTTTATCATCATCACTTCATCTCCTGCTTCAGCTCTTCTCTGGATTTTCTCAGTCAAACTCTTGGCTGATAGAAGACTGTCAGTGCAGTTTTGGGTACCAGATGAGATTAGCAATTAACAGGTTTGGGGTTTTAGACAATTTTGCTGACTAGTTTTTCTGTTACAAAACAAAACTTAATGCACAACATTGAAACATATAAATAGTTAATTCGCCGGTTTTAGCCATTTTCGAAATCATGTTTTTTTCATTGTGCATTCCAATTAATCTCAATCAAACTGCAGTTGGGTTATTTTGTAAAAATGTAAAAATAACTATAAAAATACAGCTAACTAACACAATAAAAACATGATAACATTAAAAAAAAAAATTGATTTTTGAAAATTAAAAAAACCCCCAGAATTATGTTTTTTCCAAATAAAATCAGATATTAAATGTATGTTCTTATAAACAAATATAAAAAGGTAGATAGTAAATATGTATATATATATACATACTGGAGCTAGAATCAGAGTGTCTGATCTGAGATCAGTAACGTAAAGTACATTCATACATTCATCGGTACATTAAAGCTGATGTCAGTATGGCTGATCTGAGATCAGTAGTAAATTACATTCGGGCCGCTACATTAGAATTGAGATCAGAGAGTCTGATCTGAGATCAGTGACGTGTGCTCGGTACGTTAGCGGTGTCGTCAGTGAGTCTGATCTGAGATCAGCTCGAGACTCCGTCTGTCTGATGCTGTAAACAAACGCGGAGGTTCCGGTACTCGGACGATATTTATGAAATTTTAAGGATGGAAATAAGGCTTCCGAGTTTCACACATCATCATGTTTTACGGTGTGTTTTTGCGGTGTTTGTTTACGCGGGTAAGTTTATTCGTATTTCTCTGAGGCGTTTTGATCTCATCTGTGAGCGTTAGCGCAGCTGCATGCTAACCTGCTATTAGCTTCAGTTAACGTTATAAATGATCTAGTGATTTTATATTAACACTACATGAAATGAGTCCATAAAGAACAGCTCTTATATTGAATTAATTTCATGTTCTGAAGTAGCTGATTTAATTAAATCGAGGGTTTAATGTGTTTGTCAGTTCAGGAAGTTTAGCTCGTATTGTTCTGTTAGCACATTAGCCTCCCTCTTTATTACATTATCTCATATTTACGCACGAAAATGACTTCTGATTAATCAATAACGTATGCAAAGGGTTTATATATATATATATTATTTATATAATCGTGTACTCTTGTTATTGTAAATGTTTAATAGTTCATTTATTAAAATCTGAATGATCAAGCTTTAGCAAACCCGAAAGACGAACAATAAAGACTCAAATCATCAGCATCTGAATACATTATTAGATGTTTTATTTCTTATATTTTTTATGAGAAGATGTTGTAAACCCTTAAATAACACCTATAACATGCTCTGTTTTATATAATGTCCTTTATGTCTGGATTTAAAGGGAAATAAACTAACCAGAGTACTGTGGTAATGCTATGGTACTAAAATCATACATACATCATGCCTATATTACTATAGTAATCATTCAGTTCCATGCTATGTATAATATAATTTCAGTACAGTAGTTTTAACGTACCAGAGTGTAAGTGCAGTGTTGATGGAGATGCTGCAGTTTGTGCTGATGTTTGTTTGATTCTGTATGTGGGTGTTTGACTGACGTGTAACTGTGTTTCAGGCGTGTTTGGCGTGTCGGCGATAGACGTGTTCACTCCAGCCGAGGTGTTTGTTGAGAACGGGACCACAGCCACTCTGTCCTGTAGTTTTAAGTCTAAAGAGGTGATCAGTAGTTCGGCGTCAGTGACGTGGTCTTTCCTTCCGGAGGGAGACACAGGACTGTCCACTACAGTAAGTTTTTCCTCATCTCCACTGGACTGACGTTCATGTATGATATCAGTCAGCACGTGATCATCATGTATGTTTGTCTTCCGCAGATCTTCTATTACGCCAGCGGGAAGCCGTTTCCGGGCTCGGTGCCGCAGTTTAAGTCCCGTGTGGAATGGGCCGGAGACATGAACAAGAAGGACGCGTCGATCCGTGTGATCCAGATGCAGTTTAAGGACAACGGGACGTTCAGTTGCGACGTGAAGAATCCTCCAGACATTTCCGGACAGATGTCCATCATTAAAGTCAGGGTGGTCATGAAAGGTGAGCGGATGACACGTGCTTAGAAAATCTAATTGCAGATTTCTTTTTTTCTCTGCTTATTTGTTAAGCTGCGCAAATTTGCAAACATTGTGTGATTCATGTACTTTCTGGAATAAAAGTTGCATTTTTATCATTTGGAATATCTTGCGACTTTCTAAAATGTTCTAAAGCATTTTATGATGCATTTAACATCAAACACAGAAAATGTGCAAAGAATGCCACTCTAATGTTTTATACTGTTTATGTTTGTAAACATTTAAATTTATAGATGCTTTACATTATTTGTAAATTTAATAATAACATGCATCATGCTAATGTGCTTTTTTTCATTAAGAATACAGGATTTAATCCATTGCCACTTATACTCAAGTGCAGTTTATTTTTCAGAAAATTAAGAAATATATTAATACGACTATTAAAAAAAATATTAATATTATTATTGTTATTAAATAAAGCTATTAAAAATTGCACAGTAGTAATATTTATTTTTTAACTTTTATCATGATGTAAAACAAAAATCAAGTTTATTTGTATCGCTCTTTTAACAATACATGTTAAAACCGCTTTTTGGAAAATTTGAGAAACTTTAGAAAAACAATATATTTGTGTACATTTACTAGTATTCATGGATCTTGTCATTTCTTTTGAAATGAATTACAAACATTAAGCTGACTTTTACTTTGATGGAAAACTGCAGGAAATTGTAATGCTTGTCTTTAGTTGATAAGAGCTCCTCATTTGTATTTTGTGAAGACGTTTGGTGCATGCTCAGATGCTGCTGGAGCTCATGTGGATCATTTACTGTGACTCGAGTCTGAAAACAGCCGATCACGAGCTGCTCACGTGTAAATAAACACAGCAACACGCTTCACTCCGAAACACTTATTTATTTAGTTAAATCATAGCCTTATATAATATATGATATTATACTCACACAAACTCGTATCAGGATTTGGGTTTTGTTTTGGTGCCGCTGTATTCTCAGTGAGCCTGTTCCTCTTGTGTTCAGAGTCTCTTCCTCAGACCAGCACGGCGGTGATCGTGGGCGGCGTGATCGGAGCCGTGATCGGCATCATCATCATCGCTGTGGTCACGTACCTGATCATCAGACGACAGGAACCAAGGCACGACTACGAAGGGTACGTGTGATTGCCGAACCGTGTGTGTAGGTAGTGGTGGTGGGGTTTAACCGGTTAACTCTCGTGTGCACGGAGCATGATGTGTTATTTGACACTAAACCAGACTCTGTGTGTTGAACTGACATGCGGTGAGCTGTGTGGTACGTACAGTGAATGCTGTCTTACTGACGGACTGAACGCGGGCGAAACGCTCCGTGTGTTTAACAGATAACTCTCACAAACATCTCCAGCTCATATCTCACCACAGAACAAAGCAGAACAAAATAAACAAAGCTCATTTGAGGAGTGTAATGATGTTTCGGTAACACTTTACAATAAGCTTTCATTTGTTAACATCAGTTAAGTGCATTAGTTAACATGAACTAACACAAAAGGTACTTATAAGCAATAGGTAATGTTAATTTCAACATGTACTAATACATTAATAACAAAATGTATACCTGTATATTAATGCTAACATGAACTAACAATGATTAGTTGTATTTTAATAACTAATGTTATCAAAGATTAATACATACTGTAAAAAATGAATTCCTCATTGTTAATGTTAGTTAATGCATTAATTGATGTTAACTAATGAGACTTTATTGTAAAGTGTTACCAAAGTTTTTCAGTGTGACATTATTATCATGAGAATTAACATTTGTTTTCCTTAAATTGTCAGTACTTTAATGTGTAAAAAAAACAACAACGACAAAAATGTATGCTGTTATATTTTTATTAGTGGTGCTGTTGTAAACTTATACAGATTTAATGAAGACAACTTTATTATTATTATAAGCAGTATTTTGGTATATTCAAAATACTGTTATAGTTTTTATTATTTTAAATCAGTTTTTATTTTTATATTTTGTGTTATTTTTATTTGAAAGTTTTAGTTTTTTTTTTTTTTAAATATATATATATATAGTTATTAATTTTTCAGTTTTAGTTATTTTTCTAAATGAAGTAAAACTCAATTAAAATAAAGTTTCCTTAGACTTCCTTACACTGTGTAAAAAAAAAAATATAAATAATTGTTACCTTGGAGACTTAAAATTTTAAGTTCAGTCAACTCAAATAAGTTTAGTCAAGTTGTACTAAGTGAAAACTTAGATATTTAAGTTGACTAAACAAAAAAATTGGGTTAGTTAAACTTAAAAGCTGGGCTTGTTACCCAGCTGCCTTAAAATTTTAAGTTGAATGAACTCGAATATCAAAGTTGTCACTTTGTACAACTTAACATTGAGTTGACTGTTAAAGTTAAAATTAAGTTAAAATTAACGCAGCCGGGTAACAAATTATTTTTAAGTTGAATCAACAAATTGTTTTTACAGTGTAGTTTAAATTTAAAAAAAAGTTAACCCTCAATTCATTTCAAGCAACAAAAATGTGTTTTTTTTTTTTTTTAGTTTTGTTTAGTTATAGTTTACTATAATAATTCTGGTAAAAAATAGTCTAACACTCATTGTCATTATTAAGATTTTAAATGTGTTTTATTGACATGAAAATAATGTCACAATAGTGTAAACGTGCGTCGGTGTATTTATGTCTTACATTTTAAGAACTGCTCAGTGGAGGAGACTGAATATTTACTAAATATTTGCTAAAAAGCTCTTTCTGTCAGCACTGTCATCAAGATAAAAAGAGCATTCATACTCTTGACATTTTTGCAGTGGTTTTATCTGGATCTGAATGCAGTGCTGTGCATGTGCTGATGTTTTGTTTAGAATATGTGACCCAGGACCACAAAACCAGTCATAAGGGTCAATTTTTCAAAACAGCTTTATACATCATCTGAAAGCTGAATAAATAAGCTTTCCATTGATGTATGGTTTGTTATGATAGGACAATATTTGTCTGAAATACAACTATTTTAATATCTGGAATCTGAGGGTGCAAAAAAAAAAAAAAATCTAAATATTGAGAAAATCAAAGTTGTGCAAATGAAGCTCTTACTAATGCATATTACTAATCAAAAATGAAGTTATATATTTACAGTAGGAATTTTACAAAAAATATCCATGGAACATGATCTTTACTTAATATCCTAATGATTTTTGCCATAAAAGAAAAATCAATTTTGACCCATACAATGTATTTTTGGTTATTGCTACAAATAAACCCCAGCGACTTAAGACTGGTTTTGTGGTCCAGGGTCACATATATGTAGTGCTCATAAAAAACAAAAATGTGAAGTGGATTGTAACGGTAAAGGTTCATGTAAACGGAGCTGAATTCAGATTCAAATCATTGGGATTGATGAACAGAGCATGTAAACAAACCTACTGTGAAACATAATAGAACATCCCTTATTTGATTTTAGGAAAACATGATGTGGTACGTATTTCTGCTGCTTTGTGTGTGAAATATGAGGCGTCACATGACTGATGTTCAGTGTTCAGTGTGTCATTAACCTTGTCGGCTCACATCTGTGTGTGTGTGTGTTTGTGTGCGTCATCTCATCTGCCTGAAGTCTGTGTGTGTTTTGATCATAGCAGCTGGTGTTGCGGCATTTGTTTCATATTGCTTGTGTCATCTCTCATTTCATTTGTGTTTGCGTCCATCTCTGTGTGTGTGTGTGCGTGTGTAGCTGCACCTCGTTAGAGAGTGTGAGCTCACAGAACACTAGGGTGGGGAAGAAAGCGGAGTCTAGCAACGACAACTCCCGCTGCTCCAGCCCCTCCGCACCCGTACAGGTACGAGCCTCCCACAGCCTGAACGAGTGTGTGAATGAGTGGGAGTGTGATTATGTGTGACTTGGCTACGGCTGGGCGATATGGGCAAAAAAATGATCACAATAATTTCTTTTCATATCAGTTGATTTTGATAATTATCACAATAAATATCAAAATTTTAAAGGCAGATTTTTGCTACTAGGGCTGCACAATCAAATTTCTAATTGTGATTACAATTACAGATGCCACAATTATGTAATTGTTCAAAGGCACAATTACAAAAAAACAAAAAAAACAAAAACAAACTTACACTATTCTGCTTAAGACCTGTGTGTATTTTAATTTTTATATTTATATATATTTATATTTAAAGAAGAAACTATGTATAAAAATGTGGCATGCAGTTGTTTCAATCAATAGTATAAAGCTATTCAAAACATCATTCAGTGTAAATAGTGATAGTCGTAATTAATAATCACAATTACAGTTTCAAGGGAATAATTGCAATTATGATTTTTTTTTTTCATAATCGCAGCCCTATTTGCTACAGTCTAAAAGTTGTAAAAATAAAACCGTTAAATGTGGCTTTAAACTAGTCTTTATGGTCAGAACAAACACTTCAGTTTTTTTAATTCTTCACTTTTTCCAGTCATTTTTCCTTAATAATCTACATATTTTAAAGGAGAAGTCCACTTCCAAAACAAAGATTCAAGATGTTCATGTCTTTCTTTCTTTAGACATAAAGAAATTATGTTTTTTGAGGAAAACATTTCAGGATTTTTCTCCATATAATGGACTGATATGGTGATTTTGAACTTCCAAAATGTAGTTTAAATGCAGCTTCAAATGATCACAAATGCGGTTGTAAACGATCCCAGCTGAGGAAGAAGGGTCTTATCTAGCGAAACGATTGTTACTTTAATAGAAATGATACAATTTATATACTTTTTAATGTCAAACGCTCGTCTTGTCTTACTCTGTCTGAACTGTTTTTGTTCTGGTTCATGTCAGTTAGTGTATGTTGAAAAACTCCATCTCATGTTCTCCCTCAACTTCAAAATCATCTTATATCACTGTTTTCCCTTTTTTTGTTAAGGGTGTTTGATCTTCTTTGCATGTTCACTTTGCAAATACTATGTCTGTACTTCTGCAGTGATGTAGGATGATTCTGAAATGATTTTTGAAGTTGAGGGAGAAAATACGATTGGAGTTTTTCGACATACACTAACTGTCTTGAGTCAGAATACACAGAGTTCAGGTATAACCGATCGTTTCTCTAGACAAGACCCTTCTTCCTCGTCTGGGATCGTTTAGAGCTTTTGAAGCCGCATTTAAACTACATTTTGGAAGTTCAAAATCGGGGCACCGTATCAGTCCATTATATGGAGAAAAATCCTGAAATGTTTCCCTCAAAAAATATAATTTCTTTAAGACTGAAGAAAGAAAGACATGAGCATCTTGGATGACAAGGGGGTGAGTACATTATCTGTGAATCTTTGTTTTAGAAGTGGACTTCTCCTTTAAGGAGTAATATTGTTTAAAAATCAAGAAACAGGTTTGTGTTACTTGATAATATTAATAGTAATAATAATAATAATATTAAAAAAAAAGTTTGTCTCTTAGTAGTACACATTTGATAGTAGTTTGGGTTTGGATGCAGATGGTGATTTAAGTTCATTATCAAAATCAGTCATATCTGTAAAAACTGTAGCAACCTTATTCTTATATGGTGAAATTGAATTATTCTGATTTTTTTTATACCATTTTTACCATTGCTCTTCCATAGTGTCATCTATAGGTCATGAGAATAACAGTTAAAATCAGGGCCTCAAACTGACTTTTTGCTAAACCTGCCAATGACTGTTGACGTGAAAAAAATTTACCAGCCCAAACTTTTTACCGGCCATGAAACTATTTTTACTATTCAGGCAGTTACTTTAATTACATGCATTTATGGTATAATTACTACATTTTCGTGTTGCGCTGCTCCTGGAACGCACTGCCGTACCGCAGCCGTGTGCATTCAGATCTGTTAACATGAGTGCGGAAAAAATACTCACGGCAAACGGAGTACGTGTGAAACAGGCGTACTGTATCAAATACAAGCCAGTCTCGTTTTATCCATCGTCAGTGAATCACCATCTCTCGCTGAAACACAGAGAACCGCCATGACTTTCTGATGTTTGCGTTCCGGTGTAACACCAGGTGTGTGTCGCCACATTCTCAAGATATAAAGAAAGGAAAAGTTAGTTTCGCAATGCTCTGATCTTATCGGCCCGTTTGTATTCTGTTATTCGATTCGCTCTTGTCGCTTATAACAAAACAGCTAACCAGTCAAGATAATTTTGTCTTTGGAAAAGATTATTTTATTCACTTCCATCAGAAACAGTGAATCCCTTTAAAACTGCCTGTTGTTCTCATTACATTGCAGTGTTATAATTAGTAAAGTTTTACACACCAACTGGTGACTGAAAAGGTTACATAATTTGTACTCACATTTGGCGCTTGGCGAGTGTTAATTTCAGGCCCTTGTTAAAACCACAGATGTAGTATCTCAATACCATGGTAAAACTGTAATATGGTTCCTAAGTATTTGTATGAAAAACAGTTGTCTAAATATACTTAGTATAAAATGCATAAACACTGTAGCTTAATCAAAAAAATACTGTTTATATGCATTACTCCTCCTTTAATATATTTAATACATGTGTACATTAATAATATAATAGAATTTGACACAAATATAGCCACATTTGTGACCACTGTGCATTTAGTGCTACTACAGTAAGTGTAGGGTAAATGGTGATCTGTAGATTAAAGTCATCTGACCGTTTGGTTGCACAGTGTTTCTCCTGTCAGTCAGCGCCGTTTCATCAGGTTGTAAACGGAGTCATTTGTGTTCACACTGCTGCTGTTTAGTGACACAGACTCATCGGTGAGTAAAATCATCCGCCATAGTAAGCTTGCGCCGTGCCTCCGATTCAACTTTGATCCGAGCGGATGAACGGTGCGGGTGGTGCGCTTTGACTAGCGCTCTGTTGTTCCACCTTTGTCGCGTAAATATTATATCAAACATTTATTGAACTCTTGTTATCGTTTAACGAGGAAATTCATATCGCACAATAATTATTAACGATTTATTGCCCAGCCCTAGACTGAGTGAGTTTGAATGTGTGTATGACTGAGTGAATGAATGAAAGAGAGTGTGTGAGTGTGAATGGGTGTGAGAGACTGTGTGTGTGTGTGCGTGAGAGAGTCAGTGTTAATTTTGACAGGCGTTTTTGATTTAGTCTTTATCTTGTCACTAAAATGCTTAATAGTCACATTTTAGTCATTTGAGACTAGTTTTAGTTGATGAAAAGTCATTGCATTTGTCAACTTTTAGTCAAACTGCAGTTACCAACATTTATTTTGGTAGCTATTTTAGTCTTCAAACAAAAATAATCAATTCTAATTCAAAGCTTATGATTAATTTGAATCAAGGATTGAACTTGAATAAATGACACTTCATTTTTGGGTGAACTGTCCCTTTAACTACGGAAGCCCGTTTTCGCCACTGAAAAAAAAAAAAAAGAGACTGATATGTTCACAGAATTGCAAGTTTATCTCTCACAATTCTAAGAAAAAAGTCAGAATTGTGAGAAGTCGCAATAACCTTTTTTTTTTTAGGCTTCCATATTTAACAGCAGTGGAAAGGGAGTACTTATAAAAATTATAGTTGTTCATTTATATAGAATTTATAATTTGTGAAAAAGCAGCACAAGACAAATACGAAAGAGATACTAATTAAACTCATTTTTTAGATGCAGTAAGTTTAATGAACATGTACGCTGTACATTTATTGAACGTTTTTTGTTGGTTAACATTAATGACAGATAGGTATTTAATTAGGAGCGCTGTCCCTTTAAGATGGAATTCAAATAACACTCTGGTCTCATCTTGTTAATAAAGATGTGGCATAAATTGTCATACTTTTTATCATCAGACATTAGTTTTAGCTCATCAGCATCTCGTCTTCGTCGCAGAAAAAAAACAAAACAAAAGTTCATTAATGAATATTTTTGTCGTCCTCTTTGTTGACGAAATTAACACTGGTGACAGTGAACGTGTGTGTGAATCAGCGAGTGTGAATGTTTGTTTGTTCCCATCAGTGCTGATGCTGTGTTTACATCACCCTCATGTCATTGTGTGTCTCTGAATGCTCACAATGATTGTGTCTGGCCAGCTCATGAAATGAACAGAAAAACCGTCCCGATTCGAGGCTGAAGCGAGTGTTGTTATCTGTGACCGACAGCAGAAAATCTGAAAACTAAACAGTCTCCACGACCTGTCACCACACGCTCGGCCCGTCACCGATGCAGCCTCTGATTGGGACGGCGCTAAACTGAATTCGATTCCAGATGCTGATGTTGGTTATACACAGTGTCAGTTATTAGTTTAATTAACACTTTTACACAATAATTAATTAGGATTCAAACACTTCAAACACTCACCTTCACAAATGCTCAACAACAGTGACACCAACTGGAGAGACTCATTAATAATTGTTGTTATTGTCAGTTTCTTTTAGTAATTCTATTCTAAAAAATGCACAACACTCACTTTACAAATATAAATGTAATATTTATTTTTCAAAAAAAAAGTTTCATCCAACTTCAAGGTTGTCATCAGAATCATGAGTGAAGCCTATTTAAAGAAATTAAGTTAGATTTATGTTTGTGAGTGAGTGATTTTTTTTTTTTTTTTTTTAAAGAGTTTAACCTCCTCTACAGTTGGTTAAATTTTCAATTTTAATTTAATAATTCCATAAAATTATTCTAGTTGTCACTCCAGAAATTAAGACAACCATAAATATGATAAATTATTATTATTTATTATTATTACTACTATTATTAATAAAAACAACAACATTAATACAAGTACAAAATGTATAAATAATTATAATTACATTTTTTTAATTTAATAATTCTATAAAATAGTCTCATTGTCTCTCCAGAAATTAAAACAACCATAAATATTAGTATGATAAATTATTATTTTTTTATTGTTATAATAATAATAAACAATAAACAATGATTCAAAATGTGTAAATTATTATAAAATTATACAATTTAAGACAACCATAAATATAAGTATGATAAATTAATTTTTTTTTAATAAAATACAATTTTATTAATAACAAAAACAACCGCATCAGTGATACAAAATAATTTGTAAATAATTATTATAAATAGTTTATTTAATAGTTCTATAAAAGTCTCATTGTCACTCCAGAAATTAAGACAACCATAAATAGTATAATAAATTAAATTATTTCTTCTTCTTAATATTAATAATAAATACTATTAATAATAAATACTAATATTAATTTGTAAATTACTATAATTAAATATTGTTTTTTTAATAATTCTATAAAATAATTAGTCTTGTCGTCACTCCAGAAATTAAGACAACCATAAATAGTATGATAAATGTATTATTATTATTAATTAAACAACGATAAAAAATAATTTGTAAATAATAATTTTAATTAAAATAGTTTTTATATAATAATTCTATAAAATAATTAGTCTCATTGTTACTCTAGAAATTAATACTACAGTAAATATTAGTATGATAAATTTTATTATTATTATTATTATTATTAATAAAAACCATTAACAATACAAAATAGTTTGTAAATAATTATAATTAAATACTGTTTTTTAAATTTTATAATAGTAATATATTTCCTTATTTTCTTTTTGTATTAAAACAAAACTAAATATTTGAATGATAATAGTAATAATATTTATTGTTGTTGTAATATCATGATTCTGAATTGAGAAGCAAACAGGTTTTTCGTCTTTATCTGATATTTTTAAAGTACAGTGTTGACACGCAACACATTTCCCTTGAAAGCGGGCAAATTCCTGCTTGTTTTCCACTGTGTGTGTGTGTGTGTGTGTGTGTTTGTCGTATGTGGAGCTTGAGCGATCACCATCTGCTGTCATTGTGTAAACTCAAGCGCTCACGCTCCACTTAAAAGAGCGTCAGTCCTGCAGGTATCTGTGCGTTTGCGTGTCGCGTGTCAGACTCGTGTTTCTGTCTCTCACTGTGTGTGTGTGTGTGTGTGTGTGTGTGTGTGTGTGTGTGTGTGTGTGTGTGTGTGTCTGGTTGGCGTTCAGGGGCCGGTGATTTACGCCCAGCTCGATCACTCCGGCAGCAAGAACTCCTTCCACAAGATGGAGCCGGTGGTGTACGCAGACATTCGCAAGAACTAGAGCGCCTTGGCACGTGCATCTCTTCATCACGTCATTCGGAGATCCCGCGGGACGGACGTGACGGGTCAGACGGGTGGGTTAGTGGGTTAGTACTGGACTGATGACGGCACGTGACCACAGACTCTTTCTTCTGTTTCTCTGTGTGTTTTCATGTCAATGTGAGTTTTTAGAGTAACACGTCGCAGCCGGATCTCGCGCATTGCGCGTCTCACCACTCAGACTGACCAGATAGACTTTGCATTGAGAAAATGATGTGTTTTGAATGTTATTGTTATGATATATGATATGATATATGATCACCCCCAGTCCTCATAAACGTCTCATTAGATTCTCATTACTGGAGTACAGTACTCTTTTACTGTATTACATCCAAAAATACTGTGTTTTACATTTAAATCTCCACAATACCATAGTGTTTTTTTTGGTAAAATTCATAATATATTTTGTGTGATTATCATGCAAAAATGGACCATATTTTCAAGCCTTTAAAACCTTGAATTAATGTTTTTTCCTCTTTTTTTTTGTTCATTATTTTCATGACAATAAGTAAACCCTAGATTTTCGTTGCTGCTATTAAAATGTTACTGTAATGCATTTTTAAAATCAACACAGAAAATAGCATGATGCTATACATTTTGCATAAAAACCATTAGAGATTTGTTGAAAAAATGTTTTTACATTAACATGATTTTCAATTATTCTTTATTTTGTTATTAAGTTAAATGTCAAGTTTTGTGCGTTTGTGTGTTTTGCACACATCCATGTTACATTTCAGCACAAAATCAAACAGAAATAATGGTTTGCATAGAAAAAAAGCATTTCTAAAAGGACCATGCATTAATTATGACAATATTTTTGTCATAAAAAAAATATTTTTTTTTAAACTTTAAAAAAATAAAAAATAAAAAAAAAAAATTGCCATATAAGTAATATATTTTGCATGGTGATCAGTTTGTGGGAAAGTATGCTTTATTATTATTTTTTAAATGTTTTTCATGACTAAATCAAAATGTGGTTTGTGCAGAGAAAATGAAGCCTGTCTATCATATCATGATTTTTTTTAAACATTATTTTAATGACAATTAAGAAATGTTGATTTTAATAACTGTACAAACTTTATTTTCTTCATTTTGTTGAGTTAACTTAAAATAATTTGTTACCCTGCTGCCTTAATTTTAGGTTCAGACAACTCAAATAAGTTTAGTACTAAGTGACAATATAATATATTAATAGATATTTGAGTTGACTAAACAAAAAATTTGGTGTTAAACTTAAGGTGTGCTTGTTACCCAGCTGGCTTAAAATTTTAAGTTGAATCAACTCCAATATCTAGTACAAGTTGACTAAACGTAAAATTAAGGCAGCAACACATTATTTTAAGTTGACTCAACAAATGTTTTTTTTTACAGTGTAATAGTAATTTTCTTAATCGACACAGAAATACAATTATGTATAAATATGTTCAATTTACATTGTGTACTATTTTTAGATGATGAGATTTGCATTTGCATTGTGTTGTTATTTTTATTTTGTACATGAATTGTCCCAAAGAGCAGTGTAGTTTTTGTGTGCGTGGTGAGACGTGATCCGCATGCGCTCGTCTGCGCCGGTCCGGCTGCGTCTGCATGTAACTGACGTTCTAACTACAGCTGAAAATCACGGAGCACGATGGGTAATCGTCACACGCCCGTGATCCCAAACGCTCCAAAAGCTGCCAAACGGAGGAGGAGGACGGTTTGCACGTCTCAGCGGTTAGACTAGTTAGCTTGTTAACAAGACAGCACTAATCATGTTAGCATAGGTGTGTAGAAATGCCCAGTGTTAGTTTAGTCAACTAGACTGTACGTTCCGCTGCCATTTGAGTTAAAACACTCCACTTTTAAGTCTTAAGTTTTTTAAAAAAAAATCTTCTTATGTGTATTTCATGTGGTGTCATAACTTAAGTTTTGTTTTGTTTTTTCCAAACACTATCGAGACCAAAATCAGCCGTGACTGACGGATCATTCCTTTGCGTTTCTGATGCTGGAGTTGTTTTGTTACATTTTTTTTTAATTTGCCTAGATGATGATTATTTTGTTGTACTGCACATTCCATGATGCCTGTCGGTACTGGTTCGATTCTGTACTGCGGTTGCAAATCCTGCACTGTTTCTGATCCAGACTGCAGCACTATCGCATCACACCATCATATTAACTGGAACACTGTGGATGAGAGAGTGCCTTCATCGACTAACGCCTGTTACACACTTCCTGTGTTTTCTTCTTGTTTTATTGGCCTTTTGTATATGAAAACAGCCGTATCTGTCTAATTTTATACATACATACATATATATAAATATATCAAACTGAATGAAAGCATTGGTTTTGTGTTTTTTGTGTGTCAAGGACAAAGAAAAAATATAAAGGTAATTTGGACTTTTCATCTCAAAACTGACTTTGTTCGCAGAACTGTGAATAAACTCACAATTTTAAGTTACAAAATCACAATCGACATATTAACACGCAAGAAAAAGGACAGAATTGCGAGATACGGACTTGTGAACGAGGGGAAAAATGCAAGATGACAAACTCCCTGTTGCGAGAAAAAGTAAGAATTGCGAGATATAAACTTACAATTGCAAGACTAAAAGTCAGAATGGTGGGATACAAAAAAAGTTGGAATTTTGAGAGAAACCCACAATTGTGAGGGGAAAAAAAAAAAAAACAGTTGCAAGATATATACATGCGATTGAGGGAATTGTCAGAATTGCAAGATAGTTAAAGATGGTTAAAAAAACACTTTTTTATATCTTACAATTGTGACCTTTCTCGTAGTTTTTTTTCTCAACTTTTTTTCTTGCAATTTTAAGAAAAAAAAAAATTGAGGTATTAAAAAAAAAAACATCAGAATTGCAAAATATGAATGTCAAATTGCAAAAAATAAATAAATAAAAAAAATTGAGAGAGATAAACATAAATCTTGCAGGAAAAAAAGTCAAAATTGTGAGATGTAAAAAAAGCTAAAATTCCAAGACAAACTCAGAATTGCAAGAAAAACATCAGATTGCGAGGTATAAAAAGTAATATTTTCAAGATATAAACCTACAATTACAAGAAAAAAGTGAATTGCGCTAAGTCAGAATTGCAAGATATGAACTTGCAAATGCAAAACAATTAAGGATTGTGAAGTATAAATCAGAATTGAGAGATATAAGCTTACAATTGAAGAAAAAAAAAAACAGTATTGAGAGATGTAAGAGCTAGAATTACAAAAATTCAGAATTGCAAGAAAAACAACTGTGAAAAAAAGTCAGAATTGTGAGGTATAAAAAGTTATGATTTCAAGACATAAACCCACAATTGTGAGAAAAAAAAAAGTAGAAATTGCAAGATATAAACTTACAACTGCAAGAAAAAAAAATTAAGAATTATGAGATAAGAAGTCAGAATTGCAAGAAAAATGTCAGAATTGCAAGGTATCAAAAAGTTAGAATTTCAAGATTAGAATCTACAATTGCAAGAAAAAAAGTAAGAATTATGAGATGATAAAGGCAGGACAGATCAAAGCATCAAAAGAAAAAATTGCAAGAAAAGCATCAAGAAGAATTACATTCACATCCTGCAATTCTGACTTTATGACTCGCAATTGCAGGTTTATGTCTCGCAATTCTGATGAAAAGATGTTGGAAGTGTGGGATAAAAGTGGCAATTATCCTTTCATTTTTTTATTCCGTGGTGGAAACAAGCTTCCAAAGTAATGACTAACTGGGAAATAATCAGAACAATTACTCCAAACTCATTAGGGAATAAAGTGTTCAGCAGAAATCAGTGTAAGAATGAGAGCAGACTTGTGTTTGTTTTCATTCTGAATGACTGTCTGCTCCTCATCTTGCAAATCAGATGTGCTTCACACAGAATCTCTCCGTTCTTAAGAGCATTTGAAGAAACATGAAACTCAAATACGACAAACATTCGCTCTCAGTGGATCAAAGGATTGGGTTGGCGTGAAGAATGTTATCTAGAGTTAGTCTGAAGTTGACGTGACTTAATAAAGATGCAGGGACAATAAAGCCCACATTACAGCTTACGTCTCCAGTGTCCTTCCTCAGAAGAAGATCATCAGATTCTTCTGTAATCGGAGCCTTTGAAACACAGCAGACAGCATTCTCCTGGACCTTCATCAACTCCAATTACTATGTTTATTCCTGAAGGAAGTTCAGCAGAAGAATTTGAAACATGTGTTTATTAAGTCGTCTCAGTCTTTCTTTGGAAACCGACCGCTCACGGATCTGACTGGACACTGGACACCCATTATAGCAGACATTGTACAACATTTAGAACATTTACTCGATAAATAAAAATATAAATATATACACACACACACATATTTTTTATGTGTGTCTCAACCAGTTTGAGCTTAAATATTTATCTGATTGTAATTTTTCAGTAATTTACCATTGTTCTCTGATTAACAGTCACAAGAAAAAAAAAATCTTTTAAGATTAACACGATGTAACAAACAAATGCACTGTTAAAACAATTAAAAAAAAACATGCTGAACCGTCAACAGGAAGTGAGCGCTCCTGCTACTCTCCCCTCTCTACTCCATTATCAAACAGGAAACACAATCAGGTAAATACCCACCCGCATCACCCATGTGACCAAACCCCCGGAAATACAAAATCACAGACAAACATTTTCAGCACTTCCATTCCAGCCCCTGATTATTACACACTACACCTTTAATAATCACCAACGCAATGATATAAAGACAATATAACATACACATCCGTAAATCATTGTACATCATTTCTCTTTTTTCTTTTCAAAGTATTTAGGAAATGTGAAAACGTGTATGCTTGTGTGTGTGTACAAATGTTCAAATGTTCATCCTTGTAGAGGAGTAAAGTTAATGTTCAAGTCTAATAGTCCCAGTCAGTAGAGTTGATCGATCATCAACATGTAACCAAGTCAAAAAGAGTCAAAAGTAGGGACGCACGATATTGGATTTTTGCCGATGTGCCGATATTTTTCATCTCATTTTGGCCGATACCGAAATATAGCCTTTTGTTTGGAAATTTAGTTTTTAACAAGAACTTATTTGTTAGGAATAAATAAACAATAATGAGTGGTTTACATTCAACCCCTTCATTTTCATCAGTAGGCTAGTTTTATTTATGATTTAAATTGTGAACGAAGTTCACTTTTGCTATGTTAGAAGCCGAGCTTCGGATGCTTTCACTTTCGAATTCGCAAACGTATAAGATTTTTATTAATCAAAATCTGAAGTAAACAAGTATAATGAATGTGAATATAGCTATGTGTGTAATCTACGATTATAATCATGTAATGAAGTTAGTTTACCATCATGACCATGTATGTAAGGAGGCAAGTGGGAGAATAATCAAGTTATTCAGATATTATGAACACATGTTTCCTGAGTAAAATGTATGCATTGTATAGGGGTAGAAGGATTGTGTTAAACACACCTTGTGGAAACAACTGTATCATGAGTGTGTGCAGACACAGATTCTGGAGATGCTCTGCTGAGTCTCTCGGCTTCGTTGTCTCTGACAATAAAGTCTATCTTCTCAAGCATCAAAACCTCAAGACTTCAAGTGATTTCTCACAGACGCGGCAGAAACCACCACACAAAATTGTCTGTTTTGCTTACATCTACACACCTTTCACTTTTTAAGTCTAAAGCAAAAGATGCATTAATTGTTATTCTTAATTAAAAAGCACAACAACAATAAAACAGTAGGCTACAATGACAAATATAGCTTACATAACATTAACAAAAACCAAAAAACCAGACATGGCATACAATCACATGCTGTATTATATACCGACTAATAAATTAGAGAACATTTAGCAAACACTGAGGTATCAAACAAATAGAAAAATAAAAATTAAAAGAGTGTAACATGAAGTAAACAGCAAAGATAAACTTTTTTTTTTGTTTGTTTGTTTTTTGCACAAGAATACCAAGCGGGACACAAACAGGAACAGAATTCTTTCCTACAGCTTGTTAATTCGTTCCTACAATTTATTATTTTTAATTCATTTGTAAAATGAGGGAATGGATTAATAAGTCTTATTAACGATTTCTTAATTTATTGCCATGAAATCTTTTATTTCCCACCCGCAGTTTACCACAGTAAGGGATACGAAAACATGGATTAAAAGTGAATGACAAGAAAATAAACCTGCGAAATGTAAAAGTAAAAGTATAAATATCAAGTCCACGGCAACTCTTGAGCAGCCAGTAAAACAGGACACACAGCTGCGTATGGCTTTAAATGTATGGGCTCGAATGGCATGAATCCAAAAGCATTTTCGCTACTAACATTTGCCTGCTAACCAATTATCTCTCTTATAAAGCATGCTTTGTACCTCACTTGTGTCATAATATTCACTTAAAAATGTTTCATATGAGCAACAGTGTGTTTTGCCGTCGTGCCACCGGAGAAGGAGAATTCACTGACCGCGCCGTAAATACTTTTGGGATTATTTTATTTTAAATGCCAATCATGTCAATTGCAAACATTGCCGTTGTGTTTCAAAATACAACTAGCACCATGAAACCATTAAAAAAGGTGCATTCAGCATCTAGTGACTGGATATGAAACAGCCAACAGTAAATGATCCCAAATGGAACAACGGCACGCTCTCCAATGGCCACTACACGTGCTATTACTGTTTACTATCACACACGGAACGTGTCATTCTGTATGTGCATTCTCAGTTTAAATGTAGTGATCCAAAACAGTGAATCTACCATTCAGGCAAAACTTTGTTTCAAGAGTGAGCCACACTGCTGACATGATCTAATCGCTAGCACACCCTCAGCACATGCGAGTTAACATATTCCTCTTATGGGCAAGACACATCAGCATAATTTTTCATATCGGGCCCATGCCGATATTTACATTTAAAGCAATTATCGTCCGATTCCGATATCAGTCCGATAATATCGTGCATCCCTAGTCAAAAGTCAAAAAAGGTCAGTTGAGAACTCTCAAAGGCCACTGTCATAGTTAGTCTGTAGATTCCTCAGCTTCAAGACGATGATAAATCCTTGCTAATCCAAAATAGATTAGCCAAGTATTGAATTTGGCGCCATCTTCGACGGGCATACAAGTCTTCTTTTACAAACAATCCAGGTGGTAATGACAGCTTTGTTTTTAGAAGGAGATGATCATCAGGTGTTAAAGCCTCCAAGTCATTGGGATCCAAAGAAGATCTGGTTACGGGTCGGTTGTTAAGTATAGATTCTACTTCACACAAGAATGTATGAAGGCCCTCTTCATCCAAACTTTGCCTTTGAAGAATGAAATTCAGGATTTTCTTTACTGATCTGATAAGCCTTTCCCAGATCTCTCCATGGTGGGAGCCGGTTGGAGGATTGAAGATCCATTTTATCTTCTTCTGAAGAACAACATTATTGATCTGCTTGTGATTCCAATTTTGTATCGCTTCCTGTAATTCACGTTTAGCTCCGACAAAGTTTGTTCCATTATCTGATTGTATTTCAGCCACTTGTCCTCGTTGAGCAATTAAACGTCTTGGTGCATGAATGAATGAATCAGTGTCTAAAGATGCAATAGTTTCAATATGAACAGCTCTGATGGCCAAGCATGTAAAGATGACCCCGTAAGGCTTTATGATGGTTCTTCCTCACTTGATCTCCAAAAGCCAAAACAGTTCACACCAACAGATGTAAAAGGTGGTTTGTCTGGTGAAACTCGATCTTGAGGCAAGTCAGAAATTTGCTGATGGCCAGCAATTCCATGGAACCTTCTGCACACTACACATTTTGCTACAATTCTTCTGGCTACGTTAGGTCCAGGGATCCAATATCGAAGGGCAGCCAGCATGTAATTCCGTCCATTATGTCCCATGTCTTCATGAAGTTGGCGCAGAATCAAGTTAGATGTATGCCGGTCTTCAGCCAATATGATCGATGTTTAGATTCTTCAGGTATCAGTGCCTTACCAAGACATCCACCAACCTTGACAATATCAGACCAAAGTATTGGATTAAGGCTATAAAGAGGACTATTTTGTTTGATTACTCCCTCCCTTCATAGACTTGTCAACTCCTCAGTGAATTTCTTTTTTTGACAGAATTGAATGATTACCATTTCAGTTTTTTCCAATTCTTCCACTGAAAGCAAGTCCTTACACACAGTGGATTTAATCTTCTGCATTTCCTTGTTAACAGTTATCCCTTGTTGACATGGATCTGCACCAGAACAAACAAGAGAAGCCTGCAGTCGTTTCCTTTCCTTGCTAAGGTCCATCAAGTTTTTCTTCAAATGAGGGATCCAAGCTACAGCTTTCTTTAATCGAGCCCAAGTGGAGAAGTAGTTGATGAGACGTGATACAAAGTCAGATTCTTCTTTGACCTCAACCATGTTTATCAGAGCACTTCTTTTGATCTCAGGATCATGAGACAATATTAAGTCTCCATCGGTTGAATCCTTTAGCCACTCTTCTGGCGGTCGAACAAGGGATGTGGGACCAGAAATTCACATGTCATTCTTCAAGAATGCATCCACTTTCGCTCCTCTAGATGCCAGATCTGCTGGATTGCTTGAAGAGTTCACATATCTCCGTTGTTACGTCCGAAACTTTCAGAATTTCAGACACCCTGTTAGCCACAAAGCACTTAAATCTTGAGGTCTTGTTTTAAAATATATTTAAGCACTGAAGTGCTATCTGTCCAAAATATTCCTGAAAGAGTCCTGAAAGGACATCTTGCGTTCTTTCATCCAGATCTTGTCGATGCGGCTAGCCAACATGGCAGCTGTAAGTTCCAGGCGAGGGATTGTAATGGGTTTTAATGGTGTAACTCTTGCCTTGCTTACCAGAAGAGTAGAATGTGCCAGTTGTTCATTTTCCCTGCTCGCTTGCATTTGAGAAATGATGCATTTGGGCAGAAGTTACTTCTCCGAACCCATCAGGTTTCATACATCTTCTGACCTGAAAACTCTCCAAGCGATGAAGATCATCCAGCCAGTTCGTCCAACTTCAAACATATACAGGAGGAATAACACTGTCCCATCCTATTCCTTCTCTGCACAGATCTTGCAATATCCTTTTGGCAGACAAAAATCACAGGTGACAGAAATCCCAAAGGATCATTAATGGAACTAACTACTGAGAAAATTCCTCTCCTAGTAAAGGCACCGTCCTTAACATGACTTTGAACTGAAAGGCATCTGATTCAGCACACCATTGCACTCCCAATGCTCCTTCCAGTGGCAAAGCATCATGATCCAAATCCAGATCCTTTACCTTTGTCTCTCTGTCCTTCTCAGGTATCGCAGCCAATACAGCAGGGCTGTTACTTGTTCATTTTTTCAAGTTAAACACATACTAGTGAGATCCTTCTACAGCTGCACAGCGTCTACTTTGGAAGAAACGGAAACTAGGCAGTCATCCACGTAGAGGTTACTAAAACCAACATCCAGTGTCTTGGAATCAAATGTTGCACCGAACAAATGGACTACCATTCTGTATTCCTCTAGACGGTTGTTTATGTTACCTTCTGGCCACCACAAGAATCTCAGGACATCACAGTCTCCTGGATGAACTCTGACTTGATGGAACATGGATTCGATGTCGGCCATCATGGCAAAAAAGTTCAAGTCTAAATCGTACAATGATACTCACTAGTGAGCTGGTTAAATCAGGACCTGGCAGAAGCATACTATTCAATGATGTACCCTGAAAAGAAGCTCCACAATCGAACTCAACTCAGATTTTGTGTTTTTTGGGATGATATACGACGTGATGGGGTATATGCCACAGACGTCAGATCTCTCCAGTTCAGCCATGGGTACCTTTTCTGCATAGCCCTTCTGGATAACATCCTCCATGAAGGCTGTATACTCCACATGAAAGGAAGGATTCAACTTAAACCTTTTTTGAAGACTTAAGGCACATTGCTCTGCAATTCTCCTATTCACTGGCATGACTACTTCAACATTTCTGAATGGCAGACTGACGTAATAATGACCACTGATCAGTTTTGCATGAAATCCATAAATTGATGGTCTTCTTTCAACATTGCTGACTGTTCTTCACGTACAGTCTCAAGAAAATCAGTCTTAAACTGCTGCTTCCACAACTCCTCCAATCTCATTACAGCAATCCTATTCACATTCACAGAAAGTCGGTCAGCGTCATCATTCATGCTCACTCCTTTGAGTGATCCATTAACTGTCCACCCAAACACTGTTCGTATGGCATATGGACCATTGTCCTGGGTACGTACAATCTGCTGAGGCTCCAATGCTTCTGGAGCATTAGCTCCAATCAAAAGCTCAATATCAGCATTAATCGTCGGCAAGCATATGACTCAAATGAGTTCAGCTTTTAAGATCAGCTTTAGATCTTGTTGATTGTTGCTGCTGCTGACTGGGATTGAAAACAGTTTGAAACTCTTTGTGTATCACCAACATGTGACACACAAGATGTTGACAAAGACTGTGTTGCTGCTCGCACACTAGTTGATGGTACACATGGCTCCACATCAGACTGAAGAGGTTTGGACACAATTCTGTGAACAAATGCATGTTATTCTGAATCCACATCTTTATACACCTTCACCCTGGCCACTGACTCTGCTAATTTCATTTCCAGCTCCAGACTTTCCTTCTTTCTCCTCAACTTTTCCTCTTGCTCCTCCAAAGCATGTTTCATTTGCAGCATTTGTTGAGAAGCCAATAAAGCAGCCTTAAGACGAGTGGAGGAAATGGAAGACCGACCGGATCGAGATCCATGAGATGATGCTTTAGATCTTTTGCTGCTTATATTTGAAACACTGTCCACTGGTTGAACTTCATTTTCAAAATCACCAGAATCCATTCCAGTCTGTAGATGTACATCAGGAAGCAAAGTATTGTGTGTTGTGGACACAACTTCAACAGAAGATGTTGGAATATCAGACTCACAGATATACTGAGATGTTGCACGTGGTACCACAAGCCTGGACAAGAGAATCAGAAGGTGCAAAGCGCTTGAAACATCTGTCACACAACTTCCCAGCCTCAGCCATCCACTGTTCAGCATCCTTAGAAACGGAATCAAACCATTCGTTCTTTGGTTTGTTCCTCAGAAGGCAGTAAAGGTAACATTTCTATGCAACCTAGATGCATCATCCATCAGCACCTTTATCACTTTCAACACTGAACACACCTGAGACACACTGTCATCACATTCCATCAACTGTTTTTACGGACACAATCACATTCTTCACTTTATTCTTCCGATCCCTTTGCAAGGCTTCAATTTTAGCCGCCATGGCCTTTGTCATGGGCTTATGCTCACGGCATCATCAGTGTGCTCCATCTCCTCAGAGTTTATTCTCAAGATGCAACAAGCTGCGTCTCAATTCCAAACAGCGGCGCATTCAGCACGCACAAGACCAATCAGTGTTGGGGGGCATTACAAGTAACGCGAGTTACGTAATATTACTTTTTTAACTAGTAGCAACTAGTAAAGTAAAGCATTATTTTTGAATTTCTAATAAAATATCTGAGTTACTTTTCAAATAAGTAACACCAGTTACTTTTTCCCCCATTTATTGATTAACAAGTCTCCTGTAAGGAAATTGTGAGTAAACATGATGCTACTGTATTCTAGACTAAATGTGAACATGCATTAATTCATCTCACTCACAAAAAACAGATTTAGTATTCCTCAAAATGAATAAAAACAGTGAAATTCAAACTCAGAATATTATACAACCCTGCAATAATTAAATATAATATAAATATAATTACATTAAATAAATATCCTTTATGTATTTAATCCCATTTTATTAACCAGTGTCTTTGCTGCTGACCTTCAATGATGCAATTCAACCATACAAATAAGCAAAAATGACTTAAGATAAACATTTGTGCTTTTTTTAAAGCTGAAGAGTGATCTACTTTCAGTCTGAGGTGAATTCATTTCACGTTTGGTGTAAAATGGCTTTTACATTACTGCCCAGATAATAAAAAAAAAATAAAATAAAATAAAAAGTAACGCAACTGTACCGTGGTGCGTTACTTTCCATAAAAAGTAACTAAGTACCATAATTACTTACTTTTCCAGAGAGTAACAAAAAAATTGTAATTCATTACTTTTAAAAGTAACTTTCCCCAACACTGAGACCAACAATGAATGAACAAGCACAGTAGAGCAGCACACAAAAGCCCATAGAATGAACAACAGCAACACAAACTGCGTTTAATACAGCGTAGCGACTATCACCGCGTCTCAAGCAACAGCAAGCAGTTTATAATCCATTAAAACCGCAGACTTACCTCTTCGGCCGTTTTGTGCGGGTCGTGTCCGCTGCTCCATTTCACAGCTCAATACGGAGTGCTGAAGTGACATACGATGTGCCAGGAAAGCCGTTTCCAAATTGCGTCCATAATCCAAATGCGCTTTTCTGTTGACTAAAGTGTAGCGCCAGCCTGTATTAGCCGCTGAGAGGCTACGTAGAAGGAAAACCTCCGTGGCGCGTTCCCGTTCGTTTGCATTTTCTTTGAAGATTTATTAACACGATGTAACGAACAAATGCACGATTAAAACAATTAAAAACGTACTGCTCCCGATACTCACCCCCATTATTAAACAGGAAACACAATCAGGTAAATATCCACCTGCATCACCCATGTGACCAAACCCCCGGAAATACAAAATCACAATACTAAATAAAAGACAAATATTGTCAGCTCTTACAACATCTTTATGATCTGACAACCAGTGCTACAGATTACGAGTTACTCTGTTTAAAATGTAATAAGTATATAGTGTAACTTTTCAGTTACTTTATTAATGTAACTTATTACATTTGATTACTTTTTGATTACTTTTCTAAATTTCTAATATTTTTCAACTGTTAATCATTTTGAAACATTAAAACCAGGCAGAGTGAACCTTACAGTAGCACTCAACACTGATTACTGTCAGACTCTCAAAATCCTTCTTCACTTGAATTAAGATTATAATAAGTAAGGGATAATATACATCTTTATTTTGCGATAACAACTGGCTGGATGTACATTATCCCACTTATGACACAGCTGCTTACCACAAAAGTAAATAATTAGACACAAAACACTGATGTGAGTTGAAATATTTGAATGCAAAGTTTCCATGAAGAAACCAGTTTCTAGCAAGCGGCAAGTTGACAGAATTAAGAAATTGTACACATAATATTGAGTTTTATTATTTTATTAGCTAACCAAACGCAAAGCTTCCACCAAGAATAACTATCAAGCGTATAGCGCCGACTTAATTTGCCCGGTTAAGTGTGTGTTATTAGCTTTTACCAGTTGTTATGGGGGAATAACACACCTTGGAATGTCATGACTGACCAATCAGAATCAAGCATTCCACAGAGCCGTGTCATAATTTAATTTAAAGCACAGACACCACAAATTCAGAATTAATACCTCTTATTTACTAAGAAATAGTTTAATAGCTATGATAGTGGTTTTGAAATCAGTTTGCATAGTTATGACAGGAAACATGCCTTGGAAAAAAACAATTCATCTTAAAAAATAGAGTATATGCATAAACCCAAATAGAAAATAAAACAGATATAGAATAAGCATGTGTCCTAAACTTCTGAAACACTGGTGTCTCATTTTAGAGCAATCAATGCAATTTATGAAAAAAGTCAATTCAATCTGTATGTGGGTGTGTGTTAAAAAATGCAGATGTAACCCCTTTTAATCATTAACATTTTCAAAAGTAACTGTAATTTAATTACACATTTTTTCTTAGTAACTGTAACTAATTACAATTACATTTATTTTGTAAGTAAATTACATAATTCTGTTACATGTAACTAGTTCCTCCCCAACACTGGTGACAACAAATGACCAATGACAATATTTTTATGTCAGCTTTACTTGTATTTATTCAGTCTGGTGTTATAAATAAATCAGTTTGAGACAAAAAACTCCAGCAACATTAAATGACACAGTCTTTATTTAAATGGGTATAACATCATATATACAAAGTGGTTAAAATAAGTTCACAGTCTATAACGATTCAGATTCACATTTGGGATTTCCAGCAGTTCAAGTCTATAACTAGACAATACATCATTGTGTATTATTGATTGCTAACGATTCCACAAACACAAATGAGAGGAAATACATCAGCAGACTTCAGTTAACCAGCAGTTATGTGATTGTTAGTGCATTAGTGACGCTCTCGCATTCCCGCTGCAGCTTCTGCAGAAGTATTTAGCCGCTCCGGAGTTCTTCCTGTTTGTCAGTCGAGGGGAACTGATTGTGTTTCATCTTCTAAAAATGAAGAACTGCATTATCTCATTCAGCAGAAATCTCACTCATCCACTTTAGGTTTAACGTAAGAACAGGTTCAGTCGCTTTTTACATAACGTGCGAGGCTTCCGGGTCATTCGTTATTTCCATTGTACAAAACAGTCCGTTTATGATGCTTGATGTTGCAAACTGGAATTTATGAAAGCTTGTTTCCTTCATGGGATAAAAAAAGAAAGTAACTGCGACTTTTTATCTCTCAGTTTTGACTTTCTTTCGTAATTTTGAGATTTAACAGCAACATATAAATCCAGAATTGTGAGATTGGAGGTTGCAAAAATCTTTTTTAAATTTTGTGCTCAGAATTGCAAGAAAAAGATCACAATTGCAGGAAAAAAAATATAAAGTATATATATTTAAAATAAGATAAAGTCAGAATTCTGATATTTAAATTCAGAATTATGAGATACAAACTTGGAATTATGAGATAAATTCTGAGTTATGAAATACAAACTCAGAATTATAAGACATGAATTCAGAATTACGAGATACAAACTGAATTTTCAAATACAAACTCTGAATTATGCAATAAATTCAGATTTATGAAATACAAACATTGAATTATGAGACTTGAAATTATGAGATTCAAACTCAGAATTATGAGATACAAATTTGGAATTATAAAATAGAAACTCGGAATTATGAGATAAATTAGGAATTATGAAATACAAACTTGGATTAATGAGACTTAAATTTGGAATTATGAGATTCACATTTGGAATTATAAAATATAAACTTTGAATTATGAGATACAAATTTAGAATTCTGAAATATAAACTCAGACATAAATTCGGAATTATGCTATATAAATTCAGAATTATGAGATTTAAATTTGGAATTACGAGATATAAACTCATAATTATGACATATAAATTTTGGAATTATGAGACTATGAGTTACAAACTCAAAGTTATGAGATTTAAAGTCATAATTGCAAGAAAAAGGTTAAAAGTTAAAACTGTGAGATATAAACTCAGAATTGCGTGAAATATAAGATATATGATACAATTCAGTTGTGGAAACAGCCAATGCTCTAATGTAAAAACTTGGAATTGCAAGTTTAAATGTCATAATAATGGAAACAGCTTTCAGCGGCTCTTTTGTTATCGTGCTATCACAAACACACAGTTTTGTACTGAATGAATGGTGAGTGTGGCACATGGAGGAGCGTGTGGTACGGTGAGCTGATGTGGATGCTCAGAGCCGCTGCAGGACCGTCACACAGCCATGATAACTCAGGCAGCGCGTCAGCGGCTTCTCCTCCGTCAGTTTACCGTTCACCGGATCAAACGCCCAGATCTGATCCACCGCAACCGACTGTTCGTTACGACCGCCGACCACACACACCTTCCCGTCACACACGGTCAGTCCGCAGCCCTCCTGAAACACACACACACACACACACAGGCGGGTCAGCGCTTTGTGTGTTACCCACAGTCATACGCTGCGAGCTCGGAGGCCGCGTCACGCACCAGTTTGACGGGCAGCGCCGCGGCTCGGCTCCAGGAGTCTGTGCGGGGCGTGTAGCAGTAGATGTGCTCCAGCAGACCTCCGGTCACGTAGATGGAGCCGTTGAGCGTGACGGCGTTGATGGAGCGCTGAGAGAACGGGCAGGACGACACGTACGACCACCTGTTGCTCACCGGATCGTAACACTGGACCTGCGACACGTGATGGAGAAAATCACCACAAACCTCTTTACAATCATTAAATAAATATTGTGCTGTTTAATGCAATTACTTTTCAGAGTTTATTAAATACATTTAAACTCATTTAAGATTCCACTCGAATATTTCTAATCTATCAAGCTATCTAAATCAAACTAGCAACATGCTAGTAACATGCTAATCATGTTAGAAACATGCTAGCAACTCGCTAATCATGCTAACAACATGTTAGAAACAAGCTAGTAACTTGTTGGTCATACTACCAACATGCTAGTAATACGCTAGTCATGCTGGGAAAATGCTAACAGCATGCTAGTAACATGCTAATCATGTTAGAAACAAGCTAGTAACTTGTTGGTCATGCTACCAACATGCTAGTAATATGCTAATCATGCTGGGAAAATGCTAACAGCATGCTAACAAAATCTAGTAATATGCTAGTCATACTACCAACATGTTAGTAATTTGCTAACTGTGCTGTAAAAATGCTAACAACATGCTAATCATGTTAGAAACATGCTAGTAACTTCCTAATCATGCTAACAACATGCTAATCATGCTAGAAACAAGCTAGTAGCTTGTTGGTCATGCTACCAACATGCTAGTAATATGCTAATTGTGCTGTAAAAACGCTAACAACATGCTAGTAACTTGGTAATCATGCTAGAAACACACTAATAACATGCTAATCATGTTAAAAACGTCAACAATGTGCTACCAACACACTAGATACCACCCCGAGTACCCTAGCAACCACATAGCAACACCTTAGCAACTACCCCAGGTACCATAGCAACCGCATAGCAACAACCTAGCAACCACCCGGGTACCATAGCAACCACCCTATTAACCACCCTAAGTACCCTAGCAATGAAACCACTTCAAACTTTCTGGCTAGGCTTTTTCAAACCAACTTAAAGTTTGTCTGTGAACTTTACTATCTAGTCTGTTCTTGATATCTAAAGACACGTTCCTTCAGAAGGCAGCGGGACAGGCTCTCACCCGGTCAGTGTTGGTGTGTTCGCTCACGGCTCCTCCGATCACGTAGAGTTTCCCGCAGCAGCTGCTGAGAGCGGCCGAACTGACGGGCAGCAGCAGGTCAGAAACGCTCGTCCACTTGTTCTCGTGCGGACTGTAGCGCTCCACGCTGGACAGACGCTCACGGCCGTTATAACCGCCGACCACATACAGCTGCACACACACACACACACACACACACACAGTCAGCACATGCATTCAAACCCATCAGACTGAACACTGTCTCAGCTGAGCTCACCTTCCCACACATGGACACCATCTTATGCCTCCAGCGGCCGCGGCTGAGACCCTGCACACGCACCCAGTGATTGAACTGAGGCATGAACCGCCACACGTCTGCACTGTTCAGCTGCCCGCCTAAACACACACACACACATGCAATATATATATATATATACGTACAACCAAAGTAACAAAGTTTTTACATTTTTGAAAATCACGTTTTTCCAATCAATCTCAATCAAACTGCAGTTACAGAACTATGTTAAATATTGTCATTACCATTTCAACATGTGGCCACAATTTAGTTTGGAGACTAATTCTCACTATTAACTAACTATTAACTATGACTTTTACAATAGTAAACTCCTAATTTTGGTGCTTATTAATAGAAAGGTAGTTGTTATGTTTAGGTATTGTGTTTAAGGATAAAGGGATCTAAAATATGGTCATGCAAAACAAGACATTATGTGACCCTGGACCACGAAACCAATCATAAGTGTCAATTTTTCAAAACTGAAATTTAAACATCACCTGAAAGCTTTGTTATGATAAGACAATATTTGGCTGAGATACAACTATTTGAAAATCTGAGGGTGCAAAGAATTAAAAATATTGAGAGAATCACCTTTAAAGTTGTACAAATGAAGTTGATATATTTACAGTAGGAAATTTACAAAATGTCTTAATGAAACATAATCTTTACTTAATATCCTAATGATTTTTGACATAAAAGAAAAATTCATAATTTTGACGCGTACAATGTATTTTTGGCTATTGCTACAAATATACCTGTGATACTTAAGACTGGTTTTGTGCTCCAGGGTCACATATGTGCTTTATAAGTATTAATAAACAGCCAATAGGCAAGGCAATTTTTTTATATAGCACATTTCATAAACAATGGTAATTGAAAGAGCTTTAAATATAAAAGAAATTAAAATAATCATAAAAATAATCACAAGGAATTGAAAGATTTTAAAATGCTTTAAAAATATGCAATGCATGCTGCAAAACAACTAGTTGATAGTGACTGGTCCCTTGTCGAAAGTGTTATGAAATGTTTGATTTCTTATGAAAACGTCTCATAATAATGCTGTTGAGACTCAATAGGCTTGCTTATTTTGGGCTTAAAAAGCAGTAAATATCTAGTAATGTTATTGAGTTTGACGCTATTGATCGCTGACACTATTGAATAAGAATTTGAATTTGTCTCCTATTTTCCAGTTTTTCGGAGTGAAGCTGCTTTATAGTGATCTGTAACAAATCACTTGTCATTTAAACCAACTAACACTAAATGATAGAATACTAATACTGAATGACTTAAATTCTTCCCTTTCAACCACTCAAAGCCTGAAGTTTTTATTTTCACAGAATATTGCTGAAATGCTGTAAACAAAAATGCTGCAACTATGCTGATGTCATTGTGAATAAAGCGAATCTAATGCACGCTGCATTCCTAAAACTCACGTTAAGCTCAGGCTGTTTTCAGATGCATTCATGTGTAAATAAACACAGTGCTGCTGTTCGCTCTGAAACACGCGACACAACCGCAGACTTTGATTTAATCGCCGCACTATGTTGTATCGCAATTTAGATTCATGCGGCTGCATTTACTCTCATTCTGGATTTAATATTAGTCTTTCATCAACTCACAAACCTCCATCTGGGAAACCCTGCGTTCGTTAAACGGTCGGATCGCTCGCAACGGTTTTCAGTTTCATACGTATTTACATGAATATCATGCGAGATTCTAAATATTAAATATGCTGGTTGACACTCAAAACTGTCATTTTACACACCATCATGCTATTATTATTTGTTCACCCTCATTTCTTTCCAAACCTGCATGACTTAAAGATATTTTGAACCAAACAATTTTCAGACTTTAACAAAAAACTCAAAATTTCTTCTTTCATGTTTCACAAAAGAGAGGGGTTTATAACCAGAAGCCCACAGTCACGCATGAGATGATAATCGTGGTGTGTTTGTGTGCGCGATCCGATCGGATTCTCTGGAATCACGTGACGGAATGTTCCAGGCTGATGCTGAGCTGATAGAGTAACATGGAAATGCCACTGATGCGTGCAGACTGATCTGGAGTCAGCTGCTCAAACGCAGCACTAAAGACTGAGTGCCGACAACCAGTTTGACCAACTAGCAGTTAACCAAATGTTTCAGTTCCAAACCAGATCAATCTACCTTTTAGTAAATTGTGACCAGTCTTGAGCTCTGATTTTTTAAGGCTTTTTATGTGACTGATCGCTGACTTCAGATGCGTCAGTGTGATGGAAACGAAGGGAACGAGCAGTGTTTGGGACGTCTGTATACCTGATATATAAATGTCGTTTTGAAGTTCACAGGCCGCAAACTCAGATTTGGAGTAACCGGGCAGAGCGGTGGCGGACGTCCACTCTCCAGACGTCAGGTTCAGCTTCTCCGTGAAGGACAGTCTGGAGAAACCGTTCTTATCACAGCCGCCGATTACAAAGATCATCTCAGCCCAGCCAGAGCACCTGAACACACACACACAAAACAAACAAACAAAACAAACACACACACACACGTTCATTATTAATCAGTGATCACCTGGTCAGCAGCAGCTGTGTGTCTCATCTGTGATCTGCTGTAGTTTATTATGGCCAATTTGTGCCAAAAGTGTTGCTCTGTCTGTACTGTTACTGCTGCTGTTTTATTTGTGTCGTATGTTCAGCTCAGTCTGATGTTAATCTCAGTGAACATTCTGCAACATAATTTACAAGATATCCAGCTAAACTTGATTTTTTTTAAAAAATAATAAGTTAATCTTTCTGGAAACTAATGCATCTAACCAGGGTTGCCATGTTTTCACAACAAAGCCCGCCCAAAGTTTTGCTACTCAAAAGTAGCGCAATCGCACTTTGAGCAGCTCCCCTGGTAAAAATCACATCCCAGGGGCTAAACATTACAGTATAGGGGTCACTTCCCCTTACCAAAAAGAAGTATACTTAAGTAAAGTTAAAGCATATTTTTAACTATACTTTATGCAGTAAGTATACAAATATCAGTGTACTAGTAGTATACTTTCAAGTGTACTATTTCAATACTCCTTGTGACTAAACTGGCCCACTTTCTAGTATAAAAAAGTATACTTTATAGTAGTAAACTAGTTTGAGTACACAACTAGTTTACATCAATGTTTTCAGTTTGTACTGCAAGTATACTAAAAGTGAACTTATAGGTATACTGATAGTTTACTAATTAAATACTTTTTTATGCATTTTTACTACACTTTGAAGTATAGTCTCAGTAAACTACTAGTTTAGTAGTTTTATACTGCAAGTATACTTGCAAGTTTTCTTCAAGTAAACTTTACATCATACTTTAAGTACACTATTATGTCCCTATTTAGGTATTAATTTGTATATATTTTGTTATATGAATATGTGACCCCGGAGCACAAAACCAGTCTTCAGTCACTGGGGTATATTTGTAGCAATAGCCAAAAATACACTGTATGGGTCAAAATTATTGATTTTTTTTAAGAACTTCATTTGGACAACTTTAAAGGTGATTTTCTCAATATTCTGAATTTTTTTTTTCACCCCCAGATTTCAGATTTTCAAGTAATTGTATCTCAGCCAAATAGTTGTCCTATCCTAACAAACCATGCCTCAATGGAAAGCTTATTTATTCAGCTTTCACATGATGTGTACATCTCAATGTTGAAAAAAAATACCCTTATGGCTGGTTTTGTGGTCCAGGGTCACATATCTGAACATAGAAAACATCAAAAGATGTGCAGTAGCGCCCTTAGCGTATAACAGTGAAAACACAGACTCTCTGAGAAGTACATTTATGAGAAGTACATAAAAATATATACTGAAAGTATACTTTCTAATTTTTAGTTTAAAAGAAGTTGCATAAACTCCTTTTTCGTAAGGGTCAACCCACGGACATGAAAAACAACCCGTGGCAACAGTGTTAAAGTAGGCCAATTTCACGCGAAATCTGCGGATTTGGCAACACTGCATCTAACAGGGTTTCTGTGGGTTGTAAAAAGTCTTAATTCACCCATCCGTAAATGAAAACCTTAAAAGGCCTTAAATTAGAGCAGAGAAGTCGTGGCATTAAACAATGCATCTCTTCCTCAGTATTTTGTCTTGTTTTCAGTCCAAATATCTAAACATCCTTAAATCTACATACATTTTCTAGAGATGATAAATGAAGATGTGAAGTGTTATGTAACTGAACTCTTTTTAGAAAATGAGGCTTATCTTCTTATCTTCGAATCACATGATTTTTCATCTCAAGTAAATGAATCTTGATTTAAAAACCTTCAGACATTTGCACTGGAAAACAAGACAAAAATACTGAGGAAGAACTTTCTGTTTGATAAAAAGGTTCAATAAAAGTTATTTCTGTATTCCAGTGTTTGGGGCAGAGATATTCAAGCCTTCGAATTTTGTTTTGTGAAATAAATGTAAAAGTAATAGAAATTTGTTGCAAGTTAAAGACCATACTGACACATTGTGTTTAGTTAAATTTATTTGTTACATTTTCTTTACTTGGTCGTAAAAAGTCTTCAGAAAACCTGCAGAAACCAATGCATCTGAATGTTGGAACTCATTATTTAAAAAAATCCAATGTTTCTATTTGTTTACCTGAATATCTGCAAATATGGTGCCCAATATTCTCTGAAATTTCTAAAGGATAAAGCTGAGCTTAAGAAGTGTGCACAAAACCAGTCTTAAGTATGACGGGTATATTTATAGCAATAGCCAACAATACATTATATGGTTCAAAATGATTTTTCTTTTATGCCAAAAACATTAAGTAAAGATCATGTTCCATGAAGATATTTTGTAAATGTCTTACAGTAAATATATCAAAACTTAATTTTTAATTAATAACATGCATTGCTAAGAACTTCATTTGGAAAACTTTAAAGGTGATTTTCTCAATATTTCGATTTTTTGGCACCCTCAGATTCCAGATTTTCAAACAGTTGTATTTATTCAGCTTTTTATTTATTCACATGATGTATGGATCTCAATTTCCAAAAATAGACCCTAATGACTGGTTTTGTGCTTCAGGGTCACAAATATGAATGAGAAATGAAGATGCAGCGATGGCATGTTTGGGTTTGACGGCGGCGTGACTCACCGGCGTGGTTTGGTGCGCTCCGACTGCACCTCCCGTCCGTACGTGCGGTACATGCGCGCCTCCTGCATCAGCGGTCGGAGCTCTTTGCAGTCCTGCACCAGCTCGTCGGCCTCCAGCGTGCCGGTGAAGAACGCCGGATCCAGCAGAGGCAGACGCAGCCGCTCCAGCAGCTCTTTGAGCTCCCCCCTGCGCTCGTCCAGCCGGTGATGGACCCACCGGAGCGCGGCGGTCACCAGAACCTCCTCGGACACCTGCAGCCGCTCAGAGGCCAGCAGCTCGAGCACGCGGGCTTTGGGCAGGCCGAGGAACTCGTCGTGCCGCAGGACCTCCTGGAAGTCCTGGTAGAGCAGCGTCTGGCACTGCTCCTGCAGCGGCCGCAGCACGTACAGGCTGGCGAAGTCCATCAGGCCCAGGCAGTTGGAGTGGCTGACGCGCTCCTGCAGGAACTGCACGCAGGCTTTGGTCAGGACGGGCACGTCCAGCCGGTCGGCCGCCTGGAAGACGCTCTCCACGTTCTCCTCGTCCAGCTTCAGCCGGCCCTCGTAAATGAAGTCCAGCAGGTTGTCCATGGCCGCGCCGGAGATGCCCTGCAGCTTGACCACGGGCTGCCGGCTCTCCTGGAAGGGGCCGCTGAACATGGTGCGGAAGTACAGGCTGCTGGCGCAGAGCGTGGCGCGGTGACACGGGAACTCGCAGCCGTCCACCTGCAGCACCACGTCCGTGAAGGTGCCGCTGCGCCGGTAGGAGTTCAGCACCTGCAGGATGTGCTCGGCGTGACACGAGCCCGAGCAGAAGCTGACCTTTGACCTGCCGTCCATCAGCTCGCCGTTCGTGCCGAAGCCCATTGTGCACGGATGACGGTGAAGACTGTGAAGACCAAAACACAGCTTTTATATTTGAATTCTATTTCATTTCATATACAAGCTCATTAAAAGTCTCAGCTACACACAGTTCTCATAGTTAAATAAAACTAAAACCATAAAGCATCATTGAGATACTAGACTCCAGATTTAATGTTTTATATATTTTTGCATTCATTTTATTTCTTGGTTTAGGATTAGTAATCTTGTTGTGTCTTTGTCATTTTTGGGAGTTTTGGTTCATGTGTCCATTTAGTTTTTATTCATTTTTATTTCAGTACTTGTTTTAGTTATACATCAAGTTAAACTAAATTAAAATGAGATTTTGTTTCAGTTAATGCTTATTTTATTTCAAATAGGGTTATTGTACTTCTGTAAAATCTAAAACCATTAAAAACACTTCTTGTTACTTTCAATCAAATACACTTTAACGGGAATGAAATAAAGTGAAATATAAAAATCTTATTTCAAAGCTAATCTTCGTCTAGTTTAAATTGATGTACTAAAATGACTAAATAAAAAATAATAAGTTATCTTTAATTATAATATTATAATTAATAAATTATAGTGAAATATTTAATGATTATTTAAACTAACTAAAATTAAAATGAAAATCAAAAATATAAATGTAAAAACTATAATACTATCTCAACAATGCTAAAATAACACAGATTTCAAGTAACAATAATGTTTTTAGTTTTTAGTTTTAGTATAATAAGTTTAGTTTAGTTGACATCACATTAATTCCACAAAAATATGGCATAATTTGTACACTGCAGGACTATTTAAAATATTAAAGGCAAAAAATGTATGAAATAAAAAAGGAAAATCCAGCAAACACTTTCCCTTAAGCACTGTAAACTTTCTGTGGTCACGTTATGCATGAATTATCCAAAACGGATTCTTTAATGTTTGTCTTTCAACTGCATTTGCATGAATGCAACAAATGCAATAAATTATTATTAGAAATGCAAAACAGTCTTGAAAAGAACTGACTCAGAATTATATATATATATATTTATCAGCGCTCACCTGTGTAAATGCTGCTCAGTGAGTGTTCAGATCAGCATTCAAAACTGAATGCAGCGTCACCTGTCCGAATCATTTATACCTGTGCTCTGTGTGGGAGGAGCATGTGCACATAAACAGAAGTGAGGTCGCAGGCTACTCTGGAAACTCATTTCCTGTTCCCATTAAATTAACTTCCCTTCCCTGTTCGTTGGTAGAGCTTCACTGCAAACATCTTCTGCAAAATCATGACTCGTTACACAACAGACAGCTGTGTTTTAGCACAAATTCTGGGAGCCGCTGTAAATCTTACAGTTTATTTTAGAACTAATAACACAAATAGGGAACGTTGCATCTATAGTTGTTAAAATATTGACTTTCATAAAACAGGCCGGATGAGTCTGTTATCGTATGATTATGATAAACACACATTGTGTAGCTATTTGTTGAGCATCTGGGCGTTTCTGATTTAACAAAAGCAATAAGACACTGATTTTACTGCAGTTTCGTATTATATTGATATTTAAGCTATAGTAGTAATTTCACATTTTGGAAATAAAATTAAAACATCAGTTTAAATTGTTGTATAATTTGTTGTATAATAATTATGCAGACATGAGTTTGTTCAAAGGTAAAAGCAAACCGGGAGTCCCAGCATACAGAAGATGATGTTTTCAGCAGCTATTTTAGGACAATTTAAGCTTATTTAAAGTGCCAAATAAAAGCTGAATTAAAAACAAAACATTCTAAGATTGTTTGTTATTTCAAGTCTTTATAAAAAAAGTGTTGATGAAGTATTGTGTTCCTGTTTCCCAATTTTACCACAGAAATAACTGGGCAAAGACGCAAATTCTGTCAAATTACAAAGAACCTGCTAAAGCCTGGCATTATTTACTGTAATATTTACAGCAGTAAAACCCATACAGCAATTAAATGTTTTTTTTTAGCCAAAATATTTTAAATACACACTGCTGCTCAAACGTTTGGGATCAGTAAGACTTGTAATGTTTTTTAAAGAAGTCTCTTCTGCTCATCAAGGCTGCATTTATTTGATCAAAAATGCTGAAAATACAGTAATACTGCAAAATGTTATTACTATATAAAATAATGGTTTTTATTTTAATATACTTTAAAATGTAATTTATTCCTGTGATGTAAAGCTGACTCTTCATCAGCTGTTACTCCAGTGTCACATGATCCTTCAGAAATCATTCGAATATACTGATTTATTATTAGAATCATCAATGTTGGAAACAGTTGTGCTGCCAAATATTTCTTTGGAACCTGTGATTCTTTTTTTAGGATTCTGATGAATAACAAGTTAAAAAGAACAGCATTTATTAAAAATATAAATATTTTCTAACAATGTAAATCTATGCTATCACTTTTTAATAATTTAACACATCCTTGATGAATAAAAGTATTAATTTCTTTTAAAAAAAAAGAAAGAATAAAAATGTACTGACCCCCACATTTTGAACAGTAGTGGATATTGTTAGAAAAATTTTCTATTTTAAATAAATGCCATTTTTTTTTTTTTTACTTTTTATTTATCAAAGAATCCTGACAAAAAGAATCACAGGTTCCAAAAAAAATGTTTCCAACATTGATAATTCTAATAATAAATCAGCATATTAGAATGATTTCTGTAGGATCACGTGACACTTAAGACTGAAGTAACAGCTGATGATAATTCAGCTTTGCATCACAGGAATAAATTAGATTTTAAAGTATATTAAAATAATAACTATTATTTTATATTGTAATAACATTTTGCAATATTACTGTTTTTTCTGTATTTTTATTAAATAAATGCAGCCTTGATGAGCAGAAGAGACTTCTTTAAAAAACATTACAAGTCTTACTGATCCCAAACTTTTGAGCAGCAGTGTGTGTTGTAAACAATGAAGTTAAATGAAATATATTTTTGAACCTGAAAATGTATTTAGTTTCAGCTTCCATATACCAAAATATATTTCAAAGTGTATTTTTGGGGCAAGAAAATCCATTCGCAATCTTACAGTATAGCCTACGTTTAGTCTAAATGCAAAAGTGGATGGAATACACCACTAGAGATCAAAATAGATTTATAATGATTCAGTAATTGATAACAGTTTTCATATGTGATAACAATTTTTAAAATATATATGTACTGAAAAAATGCTTTTAAAATATATATTCAAAAATATGCAAAAAAAAGTCAAACTATTTACATATTTTAGTAAATATATATTTTTGACCATATTTTGAAATACAATTACACACATTATATATATATATATATAAATTTGCTGAAAATGTGCTTACCCTCAGGCCACCCAAGATTAGGATGAGTTTGTTTCTACATCAGATTTGCAGAAATGCGTCATTCCATCACTGTCTCACCAATGGGAGTGAATGGGTGCCGTCAGAATGAGAGCCCAAACACAGGTGATAAAAACATAACAATAATCCACAAGTAATCCACACCACTCCAGTCCATCAGTTAACATCTTGAGAAGACAAAAGACAAAACATTAAGACGTTTTTAACTAAAATACAAGTCCGTAATCCATAATAACACTTCCTCCAGTGAAAGCCTGTTTTCAGCTAATTTATAGTGCATTTAATTTCAGCATATTTTCAATAAATTGAACTCTTCCTTCAAGCAAATTTCCACACAATTTCAGAAACACAATTCACAATCACTTTCTGAAACATCCGCTAGATGGAGGCAAACGCCGCCGTGTTTGTGAGCGTCCGGTTCACGAGACTCACATCACAGTGAACAACAGTGAACACCAGCAGTCTGTGTGAAATGTTAATTAGCACCATGATGATGAATCATAAGTTATGTAGCTCATAAGTGTTTTGTTGATCTACCTCATAAACCGCGCACAGCGGATCACACGCGTCTGCACTGACAGCGCGTGACGCGACGCGCCGCGCCGCGCGCGCTCTGTGGATTCGCGTGTCGTAACGGTGTTTTTTGCCTTTGACTCAACAGAACACGAGCAGCGCGCGAGACGCGGCAAGAAAAAGCAAAAGCAAGGCGCTCGAGCGAAAAGTAAGTGTGTTTCCAACCGGGAATCCTGAATGACGCGCGGGAATCCCTGGAAATACGGCGGGATCTGACTGTCATATGAGAGGAAAACAATGACGCGGTGCGTCCAACGCGTGTTTTAAACCGTGACATCAGGTTTCAGTCAGACACAAACATTAAAAAAGAGTTAAAAAAAAGAAAGAGAAAATAAAAAAAGAATGTGGAAGCTGACCGTGTTTGAAGAAGGTGCATCATTAACTACGATTTTACTGTGGTAGGTAAAGGTTAATAAGGAACTGTGTTAAACGGGTTTTAGGAACAGAGAGAGAGAGACCCACACACACACACACTCACGCGAGAGCACAAGATTGCAACATTGCCATGATCATTTGTCTTGTTATTTCTTGTTTTAATGATTTGTTTTTGCTTTTTTTGTTAGAGGACAGTGTGGATGAGACAGGTCCTCCAGCCGGGATTCGAACTCGGGACGCCCGTTGCGCAAAGGCGCGCTGCCCACATGGCTATATGTTATACGGTATTCTTATTAACTCACATTAACAAAGATTAATAAGTAGTGTAATAAATGTATTGTTTATAGCTTGTTTATCTTAGTTATTACATTTAATAATATCGCAAATGCCACCTTTCTAAGTGTTACAGTTACTTTTTGTTGTTTATACAAATGTTTTGTATTGTATGTATTTGAATAATTCATTTGTTTTTGTTTTGTTTATGTGTTATATAACCATTATTTTTGTTCATTGCTCATGTAACTGCCAATGCTTTGGCAATGCTGTCCAATAAAGCGCATTTGAATTGAATTGAGAGAGAGAGGGAGGGAAAGAGAGAGAGAGAGACAATAAGAGAGGGAGAAAGAGAGAGAAAGAGAAACAGAGTTACAGAGCATGAGAGAGAGACACACATACACACACAGAGCGACAGAGAGAGGCACACTGAGGGAGGGAGAGGGAGGTCAGAGCTGTCCAATCCCATACAAGGCTTGAGCGCAGAAGGAAAAAACAAGAGCGTATCTGCAGGATATTCTCACAGGATGTGTAGCGGAGCAGAGCAATAGACGGAGGAGCACATGAGGCGCTGAGGAGACCAGCATGAGACCGTCAGCAGCCGAGAACAGCACAGGAGCAGCACACTACTGAGGTGACACACCTGAGACACACCTGCGCTTCTCACTCTCAAGTCAGTCTAATGTTTCGGATGTTTGCTTTTCTGATCTTGCGGCTTACGGGTTTCCTTTGATTGGCACGAGATGAGTAATTGCTGGAGATCAGAGGGTTAACTTCTGCTGAAACATCACCCTCTGATATATATTTAACACATAATGTGGAAATAGATTTTAACCTTTAATATTTCTGCTGTGCTCATCACATGTAGGCGTTTCTGTTCATGTCAAATATCAAAGAAACTAGATCAGTGCAGTCGAGACAGGAGTGACACATCTGTTGACATCGAGAAAGATTGAGTGTTCCACTTCAGCAGACATCATCACACGAGTTAAAAACAGAAGCGGTGACGTGAGCGCGTGCCGCGTGATGTCATGAGCTGTGTCTGTCTGTCATTCGTCCTCATTCATTCACTCATCGGTCTGTGTCTCTGCAGCATCATGGGGACGCGTCTCTGGATACTGATGCTCGTGGTGAACCAGGTCGCGCCGTACAGACGTCCAGCAGAAGCTTCACTCTGCCAAGTGGTGAGTTACAGCATCTCTCATGACTCTCTGAGTGAACAAAGTACTGTAGATGCTCTTTTAAGTTCTTTGCCTATAAACAACATTTGAAGTGTTAAAAAGGCTGAATACAGATTTCAAGTCTTTATGCGTCAGTTGCTCGAGTTGAGTGGTCTTTAGTGGTCGTTCATAAGGGTCAAGATTAAGACATCTGAATAAATAAGCTGTCCATTGATGTACGGTTTGTTATGATAGGACAATATTTGGCTGAGATACAACTATTTGAAAATCAGGAATCTGAGGGTGCAAAAATATCTAAATATTGAGAAAATGCCTTTGAAGTTCTTAGCAACGCATATTACTAATCAAAAATGAAGTTTCGATATATTTACGGTAGGAAATTTACAAAATATCTTCATGGAACATGATCTTTACTCAATATCCTACTGATTTTTGGCATAAAAGAAAAATCGATCATTTTGACCCATATAATGTATTGTTGGCTATTGCTACAAATATACCCGTGATACTTATGACTGGTTTTGTGGTCTTTAGTGGCCATTAAGCAGAGCGATGTGTCTGCTTTAGAATTTCAGATGCTCAGATTTGCCAGAATAAGTCTGTAATCTAAAGGCATCAAATATGAACTCAATTTTTTCTCATCAAGTCAGCGTTGGTGTTAATTAAATGTATTCACACTAGAGTCGCTCTTAAACTTTTCAAATCTAGAGAACCATATTAGGCAGAAACATCCTCCCAGTGTGTCCAGTGAGGACAGTGGAGACGGTCGTAGACTAAACCATAGAGTCTGATAAGATGAACTGATCATACCAGGTTAGTGAGTTCAGGATGACTGTGCTCAGGGCAGGAAATCTCCTCTGACCATGCGATTGGACATCGGTGACACGAGGCTAATGAGCGCAGAGGAAGTGTGTGTAGGATGAAACACATCAGCGCTCCATTATGTCCCCATCCTCTCGCCGAACTCTGAACTCTGGCGGAAACGGAGGGTCAGTCCCAGAGACGAGGGAAAAACCTGAAACGCCACAGCTATCTAGAGAGCATAAATAATGGTGCAGGCGTGTAGATGAAGCGCAGATAGCATAAACTGAAAGCTGCTTTCAGTCATACGTCACGCTGAAAACTGTGGGGTCCATTGTGTTGAAATATTCCAGGAAACAGCTGTATGATGTCATGCACAGCGTACGTCAGAACGGTTTGCACATCGCTTGTGGTAAACAATGTTGGCTAACAGCACTCTTTCTGGTCACTTTAAGGTCCACGAGGATGTCGACTGCAGCAGTCTGAACCTCAGACGGGTCCCGGCACGGCTGCCGGCCTCCATCCACCTCCTCGACCTGTCTCGGAACCTCCTGCAGAACCTCACGGACCAGGAGCTTCCGGCCTTCTCCGGCGTCCGGAGTCTGAACCTCCACGCCAACAAGATCCAGTTCATCCAGCCGGGCTTCTTCCAGGACATGAGCCTTTTGGAGGTGCTGGATCTGTCGGAAAACTCCCTGGACCTTTACGCGGCTCTGAAAACACACGTCGGGCCGCTCGCATCCGTGCGGCATCTGGACTTGTCGGGAAACGGTCTGTTCACTGATATGAGCGATTATTTCCTGAGCGATGCTCCGCTCCTCACCAACCTCTCTTTAGACGGGAACAGCATTACTAAAATAAGCAGGGACACATTTAATGGATCTCAGGCATTAACAAACATTGACCTGCACAATAACGTCATCATAGAAATCGAAGAAGGTGCTTTTGAGTCCCTGACTGGACTCTCCGAACTCGATCTGTCCGTAAACTCCATTTCATGCATCACAGACTTCAACCTCGTGCAGCTCAAAACGCTAAACTTGAGCAAAAACAGCTTGACCAGCTTCCAGACCATCGATTCGGATCTGGAGTTCGAGCTGATGTATCTGGATTTGAGAGAAAACAAAATCCTGTACTTCCCCGTCCTTCCCCAGAGGAACAAACTCATATATCTGGACCTGTCCAGAAACCTCCTGAGAAGTGTGAACTGCTCAGGTCCACTAGAAGAGCTGGAGAACCTGAAGGCCAGCGGGTATCTATTCACCGACCATGACAAACCGCTCTGCCTTTGCACCAATCAGAGGCACCAGGACCTTCCCAGGTTGCTCTACTTGGACTTGAGCTACAACCAGCTCAAAACGATCCCGACCTCTTTCTTCAGCAGCATGGTTTCATTGGAGAGCCTGAACATCAGCAATAACTGTTTAGAGAGCTTCAGCGTGAACGCTGAAATCCCTCTGAACTCGTTGAAAACTTTGGACATCAGCTACAACAACCTGCAGAACTTATCCTTCGGCGAGAACACGCTGGCCGCGCTGGAGGTGCTGCACCTTCAGGGAAACGCTCTCAGCATGTTAGACGCCGGGATTTTCTCAAGGCTTCCCAGCATACGAAGCCTTCATCTTCAGCAAAACCTGTTCAGCATTTGTCATCCCGAGCAGGGTCCGACAAACAACTGCATCCGACTGTCCTCTATCCCAACACTGAGCTATCTGTACCTCTCGGAGAACAGTCTCATGACGATTCCTTCGGGTGCATTCCAGGGCAGTTCGCTGCTCATTCTGGATCTCTCCCAGAATCCCGGCGTGGACTTAGGAACGTCGTCTCTCTTGGGTTTGGAGACGTCTCTCGCCCATCTTTCTCTCAGAGGAAACCAGCTCCAAACCCTAGCCGTGGACTTCACCCTCTTCCGCAAACTGAAGTCCTTGGATCTGTCGGTGAACCGACTCACGGGCGTCTCTCTGTGGAGCGGAGAGTCTTCTGTGGAGTCCTTGAACCTGCAGAAAAACAGTTTGGTCACGCTGCCATCCGACACGGTGATCGCGCTGCAGAAAACACTCAGGACTTTATACGTGGGCTCAAACCCGTTGAGCTGCTGCGGAAACCCGTACCTCCTCACGTTGCTCCAGCAGGGCAGGCTGTCCGTGCCGGACATCGCCGCCGCGACCTGCTGGTACACCAGAGACTCGGAGAGCGTGGAGATCAGCGTGAGCGCCGTGCAACCGGAGCACTGCGAGGCGGTGGACAGGAAGGTCCTGTGGATCAGCGTGATCGTGGTGCTTGCACTCGGACTGTCGTTGGTGTCGGTGGTTGCCTTGAAACTCTGTCACTCCAAAACACACGGATTCAAAAGAGGCATCAAGGCTTGAGTCTGCAGACCAAAGAAGGAAAAGAAACCAAAGCGTTCTCACCTGACTGTGGTGCCGCATGCATGACAGCCGCCGCAGCGGCGGGTTTCAGTATGTGATGCGTGGGTGATCTGGAACAAGCTCAATGTGAAATCCTCATCACCATCTTTTGCATTCACATCCATTTGCTATTTAAACAGAAATGCATGCAATATTCACAGACAGGTCACGCGGGACGTGCTCTTGCATTCAAAACCAGCAGATGCAAGAACACGGCCCTCGGACTGCACAAATGATGATATGTTTTTGTGCTGATCTTCTGCAATAACACTACACTTTCTGATGCACGCACTTTATCCGTTATGATTTGTGAATATGGGAGTGAAATGTACCCGCGATGCGTTTGCATAATGCAAAAAACAGATGCAGATTCACTGGACAGAGTTCTAGAGCGAGATGTGTGATTGTGAGAGGGCGTTTTCAATATCGATGTGGCTGTGTGTTGTGCATTAGCTGAAGGAATTTTCATTGGCCGGATGAAAAAAGTGTTTTTAGTGGAACACCTGCAGCAGAGCAGAGTCTCTCAGCGTCGCTTTCCTGTTGTTGAGCTCAGTTTCCTATCGGTGAACGCAGCGTTGCATTCGCCTTCATGATTTATTCATTCAGCCTCTCTCAGTGACACTGAACTGTGTTGGACCGGTGATCAGGTTCAGCTCCACTCCAAACACAAACACACACCGGCTGCGCTGTTTGTTTGGTCAGTCGGGTCTTTTTTAAGATATTTCCAGCCTGGAGCTGAAATAAGTTTGACCCTGGTGTCTATATTAGGCATGGATAAAGATAGACAGGAAATCCCTGTTGAGGGAAGCGCGCATCATCACCGCAGATATTAATAGAGGTTTGTTTCAGAGGCTGTTGACGCGATACTGACAGCAGCTTCCTCTTGTTCGTCCGAGTCACAGCCACGCCTTCTGCTTTCCAGTTACACATGACAAAACCCACACGAGTCACACACACACACGTCATGTATGAGCAGCCACTACACGCCAGTACTATATGAAGGAACTATTACCACATTGTTTGTATAATGAACTACTGTGTAAATCTATTTATGAAGTATTTTCCTAAATAAAATGTCTCTGTTATGTCGTCTGTTCACTGTTTTCAGGATTTCAGGCTAAGATCAACATCATAAAATACATTAACATCCAAAGTTACACTGTATTTCGATACTCCACTACTGACTATAAAGTAACTTTGCAACTACATGTCAAGTAACTCTCATTAGAGTATTAATAGACATGTATTTGCAAATAGTCAGTAGCAGTGTTGGGGAAAGTTACTTTTAAAAGTAATGCTTTACAATATGTTGTTACTCTCTAAAAAATGTAACTAATTATGTTACTTAGTTACTTGGTATTTAAAGAAACATGTTATGTTACTTTTGCATTACTTTATAAATCTGGGATGGCTTGCTTGTTTGTTTTTAATATAAAATGTTCTATTTTTGGCAAATGTAAAAGTCCTTTCACACCAAAAGTGAATGAAAAAGCCTCAGGCTGAAAAAAATAAATAAATTCATTTCTGTAAAAGCAATAAAAAAATGGTGCACAAATGTTACTTGTTTTTTAAAAAATCTTGTAAATTAAAAAGTAATGCGTTACTTTACTGGTTACTTGAAAAAAGTAATCTGATTATGTAATGTAGAATGTAGAATGTTATGTAGAGGTTAGGGTTAGTTTAGGGTTATTTTAATAAAAACTAAAACCTTAAAAAATTGTTACACGAAACAAAATGTTAACCATAACATAAAATATAAAAAACTTATCTTATTTCAGTTTCCAATGCAACATTTCTCCTTTTCATTTAGTTGAAGTTGATTGACTAAAAATAAATAAATAAATAAATAAATAAAACGAAAAGGAAACTATGTAACCACATAACAAAATTACTGAAACTGAAATGAGCACGAAAGCAGAAAATATAAAAATAAAATCCACTACAAAGCTATAATATGATCTCAAAGATACTGCATGGAGACCATCAAAATAAAGCGTTGGCAGATATTAAACAAACGAATACTGTAATGACTGCAAGTTGACAGTTACTCATAGTTAGTAAAACATCCATATAAATAAAGTGTAATCAATTCCAAAGAAGTTTGCTTGATAACCTAAAAAGGAAATGGTTCTCTAAAATGACTTATTCAGTGACATCACTCTGATGTTACTGGATAATATTAGCCAATAGTCAAACACGCATTTAGTCACTGTTTTAGGAAACTCGCATGCGGTTTGGCTGCATTCTGATGTCTCACACCCACTTTTTCACCGTTTACTAAATCCCAGCGGATGCAATCAGCTGCTCAAGCCTACAGCGCGTGTGTTTCACAGAAACAAACAGTCCTGCAGTGATAATGAATTTACAGAAGCACAAACGCTCTGCTGTCTGTCAGTTATGAGGTTGTTAAACAGCACAGATGGTCAGTAATTAGATGAATGGATATGGGATCTCAGTTCTCAGCGTGGACTGGCAGAGCGACTCCAGCACAATGCCCATCAGGCCTGTCCAAACAGGAAGTAGCGCTACAGGAAATGCGCAGCACAAACATGGAACACCAAGTTCTCAAAGACACGCTGCTGTTTGTTTGGCTGCGGTTCCCCGCTGTTTTCAGCTCTTTAAAGGCTCATTTGTGTCATCTTTCAAATTATATGATCAAATATCACACGGCTCCCCAATGCTTGTTCACTTTTCATTTTGAGCTGCTGATTCCAAAGTGGTTAGACTTTATTACAAAATATGATGCACTGTTGCATTCATTGAGCATTTGTGGGATAAATCAGCATAAAAACACGATCCTGTCTGAATCTGAGCCACATTACAACTATCTGATCAGTTTTCAGCACATTGTGCTGCCTGATCCTGATGTCAATGTTAAGTGTAATGCAAACATGAGACAGATGTTTTCTGCTTTTACTGCAGCCAAACCACATGAACACTGAAAAATGATTGCTGCGATTAGTTAGTTATAACTTAAAGTTCCCATGAAAGTAAGTTTCCACTTAAAATAGTAAGTGTTCATGCTTGACTTTAAATGATAAGATTGATGATAAGTTTATTTTATCTGGTGAAAAGTATATTTACTTCAAACAATATCTTTAGTTACTTTAAGATATTTGAACACATTTTAAGCTGCAGTTGCTCCAACATTTTTTTACACTGAAAAATATATTGATAAACTAAAAAAGTTAAGTTAAATCAACTTAAAAGTACAAGTAAACGTATTGTATTGTAGTGAGACTTTCAGGTTGATTTAACTTAAAAATTGAATGCAGCTTCTGAACTTAAGTGAAGTTGAAACTTTTTAGAAAAGTTTTTCAGTGTATCTGAACAAATGTTTCCACTTTGTTGCAGATTTTAAGTTAAACGATATATTTGAATAATTCTTTTTGTCATTTAAACCGAAACTTCTGACATTTAACTAACATTTGACATTTGAATTAGATTCTTAGTTCTCATTTTGTCACAATATTGAATGTGATGGAAAGTTGTTATTCATATTTTAGAGCTCAGCGTCATCAAATCAGGGTTTCTTTGCAAATCAGCAGAACAGCAGAAATCGAAATCCAGCGCTGTGTAATATCTTCTCTGAGGTCATCATTTCGTTTTTCTTGATTATTTTTCGTCTGACCGTGAAACTGGTGTTTTTTCTTCAAGTCTTCAGTGTAAACGCCTCTTCACGTGTGAAATGAGTAACACGGTTTCTAGTGCAGTTTTAATCTGCTCCTCCTTTAATAAGAGCCTCGTCATGACAGACTCATCAACGATCGCTTCAGGAACAAAATTATCGATCGCACTTCCTCCTCGTGACCTCACCGTGACCGGACTGGTCAACTCATGTGATGATGTCACAGATGGACTCTTCTATGTTGTACATTTTCATGGCACAATGAAGCGTTCATCTGCAAAGATCAAGGAGAGCGTGATTCCTCCTGACGTGACGGCGGTAAGCCATCATGAGTTTCTGAGCGCTTTCTTTCTATATCAGGTTCTGTTTGTGTACGAGCTGAAGACTGGCAATTATGCATTATAATGGCAGCGGCGTTATTTATATAATTACCGTAAATCCCGTCTTTATGATGTGTAGGACGTTCTTGTTTTTACATGAGCGTGTAATTACTAGAAACCAGATGAGAGTCACGTGAAGAGCGTCTTTGTTTCTCTGGAATCTCTGAAACAATAGTCGTGTTCATCATCATCATCATCATGTGTTTCCCCACCGGTCCAGTCCATCAAATCCACCTCTGTCAGGAATGAGGAAAGATGCTTCATACGCTGTCGGAAACTTCCTTCTTCCCACTTCTGAAGTCATAATCACGAGTTTGTCCTGTTGAAGTGCTTGTTTTCAGAAAGAACAGGAATCGTAGAGTATATCACGTTCATCCTTGTTTACTTCTTGGGGAAATCTGAAAATGTTCAACCAAAGTTTCTTGCTGCTCAGTTCAGGAACTTGGGTATCAAAATGATCTGTGGATTTTCAAATTGTAAATAGGACTTGAGAAGCCATTCATGTCCAATTTCCGACTAGAAAACTCCTATTTACGATAACTGTGATACCATGTGAACGCGCAAGACTGACATCACAACATCAAACCCAGTGAGCAACCTCAATAAACAGCACTACACATGTGCTGCCTTCTAAGACTCCTTACTTTGCCAAAATTATGTTTGTTTAGCAAAAGTTAAAGTCCGTGTGGGATGATGCAAAGGTCAAGAAACATTGATTTTGTCTCTGTATTTTCATGCTGAATGTAACAAACATTAACCAGGACATTACTATGAATGTGAGATGTGCACTGGGCCGTATGATGAAATAAAAGAACCAATAGAGCACAACGGACATTTCCAGAAGTACAAATTGTGAAGTGATTTTTAACGATAACCTATAAACCATTTAAGACAGAACTGCTGTGATCTACGAGGTTGTTGACTGCATTGTTTCAACTTATTTTTGTAATTCCTGATGAGAAACTACATTACCCATGATTCTGCAGAGAAATCTCCACCAAACAGAGAACACTCTGCTTCTAAATATCCACCCACTGCAATAAACACTGACAAAATGACTTATATATTATTATTACTTATTGCATACTAATATTACTGCTTTTACATCTCAGTGGTAAAAATATAAGAGCAGTGTGCTAGTGTGCAGTATTTGCATGCATAATATGGATATTTTGCAATATATACAAAATATACAGTTTCTATATATACAATTCACATCGCTAAATCAATAGTTTTGAATTTCTCCACTGGTTTCTCCATTGCATGTCATTTGCAATGCTTCATGAACTTTTAGTTTGATTTTCAAATGCATTTGTGCTTCAGATCAGAGTTTGTCATGTTGATTTGGTTCATGGATTATAGCGCTTTAATGAAGAATTTTTGCAAAATTCCTATGGAAAAATGTATGAGAAAAATACTTATGAAACCAATGATGCTAAACAAGTGCACTGATGCAGTCTATTGGTGAAGTCATTTTAACACCTGATTCGAAATCTGTTATTCAAATGTGAGTTTGGGAAGTTTTTGAGATTTCAGTATTTCCCCATTTAAGTAAAGAAGAGTTGTGCTGCATCTCAATATGCCTACTTGCATACTATATATGTGACCCTGGATCACAAAACCAGTCATAAGTATCACGGGTATATTTGTAGCAATAGCCAACAATACATTGTATGGGTCAAAATGATAGATTTTTCTTTTATGACAAAAATCATTAGGATATTAAGTAAAGATCATGTTCCATGAAGATATTTTGTAAATTTCCTACTGTAAATGTATCAAAACTTAATTTTTGATTAGTAATACATGCACTGCTAAGAACTTGGACATTTGGACAACTTTAAAGGTGATTTTCTCAGTATGTTTCAGTATTTTTTTGCACCCTCAGATTCCAGATTTTCAAATAGTTGTATCTCGGCCAAACATTATCCTATCCTCACAAATCATACATCAATGGAAAGCTTTTTTATTTAGATTTTAGATAATGTATAAATCTCAATTTCTAAAAATGTGGTCCATGGTCACATATGCAAAAAACAGTACGGCAAAAGAGCCGCATGTCCATATTCCTAAAAACAGTGCACTGTAAAAAATGACAGTAAAAGACTGTAAAAATGCTACAGTAAAAACCTATTACTGTGTAACACCTACTCACTGTAAAAACAACAACAACAAAAAAACAGTAAAATTTACAAATCGGTAGCTGTGGTTGCCAGAATTTTACCGTAAAAAATACAGTAGCAATGTTTCATGTTTTTATGGTTTTAACTTAAATTTACATTTAAATACCTTAATTTCGTTAACTGATATAATGTTAATATACCAACCTACTGAAGTACTGAAATCTGTTTTGTACCTCTGTAATACACTGATAAACACTGAAGCAGACATTCTGGGAATGTCAATGTACGGTTATTTACTGTAAATTATACGTTTCTTTTACCGTATACTACCATAAAACTACATGTAATTTCCAATACAGGGTTGTCACTATATATAATAGGGGAACTTACTGCTAACTATTAAAGGTGTTTTTGCTGTAACATTTTTACAGTCTTTTACTGTTAAATTAAAAGCCATTTTTACAGTGTACAGTGAAAATCTATCAGACGTTAGTGTAAAATTTACTGTAAAAACGGCAGCTGCTGTTTTTACTGTAGCATTTTTACGGTTTTTACTGTAGTGTTTTTACAGTTTTTTACCATTAAATTCAGTCATTTTGAACAGTGTATATGGACGATTTGGAAGTGAAAAAGAATGTATAATTTACAGTGAATAGCTGTAAATTTACATTCCCAGAATTCCCTACATTACATTTAACAATTTATGTTTTTTCATTGAAATAACTTTCTTCTTAATTTTTTCTTATCAGCTGTGTACATTAGGGTTGTATGTTACACTTAATGTTGTTAAATGTTTATTGCATTATTTCAGTTTCATGTGTGTTACCATGATGGTGTTTAGTGTTTGTGTGAATCACACTGTGCACCTTCTATAGTATTTTAAAGCTGCTTGTGATGGGTTTTGGTTCATCATGTGACTTTTTCATCACCACCTGCTTTAACATCATAGCAGTTAAAGGGTTACTCCACCCCAAAATGAAAATATTGTCATTAATCACAGTTAAAAACTTAAAATGTTTCTATCGTATTTTCACAGGAAAATTCTAGGAACCACCACAGCTGCCAGTTTTTTTACCATAAATGTTAGTTTTTTTTTTTACAGTGTAGGTGAAAATCACCTGGATGACCCACTACTGTACTGTCACTGATTCTAAAGTGTGCATTTGATGGATGCTTCACTATCCCACAAGGCCATTTATATCACCCATATTCATGCTATAAAGAACATACTTGTTTTAATGGTTGTTGAGTGAGCTTCAAAGCAAATGTAGGTCTCTTGGGTGCGTCACGTTGGTGTGAGTAGAGTATTTGAGTCACTTCAGCTTCCATTCTGGTGAGGAAGAATCTTGATCATCCTATGAAGACAAAACACAGCCACTCACTGGAGTTTATAACTCAACCAATGTGTGTTTAAACAAAACAGTCATTATTAATAAACATTCAGTGTGTGAGTGTGTGAGTCAGGTGGGTGGGTGAGTTTGAGATCCAGACAGCGATCAGGACGGGTCCGACGGGTGGGTGGTGTAATATCAGTCCGGCGGACAAACAAACATGACTGGAATGATTTGTTTAGATCCTGTGAGATCGGCTGTGTCTGATTTGTTTGTTCTGTCTGCGCTCCGGCCTGTTTCCATCTGCTGCTAATTTCACCCAGAATTCCTTTGATTTCACTTCGGCGCTTCGATGCGCAGAAGAAATGCCGTTAGTAATGCTGATGTCGTCACGTCCTGTGTGTTTGTGCTAAACCATGTTTCAGGGACAAATTTGTGCCCAAAAGTGAGGTAAACATTCGAGTGACTGTGTCCTGATTTAAAGTACTGGAAAACAAGACAAGGAAGAAGAGCATTTCTTGCAGCGTCAGTGTTGGTGAGCGGGTCACGTCTGACTGAGATCTGTGTTGAATCTGAGGCCTTCAGAAGGTCTGGATGTGGATTCTGCCGGATCACATGATTCTGCTGCTTTGTCATGTTCAAGGAAACGCTGTAAGAAGCAGATGAGCGGACATCTGAGCCAGATGATTAAAGCAGAATGAAAAGAGCGAGAGTTCAGCGACTCGCCCAGAGGCCAACAATCACGCTTCACACACAAGCGCATCAGAGACGCTCCTCGCGGCGGCTTTTTCCAGGATTTCACTCTTTTGTGCTTCTGCTTCACCCTGCAGCCCTGAAACTGGAATTCTGTAAACATGAACAAAGAGCTGCGCTCGGCTTACCGAACACCCATCCGCTTATATAAGACTCGAGCCGCCGCTCTCATATGTTTGTTGTTGCTGTTTGTGTTTGTATTCAGTTGTCAAGTGTTTTTCAGGAGCTGAGGATCATGGGAATGGATCAAATCTGATTCAGACTGATCTGTTCATGCTCAAATGTAATCAGTCATGAACAGTTTGTACGTTACAGGAGGGTGATTGTGGGCTGTTAATGTGGTTTTGATGGTGAAACCTCGGGTGTTTTCAGAAAGTACCTCGGCTTTTAATGTCGTTTGGAGCTCAGTTTCTTACAGGAACATCCGGGTCCAGGTTTTCGGTCTGTCCCGTTCTCTGATCCCTGGAGAGAGAAACTTCACTCCGAATGTTCCTGGAGAGAAAGAACAGAGCAGGAGAGAAATCAATCACACACACCACGTACATATGAGCTCTGAAACACACACACACACACACACACACACACACATCTGAACAGAGTTCCCCCCAACATGGGTTTAAAAAACCCCTAATATTCACTGACACTGACACTATCAGACGAGAACAAAACCTGAACTGTGCTGATCTGAGTAATGACTCTATTGTCTTCTGTAGAGCTGCGTTAAAACTGAAACTGAAACTTCATCATAATTGATGAATTTTGCTATTTTTTCATCTGTAGTCCCTGGACAGAATGTTATAAAATATTAGTATTGGTATGTTCCTTTTTATCACTGTGAAAATGCTTTGAAACAATCCATGGAAGCTTATTTTAATTTTATTTGTGTTTATATGTCACAATTCTGTTTTCTCTCGATTCTGAATTTACATCTCATAATTTTATATCTTAATTCTAATTTTTTATCTCATAATTCTGAGTTTATATCAATTCTATTTTTTCTCAGAATTCTGAGTTTATATCTCATATATTACATTTGTATAAATGCTGAGTTTATACCTCAATTCTAGACATTTATCTCATAATTCTGTTTATATCTCAATTCTAAGTTTCTATATTGTAATTTCGACTTTTTTCCTCACAATTTTGAGTTTGTATGTTGCAATTCACTTTTTCCTTAACTTTGGGTTAGGGTTAAGATTAGGCCTAAAAACCTCCGTAACATTATGCATTGTATAAAGTACTATATAAATAAATGTGACTTGAACTGACTGACACGTTGCTTGTCCAGTCAAAGTGTTATAATGAAAGTTAGCGCATGATGGCTACTTGATCACCCCAGGTCAGCAATTATTCCATGATTCATTGTCATTCTTCATCATATTAAACTGAACCATCAGTTTCCACTCATGTTTTGTTTCAAAAGTTAAACTTTTCATTCTGAATGGCCAGTGACGTTTCTTTCCGCTGCGTCTGGCCTTCATCAGATCTCATAATTCTCTAGAAGAGCCTGATAGTGAGGGACATTAAAAAAAGCTTTGCTCTCACTATTAGTCAAAGCATCTTTTATCAGCCATTGAGTTCTTCAAAAACCACAACGGGGCAAATTCACATGAATCTGAACACGAGCTTCCTCACAAAGATCCCTTGAGCTCCAGCGGTGACTTTACCAGCACAACTGGTGTCAATTAGCAGACTTTCATTTGACTGGAGCGCAGTGACGAACGAGTCTCCAGCAGCTCCAGACGACACACACTGTTTGGACAGGTGGTCCTCGCTAACTAACCTACACTAACCCACTGACCGCCACTCACTTTTAGGGCCTTTCGTCGGTGTGGGTGAGCGAAAGCACAGAGTGTTTTACTGTAAAGAACTCGGATTCCCTCGCATGTTGTGAAGCGACAACAAAAGCTTTTCTGTAGATCTGCCAGCGGAGATGTTTCTCATGACCTCCTCCAGTCCCTGATGAGTACATGACGTTCCTGAGACGCTCCTCCAGAGACACACAGATAGAGAGACAGACATATGTATGGGGTTTAATTACACATGTGGGAATTACTGATATCGGCTCCATCTCCTCCCAAACACACACATTCCCATATAAGGCTGTCCATTCAGTGTCATGAAAAGATCCGCTCCTCTAACACACGTCTCATATCTCTGAAAACATACAGTGCTGATGCATTTCCAGCAAAGATGAACCCAGAGGATCCGTGATAACGGAATGTTTGTGTTTCCTTCCGTTTTTCAATGGAATTTCAACAAAGTTGAAATTCATTCAAGCCTACAGTAATTTAAAGCAAAAACAATATTAGTGCATTTTTATGAACTAACATTAACAAAAGAGTTATGTGCTCATTGCATTAACTAATGATAACAAACGAGACCTTGTTGTAAAGGGTTACTAGTTTGCCATGTTTTCTGCAGGTCTGCGGCGTCACAGCGTAATGAACAGCGGTGCGTGAGCCGACGAGAGGCACAGGAAGTTCCTGCAGTAAATCAGTAAATTGCAAGCAGACGTGGGGCTTCGTGAGCTGGACGTGAGTCACGCCGAGCGGCTCTTTGTGAGTAAGATGCAAGCTCAGTCTCACTTTCTGGAGGTCAGACGGGTCACAGATGAAGCACTTTCCTCTTTCTGAACAACGGCACTAGATTGTGACAGCGCTGTAATTTCACCATGATGAAGCGGCTCAAGGAATCATGGTCAGTCTCAGCTCATCTACGGCTCCTTCTGTCTGTCCTTGAAGAAAGGAGAGATGTCTCTGATCTTTGTCTGGAAACATCACAGTGTTCATTAGTTCATTGACAGATTTAATATCTTCTAAAAAAAAACCCATGAATTCTCTTACTACTCTCAACTCAGTGTCGTGGGTTACCAGGGTTTACCAAGGCTGTTCTACGGTTGCAAATGTATTTCTATGTGCTTTCCAGGGTGCTTCAATAATTGTCAGGGAGTTTCTATGGTTTTCACAATCTTGTTATGTGGTTGCCAGGGTGTTGTTATGTTAGCCTGATATTGGTTTCTATGGGTGTGTGCATAATTTAGGGCAGTGATTCTCAAAGTGTGGTATGACTCAGAAATCACTAAATTAAATATAAATTAATGTTAAAACGCAATACATTTTAATCTTTATTTGAGTTAAGTTTTTTTTTTACATTTAAGTACAGTACAGATTTTATTTTACTTTTAGTACATTTTAATTTAATCATTATTTAAGTTTTTTATTTACCTGTTTGTAAGCAGTGTGCAGTGTTAATGTTCAAGCTGTCTATTTAAAATGTTAAAGTGGCTGACAACAATAAATATTTTTAATCTCGTTTCAGGGCTGTAGTTAGGCCTACTACACTACTATATTTTGATGTTGGTCATTATGGTGGTACTTGGAGAGCCAAATATTTTCTAAGGTGGTACTTCCCTGCTGAAAAAAAAAAACAAAACAGCTAAAACCAGCCTAAGCTGGCTGGCTAGTTTTAGCTGGTCATCCAGGCTGGTCTTAGGGGGGTTTTGGCCACTTCCTTGGCTGGGCAGGCTGGGAGACCAGCTAAAACCAGCTACTTCCAACTTAAACCAGCTAAGACCAACCAACCAGCCTAGGCTGGTTTTAGCTGTTTTTTTTTCAGCAGGGTTGGTACAAAAAGTGTGAGAACCACTGATTTTGGGTTTTCCTATTGTTACCAGGGTCTTACTAAGATCACCAGGATGTTGTTACGGTTACCAATGTGTTGCTATGTGTTTGCCAGGATGTTGTTATGGTTGCCAGGGTGTTGATATGTGTTAGCCAGGGTGTTGCAATGGCTGCCAAGTTGTTGTTACAGTTACTAGGGTGTAACTATGTTTGCCAGGGTGTTATTATGATTAGCAGGGCGTTACTAAGGTCACCAGGATGTTGTTACGATTGCCAGGGTGTTGCTTAGTGTTTGCCAGGGTGTTATTATGGTTACTAAGGTGTTGCTATGGTTACCAGGTTGTTACTAGGGTCACAAGGTTGTTGCTACAGTTACCAGGGTATTGCTAAGATCACTAGGATGTTGTTATGGTTGGCAGGGTGTGCTAAGTGTTTGCCAGGGTGTTATTATGGTTACCAGGGTGTTACTAAAGTCACTAGGATGTTGTTATGGTTGCTATGGTGTTGCTTGTTTGCCAGGGTGTTGTTATGGTTGCCAGGATGTTGCTAATGGGTTGCCAGGGTGTTGCTAGGATACCATGGTGTTGCTATGCTTACATGGGTGTTAGGTTACTGGGATGTTGTTAAGGTTGCCAGGGTGTTATTATGGTTACCAGGGTTTTATTAAGGTCACCAGAGTGTTGCTATGTGTTTGGCAGGGTGTTATTATGATTACCAGGGTGTTGTTAAGGTTGCCAGGATGTTGTTAACGTTGCCAGGGTGTTGCTATGCATTTGCCAGGGTGATATTATGGTTACCAGGATGTTGCTAAGGTTACCAAAATGATGTTATGGTCACCAAGGTGTTGCTATGGAGTTGGTAGTTGCTTGTGATGCTTCTCATTTTGGATGAAAGCATCTGCCGAATGAATGAACGTGAATCATGTAAACGCTGAGATGTTCTGGGTGGATGTGTGGTGATCAGATGAGTCTGACGATTAGTTCTATGACTAATTAAACAGTTTTTGGGTCTCTGCTGGCTGACGTCAGTATGAAGGAACTCTGTGTTTTGGCAGCGACTGTCTTTATTCTTCTGAAGCGTCTTTAATGAGAACATGAACCATCTGACCTACAAAACATAAAACAACATCTGGAGACAGACCTTCAGATGGTTTTAATGTTCTCATGTTTTTCACACAAACAAACAAATCATACAGCCGCTCAACACAAGGACAATAAAACATTATATAGATCTATAAAAAGAAGAAACACGCTTCTCTGCACAATTACAAGCATTACGAGCCTCGATGATCCCACAAAGCCACAGACACATTTACAACAAAAGCACAAACCACACTCATCACAGCTCTGTGTGTTAGAGAGGAATCTCAGCTTTGATCTGTGATGAATAACAGCACACGTGTGTGGTCTCACATTTACACACATTCCTGCATATGTGGTTATGGGTTCATTCTATAGGTGTAATTGGTTTTTCTACTGTCCAAACTGTATTTTCTAACCCTGCCCCTCACACTAAACTACAGGCATTTCTAGATTCTCAAACACTTCATTTTGCGTGATTTATAAGCTTGTTTCCTCATGGGGACCAAAAAATGTCCAAATGTACTTGTATTACTATAATAGCGGGAACATTTGGTCCCAATAATGTAGTGAACACCAGTTACACACACACACACACACACACACACTCCAGCGGCGCATTTCTGACATCAACAACAAGATTCCAGACAGAATGGTTGCAGTTGTTTGGCTGCAGAAGAGACGAGGTGAGCTCTATAAATACACAGCATGTTTGACACAGAAAAGAATCCGCTGATATAAACACTGACGTCTCCGTTTAGTCTCAACGATTAAAACAAACACACTCTCAGCTGCTTTTGTAGGATTCCTCTTGGTTTTGAGTAAATATTCTTTCATGAACACACCAAGAACGTCACTACTGACCCAAAAACAGTACTCAGTCAGAAAACTGACCAAGAACATCTCCAAAAAGTCTTTTATTCAAATGTAGTGATACTCAGTTTTTTTTTTTTTTTTTACGATTTCTTTTTGGTGTTTTTGTATGCCTTTTATTAGATAGGACAGTGTAGGTGGACAGGAAGTGAAGTGGGAGAGAGAGAAGGGGGTGGGATCATGAAAGGTCAATGAGATGGGATTCGAACTTGGAACGCCCACAGCGTGACGATGCTATATGTTTGCACGCTAACCACGAGGCTATAGGCGCAGACAATACTCAGTATTGGGGGTAATGCATCAGACTACCTTTTTTCAAGTAACTAGTAAAGTAACACACTACTTTTTAATTTACAGTAAAATATCTACATTACTTTTTCAAATAACTAATGGCAGTTAATTTTTTCCCCATTTATTGACTGACCGGCCTCCTATCCTATGTTAAAGAGGTCATCGGATGCCCATTTTCCACAAGTTGATATGATTCTTTAGGGTCTTAATGAAAAGTCTATAACATGCTTTGGTTCAAATTTCTCAATGGTGGTGTAAATAACACCTTTTTTACCTTGCCAAAATCAGCTTTGCAAAAATCATCCTGCTCTGGTCGATTTTGCTTTAAATGTTAATGAGCTCTGCTCGCCCCACCCCTCTCTTCTTTCTGTGGAGAGACGAGCCTGTTTACTTTAGCCGCTAAACTTGCTAACTAGCGTGTTATTAGGAAAGCCGATCGCAAAGATGATTCATAAAAAACCCCTTATACTCACTTCTGCTGTAAGTGAAGCTGGATCATGAATGATTTGCGTGAACATAGACGGATATATGTAGATCGGGAGGTGCATTCCCTTCACAAACAAACATAATCCACTGCATCTTCAGCGGCTCAGATGTCGGGAGTAAATGACGACCACTATGTTCATTATTACATCCAGCAACACAACACCTCAATCGCTCAATCTGAGATATTCTTGTCTAACTTACATCCCTGCTCCGGCATCAAAACAAAGAGGTCGGACTGTTACAGCTGATCTGAGGTAAGACGCTCATGTCAATCAACTATTGTGGGAGTGGCCTCTGTCATGTGACGCCACAACGACAGGCATCTGAGAACGGCTCGATTTGAAAAAGGGGATATTATTTTTACAGATTAATTAAAAACCACTGCATGGATTTTTATCATTATAGGGTAGATTTGTACATACACCGACAACACACATTAATGTTCAAACAACATGAAAAAGTGAACTTAGCATCCGATGACCCCTTTAAGAGAAATTGGGAGTAAGATGTTACTAAAGTTCTAAAACAAATATGAACATGAATAAATTCATCACACTTGCAAAAAAACAAACAAAAAAACAAACAAACAAACAACAGATTCATAAAAACAGTGAAATGGGAATATGACACAAACCTGCAGTAATTAAATGTTAAATAACACAGATATCCCATATTTAATCCTATTTTATTAACCAGTGTCTTTGCTGCTGAACTTCAATGATCCAATTCAACCATACTAATAAGCAAAAATTACCGTAGATAAACATTTGTGCTTCTTTTTTTTTTATTGCCGAAGAGTGTTGAACTTTCTTCTTCTGTGTTCTACCGCACAGACGTGAATTTACTTTTCCTACATTTACATCTGACAAAAATAGAACTTTTTATATTAAAAACAAACAAGCAAGACCTGCCCAGATTTAAAAAGTAACGCAAAAGTAACATAACACATTACTTTCCCTAAAAAGTAACTAATGTAATTAGTTGCTTTTTTACGGAGAAACGCAATATTGTCATGTATTACTTTTAAAAGTAACTTTCCCCAACACTGGTGATATTAACAAACTTATAATGCTTAAAAAACACAAATAACTAAAAATACGCAACATTAAACTGACATTGTATCTTTGTTGTTCTGAGCTGAGTAGATTACTTATAAATTATAGTCTGTCACTGATTACAGATTACATGATGTAACGTAATCTAGATTACTCATTTCAGGTAATGTAATCTGACATCTAATAGATTACTTTTAGATTACTTTTTAGTTAAATTGTTTTAAACTTACAATTAAATATACCATATTGATATAAGAAAGTTAAATAAAAAAGATATAGATATATAAATAATTTTTTTTTGTTATATCAACATCATAAAGTGCATTAAACATTACATTAAACCCTTTTTTCTTCAAACTGGCCTTCATGTGAGAACTGCAATGAGTTTGTGAGTTGATAATAAACTAACGATTAACAGAAAAAATGTAAAATATAAGCAATTTAAACACTTGAACACTAAAACTAGAAATATTTAATCATATTAATGTCAATGTGACCATTAACTGACATCACAGAACTGTAAACATGCAAATGTGTGTTCAATTATTGAATTATTAACTTCCTCAGACGTATTTTTTGTTAATATTTCATGTCAAAGGGGTTTTGCTGACAAAAACAATTGGGAATCCCTGCATTACATGAACATAAACATGAAAATAATCATGTGCATGCCCAAAGTCTGTCCTGAAGGTCAGTGGATATGATGAAGACATGTTTTACAACTATATACAATTTCCAGTGTTTAATAATTTGTATAAATGTTTCAGACATGGTCTAATTGCTTAAGAGGTGTTTTTTTCATGTAAATTATATTATATGACATTTGTGAATGCAGCCCAAGCTAAATGCCATGACGCACAGTAGGATTTTAAGAAAGGAATAATTAGGACAAATCAAGACATTATGAATTATTTACTTCCACTGTGTGAAGAATCATGTAATCCATAAAATGCGACTACTTATTAAGATGATTATGAGTGTTTTAAAATGGAACGTGCTCTAATCACAAGTACCTAATTTCTGGAATCTGATTACGTAACCCAGACTACATGTGGAGGGTCTTGTGATGTTATATTTGTGCTCCTGCAGTCGTGAAGGTGGAGAAACACTGAAGTGCACACTAGTTCCTCAAGGGCACTTGCTGGTACTTTTGAAGGACTTCACCTTAGTGTTTCTGTGGAACAGAACGAGCCGCTCGCTCATATCTGACATTCACCGACTGTCTGAAACATCCCACATCATCACACACACACACACAGACACACACACACAGACACTCTCAGAACCCGATCGTCACTTCCTGTCTGCAGATGAACCGAATGAGTCACTCGTCTGTATTCACTTCATCTTCAAACAATAACATGCCCTTACTAGGCTTTCTGACTATATTTGTCCAGATGAACAAATGTCATGTATCATAATTCATAATCATCTGATTTGTTCGTCTCATGACAAACGAGGGAAACTGAAGCTGTGAGAGAAACATCACAGAGGGGCTGATGGGTATTTGGGTTTTCACTGAGGCTATAAATCAGTTCATTTCATTTTTAATTGGAGTTCATGATGCTCACAGTCAGGAATCAGCATTAAATATGAATATTACCATTCACAACTCACAACCAGAGTGTTTCTACACAAACGAGAGCGACTGATGTGCAAAAACTAAATCATTATGTTCAACAAAATCATTTTGCAAAGCAGCAAATGTGTGGTCACAACACTGTGTTTCTGTCTTGTTTTCCAGTGAAAAATGTCTAAACACTCATAAATCAATACATTTATATATATATATATTTACATCCAATATATATATTAATCAAGGAATCTTGTTTTCCTTTTGAACGTAGTTGATTTTTATTGACTGCGTATGCAGATATTCGTCCTTGTTTTAATCATAAACTCACTTCATTTTGATCAGATTCTCAGAAAACAAGACTGAACATCTTGAAGTAATTTTGCATCTCCAGTAAACGTCTTGATTTATGAATGTTTAGACATTTGCACTGGAAAACAAGACAGAACCAGCTGTTAGAGCATTGTTTTGTTAGAAGTAGGTTTTATTTTCAGCATTTTCAGTCGTAGTATTCTTTCTTTAATATTACAATCTTAGTATTTTTTGTAGGTTTAACATTAAAATTATTACAAAATTATTTAACATTGAAATTATTTTTAACAATTAATTTCAGTTGGTGCTGATAATTATTAAAACAAATATAGAGATATATAAGATACATTATGTACTGTGACGCGGTGGACGCAGCCATTGATCATCTCAGCATGGAAAATAAAACATTACCCGAACAGTAAATGAACTGTATACAGAAAAATCAGTGAAGCTGTCAATCAGCTGACGAAAACACAACAGATGGAACAGAATAAAAGCAACACGAATGAATGAAAGAATGAAATGGCACACCTGTCTGTGTGGTCTTCATCATCATCTTCATCCAGTGTCACTCCTGTAAAAACTGAAGTGTGTGAGAACATGAGGAGTGACTCCGCTTTCAGTGTGAACACGAGCAACAGCATCGCTGAGACACTATTATTGGTTTTATTCATATTTTGAAGCAGTTTTTTCTTCCATTTTCATTTTAATTCTAAAGATGTAGCAATTTTATAGTAGTGTCTATTTCATTTTTATGTATGTTAGTACATCAAATTAAACTAAATGAAAATCAGAAATGTTTCTTTTGGCAACTAGATTTGAATTCAGTCACCTGTTTTATTTCAAGCAATGAAATGTAATAACACTTAAAGCCTTTGTGTATAATGCATTATAAAGATCTTCATAACGTACACTACCGTTCAAAAGGGGTCAGTTTGGGGTCAGTAAGACTTGTAATAGTCTTTAAAGAAGTCTCTTATGCTCATCAAGGCTGTATTTATTTGATTAAAAATAACAGTAATATTGCAAAATGTTTTTACAATATAAAATAATGTTTTTTATTTTAACATACTTTAAAATAGAATTTATTCCTGTGATGAAAAGCTGAATTTTTATCAGCTGTTACTCCAGTCTTAAGTGTCACATGATCCTTCAGAAATCATTCTAATATGCGGATTTATTATTAGAATGATCAATGTTGGATAATATCAACAGTTGTGCTGCCAAATATTTTTTGGAACCTGTGATTTTTTTTTTTCAGGATTCTTTCATGAATAACAAGTTTAAAAAGTACAGTGTTTATTCAAAATATAAATATTTTATAACAATGTAAATTATTTATTATTAACTTTTAATAAACTTTTAATAATTAACTTAATACATCCTTGGTGAATAAAAGTATTAATTTCTTAAAAAAAAAAAAAAAGAAGAAAAAGAAACAATAAAAATGTACTGACCCCAAACTTTTAAACGGTAGTGTATATTGTAATGCATTATATCTTTTCATAAATAACTGTAAACAAAGTTAAAATGCGTTATAATATTTGATAGTTTTCATGTTTTAATGCATTATTCTTTCTAAAGGTGTAACAATTTCTTCTTATCTCTTGTATCTCTTGTTTTTCTCAAGCCTCAAATACAACGTTTGCAAATGTGTTCTGAATTTTCACTTATTTATTAAAAAGAATGGGCTGATTAGTTTAATATTTTATTTCAGACTATTCCAGTATTATTTTCCAGTGGAATAATTTTTTTTAAAATTTATAATTACTTTAATTTATTTAAATAATTTTAATAATTATTTTGACTATTTATTATTATTATTACATATTATCATTATAAGTTGTAGTATTATTATACTTAAATAAATATGATATTATTATTGCTGTTGTTAGAATTATTTAACCCTTCTTTAAATGATAATTAAATTTTGTGGAATTTTTAAATAATTATTATTATTTTAAATCATTAATATTTTAACAAACAATATATTATTTAACATATATTTTTTTATTATACTGGAAAATAACACTGAAATAAAATATTAAAATAATCAGCCAGTTTAATTAATAAATGACAATTCTGAAAACATTTATGAATGTTTGTATTTGAGGCTTAAGAAAAGCAAGATTTATTAGAATTTTTATTACTATTTATTATTATTATTACATTTATTTAAGCATTATTTAAAAAAAACCCTTAATTATTATTTAAAATAATTATGAGTGTTATTATACTTAAATATATTATTATTAGTAGTAATAATAATTATTATTTTAATAATTAATATTTGTAATAAATATTATATTATTTAACAATTCTTTAAAATAAAAATTCAAATATTTATTGTTTCTCAGAAACCAAGACAGAATGCATGTTCAGTGAATTCAGTTACTTTAAAACGGTTTGTAACATTACTAGCAATTTCTGAGTGAAAATAGTCTGTATATCAAATGTCTTTCAGTGTAATGCTTCATAAACAATCTTTTCAGAAACAACTGGTACTAAAGTTAAAATGCATGATAATATTTGCGTCTGAAATGAGTTGTTATATGCGTTATAATTATTCACGCAGTCATGCAATGCATAATTAATGCATTAAAATACTTTTATAATGCGTAATATATTATAACTTTAAGTAAATACAATATATTACAGTTAAATAAAAACCCTAACAAAAATGTTGCAAACTTCACGGTTTGTAAGATTTCCTAGTGATTTCTGGGTAAAACTGTTTCTACACCCAACAAACTCCCAGCTGCTTTATTTCACGCGACGGCTGAGGGTCAAACTCGGCATCTCAGTGCGTGAGCGGAAATTCTTCCAGGAGGAACATAAATACGGGCGTCCAAAGCAAACACGCCCGCGTGAGCCGGCGCAGCTGGACGCTCGGCTCGTAAATTGAGGACGGGAGACGCATGGGGCCGACGGGCTCCGTTCACACATCACGAGTCCTTCAGACCTGCTCAGACTCGTCCAGGAGCGTTTCCTTCCGCTTTCGGTATGATCTTGAGCGTGTGGAGCTCAGTGTGATCTTCATCAGCCCTCTGGAAGATTGTCACCTTTACAACTTCTTCAAATTCGGCCGTTCCCCTTCAGTTCCCTGCCGGCTGCTTTGAGAGCAGTGCTATAATTGTCAGCAGATGAAGGTCATCTTTGGTGTCAGGGGTTTTCCAGTGTCTGAAGGCAGATTAGCTCAATACTGAAACTGAAAGTCCCACGTCCGGTGGATCCCGACGACTATTTGCATTAAACACATTAAAGCTTTTATTTATAGCTCTTTAAAAGCAAAATTATGCTGAGCTCATACGACGTCATGACTGAAACACTGCAGCGGCTTCAGTGTCATCATACGGTTATCATCATATCAATATGTAATGTACATTTTGTTTTTTAAATCTTATTTAAAGTTTTAGTCATTTATTTCTGTGGGGGTTTTTTTTATTATTGTTTTTATATATATATATATATATATATTTTTTATTTTTTTATTTTTTTTATTTTAGTATTTGAGTTATTTTAGTACACTGAGTTATATAAAAATCTAAAATATTGCTCTGGCAACTGGCTGAAATAATGTTTTGAAATACGTTTTTTTTTTGCAATTTTTAATAGAGCATATAGACATCCATCAGCTGGACAGAATCATAGTGAAAGTGATTGCGGTGATGTCGCTCTGTTGTTGTTGTTGTTGTTGTTGTTGTTGTTATAGTCGCAGTGTTACAGATTATTTAAATTAGCATTTATTAAAGTTCTGGTTCTGGCTGTGGTGTTAATCCAAGCCTCGCTCCACCCCACCGAACGAACGCATTATGCAACACGCCAATTATTTCTGGGAAAGCAAATTAGTTTAATGAGCTGTTACATAAACGCCGCTTTTCTGAGAAACTGAAACGACGTGAGGAGACAAAAATCACCAGGACTTCAAAAACAGACCAACAGACAGATGAAGCGCAGCGAGACTCAACGCTTCACCGAATGAACACATTATACTTGCGTTTGCTAATATTTTAATAAACTAATGATGAATTAAATAACTAGACATTAATTAAACCTTTAAAATAGACTGGGAAAAATTTAAACCAAAACATTTGGCAAAAATCAAACTCGATGCATTTTTTGTTCAACTTTGAATACATTTTTAATGCTCGGCTATGCTTTCTGTTTAAAATGCAATTAAACCATTAAAATGGAATTTTTTTAAAAATTACACCAAAAGCACAGAACTCTTAAAAAAATGAAATGTATTTCATATGGTCCTATGAATGTATTTTTTTGCTAAACTTTTAATAAACTGATGTTGAATTAATGCATTAGACATTAATTAAACCATTAAAATGGGTTTGAGAAAAAATAATGCATTTTTGTTTTAGCTTTGTTAAGCTTTGATTATTAACATGTAATTAAAACATTAAAATGCAAACAAAAAAAACAAACAAACACTGAATTTGAAAAAAATGAAATGTATTTCATATGGTCCTACAAATGTATTTTTGCTAAACTTTTAATAAATTGTTGCGGAATTAATGAATTAGACATTATTTAAATCATTAAAATGGGTTTGAGAAAAATGAAACTGAAAAATTTGGTAAAAATTAAAAAGAAAAAAGTAAAGAAAAATCATGCATTTTTGTTCATCTTTGAATAAATTGTTGTTAAATTGTTTAAACTTTGTTATGCTTTGATTATTACAATGTAATTAAAACATTAAAATGGAATGGAAATGGAATTGGAAAAAAAAAAAAAATTAAGCCAAAAACAAAAGCCAAACAATAAGCCAAAAAAAATGAAATGTATTTCATTTGGTCCTACAAATTTAGTTTTTGCTAAACTTTTTTATAAATTAATGAAGAAATTTGAAAAATTTGAAAACAGAATTTGAAAAATAACAATTTTCTATTTCATACGGTCCTACAAATGTTTTTTTGTAAAATTTTGAATTACTGTAAAAGGTTAAAGTTTTATATTTTTAATTACTTAGACATGCTTTCTAATGATTAAACTTTAATTACAGCATTATAATGGAATCCAGAAAAATTAAAACCAAAAACAGAACCTGCTAAAAATAAAACTAAATCTCAGGAAAAAAAAAAAAAAGTATTTTATATGGCCCTAATTTCTTTTCTGCTTTTAATAAACGGTTGATAAACTTCATAGGTTTCATGATGTCAGTTCACGAGACAAGCTTTCTATTTAGATTTAATTAGATAAAAAACACATTTTGTATGGCCATATTTTCTAATATATTTTTACAACCTTTCTATAAGCTGCATTATGAAAGTAGTTTTAATGCATTGATTATATCTTGTAATGCACCTAATATCTCATGAATTATGTATAATACATTATAATACACATCTATTCATTGTTACACCTTTAGAAAATATGATGCATTAAAACACTACTTCAAAAACCTTTTTAACACTAATCATTTTAAAAGTCATTTTTATTAAATAAAAACAGAAAAACAAACGAAAAAAAAAAAGCGGTGTTGGTTGGGCACTTAAATGTAAGTGCTATCGATTTAATGGCACGACACTATCAGATGAAAACAGAACTTGATCTAAATAATGATGCTACTGTCTTCTGTAAAGCAGCTGAAACTCAAAGTGCTTTTCAGAGAAAATGAAACGATACGGATGACATGAGGCAAATCGCTGGGTGAATATTCAAATAAACACGCTTCCGTCCCAGAGGGGCGCGCTCCGATCCGTAAGGACGGCAGGAAAGTCCCATCGTCCCCTGGCGTCTCTGGGCAACTTCACAGGACGGGAATCCACCCAGAAACACCGGCGCGTTCACACACACACCAAAACCCCCCCGTCCCACACTCACGCCCACCACGCGTTTGTTTCCATCACAATAAGGAGTCGCAGGGAAACGGCCTTTACAATGGCTTGGTACTTTCCGCACACACAGAGAGTCGGTCCGCAGCACATGCTCAGTGTCAGGAATAAGCGAGCGCACCTGCGGACACGCCCGTCCTCAGCCCGTAACCCGAGAGCCGCTCACCTGTGCAAACACGCGCACAATCACACACACAACAGAGCTTTGTAGTAAAGTTTATAGAGTTAAAATGCTGAGCGGTACATCCATCGAGCACAAACCAGACTCAAATGAGACACTGCTTTACATGAGCGAGGGCACGACCGTCAGACGCTATTTACACCAATCAGAGAGCAGAACACAAGCGGAGGCGGAGTCACAAAACGTCCTGATGAAGCAGCGCTCGTCATCATCATCATCATCATCTGGAAGGTTCCAGTCCATCGGCTCTACTTAAAACTATAAATTAAAGAGACTGTTCAGACAAAATGACCCCTCTGTCATTATTTACTTCAATATTTTGAAGAATGTTGGTAAACAAACAGCTCTTGGTCCCTTTTTTTCCTTACTATGAAAGTCAATGGCTACCGTCAGCTTTTTGGTTACCAACATTCTTCACATTTTTAACAAAAATTCTACTTTTAGGGAAATGTGAAATATCTTGTATGAAATGTTTTGGTTATTTTGGTCCCAACTGACTTAAACGTATACTGTTTTTTCATACTATAGCAGTCAACGGCTACCGTCAATATTTATTTCGTTTTGTTTTTGATTTTTTTTTTTTAGCAAAAACAACATTTTAGGGCCCTATGAACTATCTTCTGTCATGTTTATCAATTCATACAACATATTTTTAAAAATGTTAGTAACCTGGTTGTCAATGACTTCCATAGTATTTTTTTTTTCTTACTATAAAAGTCAATGGCTGCCGTCAGTTATTTGGTTACTAACATTCCCAACATTTTTAACAAACATTATATTTTCAACACTAAGTGAAATCTGTTGCATGAAATGTTGATATTTTGGTCCCCACTGACTTCGTATAGTATTTTTTTTCCATACTACAGAAGTCAATGGCTACCGTCAGCTATTTGGTTACTAACATTCTTAACATTTTTAACAAAAATTAAATTTTATGTGAAATATCTTGCATGAATTGTTAAACACAACCAAAGTTATTTTGGTCCCTACTGACTCCCATATGTTTTTTTTCCTAGTATGGAAGTCATTAGCTACCGTCAGCTATTTGGTTACTACCATTAACATTTTTGACAAAAATTATATTTTCAGGGCTATGTGAAATCTTTTGCATGAAATACATTATATTTTGGTCCCCACTGACTTCGTATAGTTTTTTTTTTCCATACTATAGAAGTCAATGGCTACCGTCAACTGTTTGATTGCACACATTTTTCAAAATATTTATTTAGGGTTTTTTTTTTTTACATTTTAGGGCCCTGTGAAATATCTTCTGTCGTGTTTATCAATTCATACACCATTTTTTAAAAATGTTGGTAACCGGGTAGTTAAAGTCTTTCATAGTATTGTTTTCCCCTAGTATGCAAGTCAATGACTACCAATGGCTGTTTGTTCACTGACATTCTTCATCACATGTTCTTTTGTGTTCAGCAGAAGAAAGAAACACACAGGTCTGATCAGTAAATGAAACAGAATGGTCATTTTTGGGTGAACCGTCCCTTTAAGCAGAAATCAACACAAACGTTCCTATCGTTCGGTCAGGAATCGGATTCTCCACAAAGTAAGGTTTCGCTCTAAAGCACAAACTCACTGCATGATTCTCTATACAGCCGTGATGAAGAACAAACAGAAGGTCTCTCTCCTCTGAAATAAACAAATCCACACGCGTCACTGTGATTGGTCGGCCATGGGGCTGGCCGCCGCCCCCTCGTCGTTGCTGCTGTCCACTTCCTGTTCCATGGCGGCCTCCTCGTCCAGGCGCTGGCTGGTGTAGTCGGTGATCTCCAGGAATCCGCTGGGCTCCACCACCACGTTAGACTGGCTGGAGTCGGGCATGATGGAGTACTGCGGGATCACCTGACCACACAGACACATCACACGATTTCAGACATGAATATGGTATTTACTGTATATATGTATGAATAAAGCCAAAAAAAGAGTCTCACCTGTATGATGTCCAGGTCTTTGCTCTTGACGCGGCCGAAGGGCCCGTGAGCGAGCGTCTGTTTGGAGCTGCTGATGAGCGGCGAGGCGGTCGGCGTTTTGGTCAGCGGCCCGCAGTCGCTGGACGAGTCCACCACCATGGGCTCCACGCTGGGGTCGATCTCTGCCTCCATCATGGAGATCTTCAGGATGTCTGAGACGGAGGAGGAGGTCTTCTCTGTCGTCGTCAGACTGGAGCTGGACTCCGGCTGGAGCTTGACGGACGCCTCGCCGCTGCTGGACACGGGCGGACACTGATGACTGCCGAACGTGATCTTGGTGACGGCTGCGCCCTGCGTGATGATTGGCTGCTGCACCTGAGACACACACACACACAGAACATCACTGATTCACTGCCAGAACGCTAACTAGAACCATCACGCTCATTAAACAATGACTCAAAGAAAACAGTGAGTCCACATCACAGCAATAATAAACTTTTAATTATCACTCTAATTCTTTAAAAATAGAATATAATGACAGAGGAACAGTTCTGCTGAATCACTTTCTGAGCAATTTGTTCCGGCCAATGAACAATAAACACATTAACAGCCAATCAGAATCCATCCTGCTTAAAAGAGCTTGAGCATTTAAAGCGACGGACAACAGCAATGTATGCTTATAATAAACAAAAGTTATCACCCCCACATGTGAACACTAATATAGCCAGTGTTATGTCTTTCTAGTTATCATAAAAGTTAATGTTTTATTTACCATTACAGTTATTGTAATAGTTAACAATACAGTTATCATGATAGCAATTGTTAGTTATTGTTACAGTTATCGTCAGTTATCTTTATAGTTAGCATCATAGTCATCACAGTTATTGTTACCGTTATCATCATAGTTATCATAACAGATATCATTATAGCTATCCATTAGTTATCGTCATAGTTATCGTTATAACTATCATCACATTTATCATCACAGTATTGTCATAATTAGCGTTATAACTATCATCACAGTTATTTTATAGTTATCATCACAGCTATCATTACAGTTATTGTTATAGTTACTGCCATAGTTATCATCAGTTACTGTTATAGCTTTCACAGTTATCATCATAGTTATTGCTATAACTATGATCACATTTATCTATAGTTATCACAGTTATCGTCATAGCTATCATCACAGTTATTTTATAGTTATCATCACAGTTATCAGTTATCATTCTCGCTATCATTACAGTTATCGTTATAACTATCATCACATTTATCTATAGTTACCATCACAGTTATCGTCAAAGCTATCAGTTACTTTATAGTTATCCTTATAGTTACTGCCATAGTTATCAATTATCGTTACAGCTATCATCAGTTTTCGTTATAGCTATCATCACAGTTAATGTCATAGTTATCATTATAACTATCATCACATTTATCGTCACAGTATTGTCATAATTAGCGTTATAACTATCATCACAGTTATTTTATAGTTATCATCACAGCTATCATTACAGTTATTGTTATAGTTACTGCCATAGTTATCATCACTGTTATAGCTTTTACAGTTATCGTCATAGTTATTGTTATAACTATGATCACATTTATCTATAGTTATCACAATTATCGTCATAGCTATCAGTTACTTTATAGTTATCATCACAGTTATCCTTATAGTTACTGCCATAGTTATCAATTATCGTTACAGCTATCGTCAGTTTTCGTTATAGCTATCATCACAGTTAACGTCATAGTTATCGTTATAACTATCATCACATTTATCATCACAGTATTGTCATAATTATCATTATAACTATTATCACATTTATCACAGTTATCATCATAGCTATCATCAGTTATTTTAGTTATCATCATAGTTATCATCACAGTTATTGTTGTAGCTATCATTAGTTATCGTTATAGTTATCATCAGTAATTTTATAGTTATAACAGTTATCATCAAAGTTATCGTTCTAACTATCATTAAAGTTACTGTTATAGTTACTGCCATAGGTATCATCAGCTATCGCCGGTTATCATCAGTTAATGTTATAGCTATCGTTATAACTATCATCACATTTATCTTTATAGTTATCTTCACAGTTATCGTTATAGTTATTGCCATAGTCATCATCAGTTATTGTTATAGCTATCATCACAGTTATTGTCATAGTTATTGTTATAACTATCATCACATTTATCATCACACTATTGTCATAATTATCGTTATAACTATCATCACATGTATCTTTAGTTCTCAGTTATCATCATAGCTATAATCAGTTCTTTCAGTTATCATCACAGTTTTCATCACAGTTATCATATTCATAAAACTACAGATGAAATGCTTTATTTGTTTAGTTGCATGTCATGTGATCACTGAGTGTCACCAGTGGATGAGACGCATCAATTCAGTCCAAACTCAATGTAGACACATTTGAGACGCACAGCGCGGACGCAGGTCTCACCTGGCTGCTGCTGGGCGTCTTGCTGGAGCCCACGGGGTGATGCGCCTGCAGCGGCGGCGGCTGCGACAGCTGCGTGTGTGTGTTGGGCCGGTGGTGTGAGGAGGGCGCCTGCTGGAGTTTGGGCAGCTGCGGTGTGTGTGGAGGGTTCGAGGAGACGAGCGCCGCCGCCAGCTGAGGGCCTACAGACGCAGACGCGGCAACTCTCTGTATGGAGACTCTGGCCGTGAGCGGCTCCGCCCTCTTAGAGGAAGTGGGCGTGTCAGACGGGCCGGCCGCAGGTTTGGGCGGAGGACTGCGGTGCTGCTGAGACGAGCGGTAGAACAGACCCGTCTGAGGATCCAGAGTGTCGCCCTCTAACTCGCCCTCCTCCACCACCATCTGCTCCTGCAGCGGCTTCACCTGCGGCACACACGCCTCCACCTGCACACACACACACACACACACACACACCTTCAACAGCGCTGAACACTGGACTGCTTTGAGTTCGTTTGACACCAGAATTGTTTTTTTTGGGGGTTGATATTCAGCTGTGTAAAGTTTGGTAAAGTTAAAACTAGTTAAGGTGAAACAGCTTCCTCTGGTGCTCACAAGGCGTCTTTACAGTTAAGAGTTAAGGCCGCTTTGTGCCTGCTTAAAATTCAGTGTCAAATGCAATTGTATTGTTGCTATATTACATGTTATTAATTTTATAATAATTACATAATTAATCATGATAATTTTTATATAAAATGACAAAACAAAATTAAAGATACTTTACAGTTCAATAGTATTATAGTGATTTTTATCATTTTAACGAATAATAATAATAATAATTATTTTTATTGCAATTAGATGTTTCCCCAATTTGTTCTGCCTGTTTTTTAAATAAAATAATGCACATACAGTTTCAAGGCAGGTAAAAATACCTGGCCAGTAATTTTTTTATACACACATATTTAAAACATCAATCTTGTAGCATTCCTGCAGCTCAATGCCAAAGTTATGGCTTAAGAAAATCCAGGAAATGCATGAAGTGATTCATTGTGTACCTGTAATGCAATGAAAGTCGCTTTGAATAAAAGAATTTGCAAAATGCATGAACATGCAGTGCAGTTGTAAAGGCAGTGTTAATGCATTTTTGCCCCGTCAGATGCATATGTTGTCACATGACTGCGTTTCGCTGTGGTTCTGACCTGTTGCGTTGCATGTCCTGATGCAGCGGATGCGGTGGTGCTGCTCTTGGCTGTCGTCGGCACTGCTGATGGCGGAAGGGACGCTGCCTGACTCTGGCTGCTGGATGCAGCGACGTCTCCTGTGATCACAGCCTTACACACTTTACCTGAAACAGCTGAGCAACAACATTGTCTTTAAAATCTAATTAAAGGGGCAGTTCACCCAAAAATGATCATTTTGTCATTGTTTACTTGTTTCAAACCTGTGTGAGTTTTCTTCTTCTACTTTGTACTTTTTTCCATACTATGGAAGTCAATGGGGACTAACAGCTTTGGTTAAACACACAGGTTTGGAACAACATGAGGGTGAGTAAATGACGACAATAGTTTCATTTTTGGGTAAACTATCACTTTAAGACTCTTTAAGACCTGCAAAATGAAAATGAATACTTATCCGCCTTATTTATTAGTTATCGCCCAGTTTATTGATTACATTGATAATTGCAAACATTTTTTGTATTACAAGTTTTCTAAAACGCAAATGAGTCATTATTTAATTAAATATGTGCTAATTTGCATAAATGTCTAGTGCAAAAATCAAAACACTGGATGAAGACAGTTTCAAAATTCTTTTTTTTTTTTTTGACACAATAGAGTCAAATGTTTTTACAGAGGGAGTTTTGGGTATCATTTTTGTCACTCCACAATTCAGAAAATACTTTGAACAGAAAGAAAACAACATTTTCACATACTTTGGGGGAATAAAATGTTGTATATACAGGGTTCCCACACCTTGGTTAACTTTAAATTCAAGGACCTTTCAAGAATTTTCCAGGTCAAATTCAAGGACTTAATGTGTGGGGACACATTTCTAGTGAGAGCAAGGTTACATCATGTTACTTTGTAAAAAACATTGTTACATTTTCCATGCGTCAAACACAACTATGCAAAACAGCATTTTATGGCCATATGACGAGGATCTGATATTCCATTTGCCATATTTCTGTTTTGCATAAAACTAAAGAATATTTGGTACATCCCATACTGTTTTCTAAATTGATATGAACTTTGCATTGATTTTATTGAAAAGAGCTTATGCTCATGTAACGTTAAGTTAACTATATACGCATAACTAACGTAAATCAAGCAAGCTAGTACGCATAGGCCATGAAGTGTTGGCGGAATAACACAGTAGCGTACTGGAGGGAACAATATGAAGCACTTTTAAGGACCTGTACCTATGTATTTTCAAAAACTTTCCAGGGCCTTGAAATTTTTTTTTTCAGATTCACAAACTTTCAAGGATTTCAAGGACCCGTAGGAACCCTGTATATTGACAAGCAAATTATATAAGAGCAAATCCCCCTGTAAAAACTTTAGACAGGAATAAAAATGTAAAGTGTGGTGTGTGTAAGTGCTGCTGAAGTGGAGATTTATGGCTTAGTGTAAAAAAACTCAATTTAAGAAAAGAGTCTTTAAATATATGTATTGTAACTGAAATCTACTGACACATGTAGACAAAGTGCTATAAAAGAAACACTTAACAGTGTCTCTTGGATGTTTTCCTTCCACTAGCCTAAAAAAAAAAAAAAAAGTCCAAAATCTCAAACTTGACAGGTGCATGAAAAAATTGCTTTTGCCTGCAGTGTCTTCCCTTAAACAGTCTGTTGCATGCATTTATGACCTTTTTCAGGAGAGTTGAGATGTGTCTAGTGAGGTGTTGTTGTTACCGATGGGGATGTATTCAGTGACGGCGTCCGTCTCTCCCGCGCTCTGACCCGACGGCTCCGGTGACTGTCTCCTCTCCGCCGTCACCGGGATCGGCACTGCCATCTGGCTCAGGTCGATGGTGTGCTGCCGTGGTTTGGCGTCGCTCTTCTCTTTTACTGTAACATGACACACACGTGTTAATGCAGCAGGAACATGACACAGATGCTCACACGTGCGGGTCGGACACACACCGCTGGTCTGCTGCAGCTCCAGCAGGGCTTTGATGGTGGACGTGGCCGACTGAGACTCTCCCGTCACGTCTTGGTAAATGATGGTGGGACTCGCTTCCACCGCCACCTCCTGCTCCGTCCACTCCTGCCCTCTGGAGGTGATCACGTGCACCACCGGCTGAGAGTCTGAACACAGAGACAACCTTCTTACAGATTTCTGACTAATAATGTTTCTTTTTTCTGCTGAACACAAAAGACGATGTAAACCAGTACTGTTTGGATACCAACACTCCTCTTTTGTGTTCAGTAGAAGAAACTCATACAGATCTGGAAAAACGATGCAAGTGATGACAGATTGTTCATTTTGGGGTGAACTGTCCCTTTAAGAGAGTTGATTCAAAGATTCATTCATTATAAGCACGAGATGCATTAGTGTGTCTCCACACTGAAGCTCATGACTTGCGTGCGCTGACCGTGAGTGCTGTCAGACGACACCGGGCTGCCCTCCGTATACGAGGATGAGTCGTCCTTGGGCGCCCCCTCCTGGCCGGATGCAGTAGCGGATTCTACGCCCCGTGTGACCTGCTGCAGCGTCTCGCTGACCAGCTGACGGGCCTGTTCGCTCACCACCGCCGTCTGAAACGCCATGGGCTTGGGCTTGATGAGGACCTGCCACACGACACCATCATTACGGATCATTAATGGCCATTACACAGAAACACCTGTAGCTCTACTAGCAGGCAACACTCACAAGTAAAAATCTCATTTAAACTCTGGAAATCATATTTACAACAACCTATTAAATGTCAAAAGTTTATACTTCTGTTGAAGCTATCAGACTGCATTATTATATCTAACTTATTTCAACAGCAGAATTTCTGATGAAAAACTACCTTACACACAATTCTGCAGACAAACCTCCACCAATCAGAGAATTGAAACATGCAAAATCTCTCAAATACACGTAAATATTTGCTTATGTATTCATATTTTACAATAAACATAAAATACGCTGTTTCTGCACATACAATCAACCTCTTTAACTAAATAGTTTATGTTCTTGCATTGTTTTTATTTTATTTTGATTATGCTATTTGCAGTGCTTCATGGGACTGTAGTTCTTTTCCACATTAAAGTCATTAATTACTGTTAAATACTGTTTTGTTTCAAATCAAATCAACATTTGTAATGTTGTGATTCTCCTCTAGCTGGTTGTTTTGGTGAATGAATCAGAAAAACACTTCAGGAACCATGAACGCTGAAAAAGTTAGACATGTAAAGTGATGCGTGACTTGAAGGTCATGACCTCTGACCAGTGTTATTTTAGTTATTACAGTTTTTATTAATAGTCTGTTTTCAGTGTAATTTTAGTTAAAGTTTTAGTAATTTTCAAGTGTGTTTTTGTCCTAATCAGTTTTTTGTATTATGAATTTAGTTATGCATTTTTTAATATCTAGGTTACACTTTATTTTAAAGTGTATTTTAAATTAATTAACTACATGTTCTTACTATATGGTTAGGGTTAGTTTTACGGTTTGGTTTAGGGTTAAGGTTAGGGCATGTAATTATGCATAATTAACTGTTATTATAATAGAAAGTACATGTAACGTGTAACAAGGACACCTTAAAATAAAGTGTTACCAGTGTCCATACACAGTTACATTTTATTTCTGACACACACGTGTTAATGCAGCAGGAACATGACACAGATGCTCACACGTGCGGGTCGGACACACACCGCTGGTCTGCTGCAGCTCCAGCAGGGCTTTGATACATGTAACGTGTAACAAGGACACCTTAAAATAAAGTGTTACCAGTGTCCATACACAGTTACATTTTATTTCATTTTTTTAGTATGGTTTCAGGTTTGTTTTAATTTCAGTTTTTTAGTACATCTATTACAGCTATACATTTATTTTGTATTATATATTTTTAATATGTCTATATAGTGTTTATTAAATGTTATTTCATTTTTTTGTTTAGTCTTAGATTATTTCATTATTATTTTGTTTAGTTTTATCAGAATCAGAATCAGAATCAGCTTTATTCGCCAGGTGTGCACAAAGAAATTTGTTGTGGTTTTTTTTAAGGTGCTACTGGTACATACATACATATCGGACATGAGAACAGAAAAACATTTAAATAAAAACTTAAATAATAATGTGTATGAATCTGGAACAGAAGATTTATGTACAGATTTGTGCACATTTTAGTACATCAAGTTAAACTAAAAAATAAGAAATGCTGCCTTGAAATAAAATATATGTATTTTACTTCAAGTAACAAAAATCTTCTTTTTTTAAATGTTTTTTTCTGGTTGTAGCTGACTGTAATAAGCGGCGTCTGACCTGTGTTTTGCCCTGCTGTCCGTAGACGATCTTGGTGGGGATGATTTTGGTGGTGGTGGACGGCTGGACGCCTGCGCCGAGGCTCTTGGGCTGCGTCACGATCATTTTGGTGATGGGCCGTGATGCGGTGATGATGGCGGGTTTGGCTCCTGGCACGGCCTGCAGGGTCTTCTCTCCCTGACACATACAGACATCATAAATCACCAAATCACACACCAGCGAGACACACACGAGCGTCACGTATCCTCACCCCCGCGTTCAGCAGCGTCGTCACCACGTTCTTCCCCGGCAGACCCTGGATGGTCGTCCCTTTGCCGGTGGTCTTCTGCACCACGATGACATTGGGTTTGGAGGTCATGGGAATGGTGGTGATCTTAGTGGTGGTTCCTGTGAAAGCAGTTAAAGCGTCAGAACGACACACGTGACTCGTTGAACTTATTGGCGCGCTGGTTTTTCCCGCTCTTACCTGACACCATATTGGTGGTGATGATCTTCCCGCTGAGCGAGGCTAGAGACTTGGGCACGACCGTGATGATGCTGCCACTGGTGGTTTTGACGTACGTGGCTCCGGCGGGAGACGTGGCCACACGTGCGCCGATAGCAGGACTGACAGACGGCCGCGTGTACGTCGCCTGAGTGCCTGAAACACACGCCACTACTTCAGTGCAGAAAACTTACCACTGATTCAAAGACTTGTGATATTAGATGACACGGCACATTTGACAAGATCGGACATGAAGCACTTAATATTAGGTCTTTCTTTTAACAAAACCAGCGTTTGAAAATGTGGATTCATTACTCTTACGACACTATACCTGTGGGAGTGGACACCAGTTTGGTGGTCATGATGGCGCCGTTGCTGCTGACCACCATGATGGGGGCGGAGCTACTGCTGGGCAGAGCCGCACTGGAGGGTTTGGGTAAGATCTTACTGGGCTGCATCTGCTGCGTGATGATCTTCACTCCTGCACACACATGCAAAATCAATGAGATTTTATTAGGGATTCAAGGGCATGGTGCTGAAACCCTGTTGTAATTGCTAGAATGGTCACAGATGGGCAATTTCAGCGTAAAACTGATCGTGCAGACCAAACAGTAAGTCATAGACTTGAAACTTGGAGGGATGGTAGTAACTCACACCGCCTACAACGCCACCAAGGCTCACCCCGATCGGCCTGACGGGGGCGCTACAGCGATCAAAAGTACGAAATTTTCAGCTATTTTGCATTACTAGTCCTAGGTTTTTCACCCAATTGGAACAAAACCAGTTTAGAAAGATTCTCTGTAGAGTGAATACCAATAATTATAAAAAAAAAGCTGAACTTTCAACTCACAGTTGCAAAAGCATGCCAAAATGTTTGAAGGGTGCAGGGCCGCTTTTAGTAAAATGCCTATAACTCCTGAACGGAATGAGATATCTTCGCCAAACTTGGCACACTTACGTAAGAGCTCAATCTGAGGCCACAGGAAAAACATTGCAGAGCTTGGCCAATTGGTGGCGCTATAAGACGGTAAAAAGTGTCTATAACTAGGCAACCATTTGTCCTATCAACATGAAAATCGCTGTGCACGGTCTTGGTCCAAAGTGCTACAAGTGTCTATGGGGACATTTGCATATCTCAAAAAAAACATGACCACCATTGGCTGATGACGTTTGAGCACCTATTAGACAAGGTTAACAGAGGCTGATCGGAACGAAACTTGGTGTGCCTGTTTGACTCACGGCCACAAAGGTCTGAGAGAAATTTGAAAGAAATCAGCCACTGGGGGGCGATATCACATTTTTTCAGGGCATAAACGATTGTACATTGCGCCGTTTTTCACACATACATGCGATATTCACATAGTATGATAGAGCTCTTTGCCTTTAGAACCACTGCTGTCAATCAAACTGTTTTTTAAATCATTTGAAAGATTTTAAAAGACTTGAAAAACCTACTTCTGCACACTAGTCATGGGTTTTTCGGTCAATCTGGGAAAAAAGCACTGCAGTACAACTCTCTGGACTCTCTAGGTCAATAATTATCAAAAACATGTTGAAATTTACCCTTTGGGAAGCTATAACGGGTAATTTAGAAAAGGGGCCTGTCCAAATATACCTAAGAGCCTATAAAGCCTAAACGAAAACTCAAAACTTCACGAAACCCGCTGAGCACATGCGACAGGTGATTCTAAACAAGCATGCAATGTTTCAGGGAGATTGGACCACATCTGGCACTATAACACATAAATGCTATAAAAAAAAAAATCATATTTCTATGGTAAATTACCTGGATTTGACAAAAAAATGCTTTTTTAATAATGGATTTAGGTGGTTACTATTATAAGTGGTTAAAATATTATATACTGTCTTTTTCCTTATATGCTCTAAAGTGTTTAAACCCCAGTAATTGCTGCTTGCAGTTATATTTTTTATTTACTTTAACTGAAACAAAATAAAATTAGGGAAAAAAAAAAATCTAATGGCGATTTTTTCCGAAGAAAATTATGAACGCAATTTCACATGTGAAAATTACTGCTGACGTGTAAATGAAAACAGTGCTGTGCTTCGCTCTGAAACACGCAGCACAGACATTTATTTCTTTACACTGCAGCCTTTATTGTTTATTTCTGCCGTCACATGTGCTCACCAGACTCCTGTTTGATCTGAATGGTGGGTTTGGCTCCGGCGGCGCCGGCGCTCTGAGGAGAGGAGATGGATGTGGCCTGCAGGCCTTTAGGAGACGCAGCCTGAACCGCCGTCTGCTGCTGCGCTTTGGGAATCTGCAGGATCTGAGACGGAGAGCTGACCAGAGCCTTGGGCGACGGCAGACGGGTGGAGGCCACCTTCACCGCCGCGGACGACCCGCCTGAACCAAACACACACACGTGAACACGCTGAAACACGCGCAAACCTGCAGCGTCTCACACACGCACTGAGACACACTCACCCTGCGCGATGGTGGACATCACCACCGAAGGTGTGGAGGACACTACGGTCGTGACAGCGACAGGACTGGGCCCCGGGGCCGCGCTGGAGCTGGCTGAGATCACCATGGTCTGTTTCTGGTTGGACGCGGTCAGCGCGGCGCTCGACACCAGCTTCGACACGGCCGCGTAGTTGTGCGACTTGGACAAGATGTTTGGTACGAAGTTGGAGCTGGGAGACGTCGTCACGATTATCACCTGCAGCACAAACAGAGTTCAACTCAATGAATCATTTAAATATATGATTTAGCGATTCATTCAAAATCATTCTAGTGTTCATTTGCTCTGAAGGAACATTCAAGCATTTGTGGCTGGATTTTGATGTCATTAAGTCTCTTCTGTTCAACAAGCCTGCATTTATTTAATCAAAAATGCAATAAAAATTGTGAAATATTTTTTACAATTTAAAGCAGCTGTTTTCTATGTGAATATGTGTTAAAATGTAATTTATTTCTGTGATGCGCAGCTGAATTTTCAGCATCATTACTCCAGTCTTCAGTGTCACATGATTCTTCAGAAATCATTCTAATATGATGATTTGCTGCTCAACAAACATATGCACCTTATTTTTCAGGATTCACAGATTATTAGAAAGTTCAAAAGAACATTTATTTGACATGGAAATCTTTTGAAACATTATAAATGTCTTTACTGGCATTTCTAATCAATTTAACGCATCCTTGATGAATAAAAGTATTAATGAATTAATAAGTAATAGAATTAACAGCATCCTTAAATTAAAGTTTTAAAAGTAAAAATGAATAAAAGTATTCATTTCTCTAAAAAAATCCCAAAAGTTTGAACGGTGGTGGGTTTCCAACTTTTATGTTAACCCTTCAGTAACAAAGACTGCCAATTTCCTTTATGCTGTTTTTAAAAATTTAATTAAAACATATTGAATATTTAATGTATTTAAGTGGCTAACATCCTGAACCCTCTCACTGTCTCTCATTGGTCAGACAAAGACAGCCCCTCCCCCATGTTTGCATATGTAAAGACACACTCAATAACCTCTGAATATTACATATTCATTATAATATAATATTACTTTTTGGGGGTTGGGCCAGTGGGTTTTTTCTCTTTATTGTGGCATTATTGGTGAAACAAGCTTCCTAATGTCAGGAAACAAGCCCGAGATTGTGGCAACGTGGCAGGAAGGAAGGAAGCGTGCCTGACCTTCTGTGTAGTGGTGTTGGTGGTCTGGGTGGAGGGTTTGGTGAAGGTGATCTTCACCGGCGACATGTGCGGCGGCAGCGAGTTGGCGATGCTCTGCATCAGGTTGCTCATCTTGGGGCTGCCGCTCACCGGGACCGTGATGGTTTTGGAAATGGGCGCGACCACTTTAGGCACCTCCTTCAGCAGCACGGGGGAGGAGCTAGACGAGTTGGTTCTCCGCCTCTTACGGGGTTTCTCGTCCTCGTCGGAGCAGCTCACACCTGACAGACAGAACGAGACGTTACACACTGATGGACAGGGTTCGTACAGATTCTGTAAAATGAAATTCCAGGACTTTAAAGGACTTTTCAAGCACTACTTTTTTGATGTTCATGGACTTCAGAGATCTCACTTATCAAACAATGTCTTCTCTTTCAAATTCTAAAAAAGATAAATAGATAGAGAAAAACATACTAATAAAAAGATATGTGAAGTTGCGTTCTAAATCAAATGATTTACGATTCACAAACCCGCTCCGAAATCCCTGATTCACGATCAGATTCATGAACCTGCTCTGAAGTTCCGATCTGAATCAAATAATTTGCAATGAACGCTCCGAAGCGATCTGAAGCAAAAGATTCACAAACCCGTTCTGAAGTTCCGATGTAAATCAAAAGATTCACGATCTGCGTCCAAAGTTCCAATCTGAATCAAATGATTCGCTATGAATGCTACGAAGTCCCAATCTGAATAATGATTCGCTAACTATCATTTCAGATCAGGGCTTGGAGCGTGCATCACGAATCATTTATTCACAGAATGATTTATAAACCTGCTCTGAAGTCCCGATCTGAATCAAATGATACACGAAACACGATTCGATTGGAGCACTACGAAACAGTGAATCATTGTGACACAGTGGTTTAAATGATTCATAGTTTCAAAAAGCTCCTTAAAAAAAAAAAAAAAAATTGATAGCGAAGTTTAAAAATGAATGGCTCTTTTCATTTGATCTGGTTTTTGCTAGTAAATCACTTGAAATGAATAATCGAAGTCATGAGTTTGAATCAATCGGAGCGGTTCCAGCGAAATGACTAACTTACTAGATTTGATTCATCTGTTCCTCTTTTCACATCTTCAGCCATGTTTTCCAGGCCTTAAATTTTAAAAAGTCAAATTCAAGCACCTTGTACGAACTCTGGAGGGAGGATAGCATGATGTGTGTGTGTGTGGGACGTACTCTTGACGTAGACCGTACTCCCGCTGGGCAGCACCACCACGTTGGAGGCAGGGCTGGCGGGTCGAGGGGATTTAACGGCCGCTGCTGCGCTGCTGCTGCTGCTGCTGGGAGCCGATGCACTGGAAGGGGTGGAGGTGGTGCTGGTGTACGAGTAACACACAACCACTGCAAAAATAATAAAAGAATAATAAATGTTATTTTACTTATATTAAGCACAAAACACATTATAAAAAATATAAAAATAATTATTATAAATAAATAAATAAATAAAAGCACATAACAAAATGGCTAAAACTTAGTTAAATAAAATCTGAATAAATACTGCACTGAAGTAACATCACTCGTGGGACTCCGTACCTTCTTTGTTGGCGGTTTCGGCGGGCAGCAGCAGCGAGGCGTTCTGGTGAGCGGTGGCGTTGGCGACTGCATTGGCCATCACAGTGAAGGCCGTCTGAGGAACCAGTCTGGGCATGAGAGGAACCAGCCGACGACCCTCGATGGACCACTCAGACGAGCTGTTGGGCCCCGACATGCTGCAGGAACACACGATCAACACGACTGCTTTCACTCAGCGCTTATTACAGCTGCAGTTCTGCATGGACTTCACTAAAGCACTAGTGCAATCATGACAGGTTCATTTGACTAGAACGAATGAGACTCACTGATAAGCGATGGTGGTCAGGCGTTCATCATTCACGGCTCTGCGCACCTCCGCTCGATGACGCTCTGTCGAGATGCTGAACAAACCAAACACACACTTTACACACTCAATAGTGCAAAATAACAACTTATGTATATACTCGCATAAACCCAGATATACTCATAACAGATCTGGAAGAATTTATACCATCTCCACATGTAAACTATCCTAGTGCTCAGCTCTAAACCATGGAAGCCTGTTTTTGACACTGCATAAAAAATACAAAAATGTAATTGTAACTTTTGTCTCACAGTTCTGACTGTTTATCTCACCATTGCTAGTTTATATCTCGTGATTCTGACTGAATTTCTCAGAACTGCACGTTTCTGTCACATAATTCTGACTTTATAGTAGTAGTATATATTTATTTAATGCCATGTCAGCATCTTAGGCTATTTTCATGGCAAAAAAAAACAAGTATAGCGAATACAGCAAACAAACAAACACAAGTTATGTTACACAAGATTTTTCACATTAACATAAGGTTCTATCTGCATTCTGAGCACTTTTGAGATACTGAGCTTCAAAGTTTTTGCATTCCATAGACATGTGTAGATAGAACCCGTTTTGTTTCCTAAAAAGAGGCCCAAAATGTGCAAAGCTTACAAAAGAAACATCACATAATGCAAATAAGTTGTCATAGAATAAGATTATGTGAATAACTTAATTTTGACAAAAATGTCAGATAGAACCTTATGATTCTAAGACGACGATATGATAAACATTCTAAAACTTTTCCTGGCAGAATTATACAAAATATCTCTTTAAGTGTGTTTATTTCATAAATGAGTTTTCTACATGCATTAAAAGCAGGACAGTCCATTAAAATAGGTTTAATTCTGACTTTATAACTTGCAATTGTATGTTTACATCTGGCATTTTTGACTTCACAACTCAACTGCCAGTTAATATCACGCAATTCTGAAAAAGTCAGTCATAATTGTGAGATTAAAAAAAAAAATCGCAATATGTAAAACATTAAACTGGGTTTCTGCAAGTCTTAAAGGTCTTTTCACATACTCAAAGTCTTAAATAAGGTAAAAAAAAAAAAAAAAAAAAAAAAATCACAGTCGTGGCATTAAATGTTGCATGAACTGCAAAAATGAATCTTTACCTCAGTGTTTTTGTCTTGTTTTCCAGTACAAATATCTAAACATCCAAGATACATTTGCTGTAGATGCAAATTGACGTATGAAGTTTTGTTTTCTGCAAAACTGAACAAAAAGTGAGTTTATGACCAAAACTAAAATATTTTTCATTGGGGAATGAAAACTAGTTTTTCCTTTGAATTAAGTTGATTTTTCTGACTTCATTGGCAGATATTTGTTCTTATTTTAATCATAAACTGATGAAACAGTTTCATCAGTTTCAAAGAAAACAAGACGGTGCAACTTTATCACACGCAATTGTGAGTTTACATCTTGCATTTCTGACTTTACAGCTCAGTTGTCAGTTAATATCACGGAATTCTGAAACAGTAAGTCAGAATTGTGAGATTTAAAAAAAAAAAATTCGCAATTACCTTTTTAATTTTTTATTAATTGGTGGAAACAGGCTTCCATACTAAACTGAATAGCGTGACTAAAAAACATTAGATATGCAACACTCTGTAGTTACGATGAAATGTATGTAGATTTGTGCTTCTGTATTGTGACTGAAACTGATTATCCACAAAGAAAGCATATAGGGCGGGACTTAGTTTTATCTGCTGCCTGCTGATTGGATGTTGAAATGTGGGTGTGGCACTCAACAGTGGAGGCGGGTCTAAATGTGAGCTTGTGGGGTTTAATCAGACAAAAAAAAACAACCCAAACATTTGATTTAAAAATGAAACACATGTGTGTCGTGTGATGACGTGTGTGGCACCTCAGCACTCGAGTGAGTTCTCCCAGCAGCTCCTTCTTGTCTTTCGTGAGATCTCCTTGAGCGCGCAGAGCGCTGATCACGCCGGCGTACGCTTCCAGCTCTGAACACACAAACACACCACACACGTGAACTCACGATCAGCACATACAGCAGCACAGATTATACGGTTCTGTGAGTCTCACCCAGTTTGCGCAGGATTCGTTTGCATTCATCTCTGCTGAGGTCGAGCAGCGTGGGCCAAACCACCGGCATGCTGCCCGCCAACGGCTTCTCCTGCTGAATCATCAACTACACACACACAGCAGACATCAGAATCACACATATATGACACAGCACATGGAGTAGTTCACCCAAAAATGAAAATGCCCACTCTCAGGCCATCCAAGATTAGGATGAGTTTGTTTCTTCATTAGATTTGTAGAAATTTGCCATTCCATCACTCGCTCACCAACTGATCCTCTGCAGCGAATGGGTGCCGTCAGAACGAGAGTCCAAACAGCTGATAAAAACATCACAATAATCCACAAGTAATCCACACCACTCCAGTTCATCAGTTAACAACTTGAGAACACAAAAGCTTTGACGTTTATAACTGTTGTGGCTTGTAAACGGTGCTTGATCTGTGCAGATTTCTCTCCTGATTCAGACTAGACCACTTTTTCACTGGAGGAAGCATTGTTATGGATCATGGACTCATATCATAGTTATTGTGATGTTTTTATCAGCTGTTTGGACTCTTATTCTGACGGCACCCATTCACTACAGAGGATCCACTGGTGAGCAACTGATAGAACGACACATTTCTCCAAGTCTGATGAAGAAACACACTCATCTTGGATGGTGAGCACATTTTCAAAAGACTTTAATTTTTGTCTGAACTATTCTATTAAACACACTCACCTCTGACAGATGCGACTGATGCTGCAAACTCTCTCTGTATCTCTAAGAGCCAATGATCTTCAAGAAATCCTTCAGAGGAAAACATCATCACAGGCATTTAAGATGAACGACATGAAGGAATTTTAATGGTTCAGATCATGAAAACACTTTTCTTAGTTTTTTTTTTAAATTAACAAACAAAACCATTTTTGAAAACTAGTATGCAACATGACACACAAAATAACATTTATATGTCGTCATGTATATTGTATATTAACAAATGCCCACGCACATTTGCATATAAAATCCCGTTAATCCGCTCGCCCCGCCCATTTCTGCATAAAACATGAGCTCGTTCCAGGTGTTTGTTTGATGTGTAGAACCGCTTCATTCTGACAGTTTAAAGAACTAATTACAGATGCGATCAGCTGACATCCGTGTGTTCATTCTGTTTTAGTGTGAATGAGTGCTGAATGTCATCTGATCTGAAATCAGCGTTTGTTTTGATCTCACTTTCACATATGATGAAGTCGAATCAATATAATCGCGATAAACGCTGAGTTTGATCGGAGTATTTCACCAGACAGCACATTAACAGACATGTTTGGCAGAAACCACAGGTGTTTAATAAACATTAACGCGCGTGAAGCGCTGTTTTTCTGTCGTGGGTTTTTATTCAGTGTGTTGTGTGCAGAAGGTTAGCTTTAGCCATTAGCCTGTCTGGAGTTTCACTCATCACACACACAAACACAGACCCGAGCCGCTGCGCTCACGGCCGAACTGAGTGTGCGTGTGAAATCACAGCCGATCACCAGTAAAGACATCGCTGTGTCATTTATAATGCCAGCTGTGTGCTTAAATTTGCACTTACCTTCAGTTCTGCACAGTCCTTCAGCTCCGCCATGTTTATCCGACGCCAAAACACTCGGGCCGCGCTCACAGTTGCCCGCGGGAAAAGCCCAAAATAGCAAAAGAAAATAGTGAAACTAAATAAATATGAAGGGATTATACATGTTGATAGTTGCTAATACATTTTAACGCGGATTTAAGTAATGTTAGCTAACAAAAAATAAACATTTGAGCTCGCCTGAATCCGATCAGGCACTGTGTCGGGCAGCTTTCAGAAGATGCCCGTCGTCATTGTTGACATTCTTTTGTGCGCTGGACAGACGCGCGTTCAAGCGAACTAGAGCGCGCGCTATTGTCTTGTGTTTATGCATTCCGTTACAATGTAGTGGTAAATATCTATGTTCTTTCAGCTTTAGTTTTCTTTTGTCATTTTTTAACTTTGTATATAGATCAGAATTCATATAATTCATAAAGTCATAGCATTAAATGTTGCACAAACCGCAAACCACCTTCCTCAGTATTTCTGTCTTCTTTCTGTTTTAAAGATGTTTTTTCTTTGGACCATTTGACTGTTCAGAGGTAACCACAAATTTAACCATGGTTTTGTTACACTAACCATAGTTTAACATGGTATTTGTAAAAAAAAAAAAACTGTGGTTATACAAAAAAAATGGTTACACTTTTACATTAGTAAAAAAAGCAGTTAATTTTCTTAAGGGATTTGAGTATAGGCTACTTTGTTTTGTTTTTATAACTGTACTAACGGTTTGATCTTTTCTACTGTTTAATTAAAACAAATCAGAAAAATGATTCGCGAACCCGCTCCGAAGTTATGAACTGAATCAAATGATTCGCGAACCATCGGTGAACTGAATCAATGATTCAACCCGCCAATGTTCGATCTGAATCAAATGATTCGAACCATCAGATGTGCGATCATTCAAATGATTCGAATCAGCCAATGTTCGATCTGAATCAGATTTGAACCAGCTCAGATGTGTCGATCATTCAAATGGCAACCAGCTCAGATGTTTCAATGGAATCAAATGATTATCAGATTTGATCGTTCAAATGATTAACCGCTCCAGTGTTCGATCTGAATCAAATGATTGAACCGCTCAATGTTCGATCTGAATCAAATGATTGAACCATCAATGTTCGATCTGAATCAAATGATTCGCGAACCAGGATGTTTCGTCTGAATCAAAATGATTAATTCGATCGAGCCAGCTCAGATGTTTCAATCGGATTCAAATGAACCAGCTCAGATGTGTCGGATTCAAATGATTAACCGCTCAATGTTCGATCTGAATCAAATGATTCGCGAACCCGCTCAGATGTGTCGATCGTTCAAATGATTCGCGAACCCAATGTTCGATCTGAATCAAATGATTCGAAAATATCGTTCAAATGATTAAAAGAATGTTCATCCAAATGATTCGCTCAGATGTTCGATTCAAATCCAGAATGTTCCGATCTGAATCAAATGATTCGACAACCGCTCGGATCGGATTCAAATGATTGAAACCAGCTCAGATGTTTCAATGGAATCAAATGATTCACTCAGATGTTTCAAATTCAAATGATTCGAACCGCTTAGATGTTTCGATCGGATTCAAATGATTCAACCTTGTCCATTCAAATGATTCTCCAATGTTCGATCTGATCAAATGATAACTTAGATGTGTCGACGATCGAAGAGTTACGATGATGTCGTGGAGATGTTATCTGAATCAAATGATTCGCGAACCCGCTAATGTTCTGATCTGCATCAAATCATTTCTGATCTAAATTAACTGATTTGCGATCGCACTCCAGAGTTCCGATCTGAATCAAAAGATTCGATAACCCGTTCTAAAGTTCCGATCTGAATTAAATGATTATCGATTCGCGATCCGCGCTCCAAAGTCCCGACCTGTATGATTCGCGAACCATCACGGTTCCAGCGTAATTGACTCATTCGAATCATTTTGTCTGTTCCTCTTTTCGCGTCTTCAGTCATGTTTACACGACACTGTTAGTACTATTACTGGCTTTGCTTATTAGTTTTATGACATTAACTGAAATACGCGAAACAAGTATGATGTTTACAAATACAATATCAATATTTCCACTCAAAAGATACACATCCAACACAAATCTACGAGCATTATTTGGCAAAATTGTTGTATGTGATTGTATTAGTCTCTCATGGCATCGTGTGGAAGATGAATTGTAGCTGGTGAAGTGGATTTACTTGAGTTAAGGACGTTAAAACATTTTTTTTTTTGCCTTAAAGATATTTGCTTAATAAAAAAAATTGGAACATTTGTTTCATAGATACATTGTCTTTTAATTATTAAAGCACTTTTCAAGACCCCCTTCTGGAATACTGCTATTAAGGTTTTTTAGGACTTAATTTCAACAAATCAAATTCAAGTACTTTAATAACTTTGTACAAACCCTGCAAATATTATTCCATATCAAAACAAATTAAAGCCCATCTCAGTTTATTGACCTTAAACAGAACATTTTCATTTGATGTGTTCCAATTAAAAGATTTCAGTCACATGACAATCACAATCACATCTCCAACACTGTAAACCACAACCATCACCACAGATACTCATCAAACAATCACTGCAAATTAAAATGATGAACATCATCATAAAATCATGGCACATCACAGGATACCAATACAATTCTTCACAGGAACTCTCGACATGCATCACTTGTCAAAAACTGTACAATGTGAGATTTGGTTCGTGACAGATCAAAATGACAAAACATAGAAATAATACATTCATATACAAAGCTTAAATTATCATATAAATTCACATGGTTTCACAAGATTAAACATATGCACCACACAATACCCACAATAACAATATAAAAGTGCTGTGAAAAACATCAATCTTCTCTGATCCCTTTATTCCTTTATGAAAATCATCTGAAATCAACATTATATTTCTGATTTGAATGAAGCCGTCAGATGCCGACTGTAGTGCGATTGTAAACTGAATATTCATGATCGCTGCTCACCGTTTCAACCTCAAATCAAACAGGTTTCAGCGCCGGACGTCTGATTTGTCTGTAATCAGCAGTGTTGGGAAGGTTACTCTGGAAATGTAATAGGTTACAGATTACAAGTTACTCAATTTAAAATGTAATAAGTAGTGTAACTTTTCAATTACTTTAATAAAGTAATGTAACTTATTACTTTTAATTACTTTTTGATTACTTTTCTAAATTTCTAATATTTTCAACTGTTAATCATTTTGAAACATTTAAACCAAGCAGAGTTAACCTTACAGTAGCACTCAACACTGATTACTGTCAGACTTTCAAAATCCTTTATCACCTGAATTAAGATTATAATAAGTAAGGGATAATAATTATACATCTTTATTTTGCGATAACAACTGGCTGAATGTACATTATCTCACTTATTACACAGCTGCTTGATAGATTATTTAGATGTTTCGTGTCAGAATTATTAGACACGAAACACTGATCTGAGTTGAAATATTTGAACACAAAGCTTCCATGAAGAAATCAGTTGCTAGCAAACGGCAAGTTCAAACTAGACATTTTAGGGATACAGTGCAGTCATACCACTTTTCTTACACAACATTTCACCACATAAATAATTAAGTAGTAGTACTAGTTTGTTAGTTATCGTATAATACATTACAGTGTACAAAAAAAAAAATGGCAGCAGCTGCATTTGTATGAAACAACAGAGCAAGTCCACGATACCAGGATGACAGAATTAAGAAATTGTCCACATAATATTGAATTAAGCTTTAATATTTTATTAGCTAACCAAACGCAAAGCTTCCGCCAAGAAAAATTATCAAGCATATAGCACCGACTTAAGTTGCCCCGAAAGAGTCTGAGCTGTGTAATAATTTAATTTAAAGCACAGCCACCACAAATTCAGACTTTTTTTTTTTTTTACTTATATTTTTGGGCTTTTTATGCCTTTTATTGTGATAGGACAGTAGAGAGATGACAGGAAAGAGCTGGGAGGAGAGAGGGGAGCGGGATCAGCAAAGGACCTCGAGACGGGAATCGAACTCGGGTCACCGTGAGCGTAGTTGCGCTATATGTCATAACAAGATCATAACATAAATAACATCATAACAAGAAATAGTTTAATAGCTATGATACTGGGTTTGAAATCAAATGTTTGCATAGTTATGACAGAAAACACTAGCATCTAACAATGCCTTGGAAAAAACAATTTTAAAAAATAAAGTTTATGCATAAACCCAAATAGGAAATAAAACAGTTATCGAATAAGCATGTGTCCTGTTCTGTGTCCTAAACTCCTGAAGAATTGGTGTCTCATTTTAGAGCAGTCAATGCAATTTAAAAGAAGTCAATTAAATCTGTAAGTGGGGGTGGGTGTGTGAAAAAATTCGGATGTAATCCCCTTTGTAATCACTGGCATTTTTCAAAAGTAACTGTAATTTAATTACATATTTTTTCTCAGTAACTGTAACTAATTACAATTACATTTATTTTGTAATTAAATTACGTAATTCCGTTACATGTAACTAGTTACTCCCCAACACTGGTAATCAGGAGCGACTCTGAACATCTAAACACCGGCGGCTGTGACAGGAATGAACCTCTGCGCCTGACTGGCTCCAATTTCAGCCACATACAGCGCTGCGGTCTTCAGATCCAGATCCACCAGGTGCGGTTTGACGTCCTCGGCCAGCTGTATGGTGCTGATCACCTGACACTGACCGATGATGCCCACGGGCGGAGCCTCCAGCAGCGTCACCTGATTGGTGTTTAACTGAGCCACTACCATGTACTTCTGGTCCGGTGTGAGTCTGCAGGTCAGAAACACATTGTTTCAGGAAAAACATCTACAATACGGCCTGGAGAAGGCAGTGGGTTTAGCGTACCTGACGGAGTACGGCGCGTCCTCTTTAAAACAGCTGCCCCACGAGCCGAGCCAGTCGCCCGTCACCGAGTTAAACACCTGGATGCGCTTGTTTCCTCTGTCTGCGACCCACACCTGAACACACAGGAACATATGAAGAGAAATACAGCTCGGTTAACACAGCAACAGCCAACAGAAACTACACTCACAACCCATCTGACTGCAGTAATGCTGTCAAACAGGATCGTACAGGAGTAGTTCAGCAAAAAATGAAAATTTGCTAAAAATGAGCTTAAAAAAAATGATCTCCAGTGAATGGGTGCCGTCAGAATGAGAGTCCAAACAGCTGATAAAAACATCACAATAATCCACAAGTAATCCACACCACTCCAGTCCATCAGTTCACATCTTGAGAAGACAAAAGCTGAAACAAATTCATCATTAAGACATTTTTAACTAAAATACCAGCGAGTCCATAATCCATAATAATGGTTCCTCCAGTGAAAAAGTGGTCTGGTCTGAATCAGGAGAGAAATCTGATTCACGAACCCGCTCCGATGTTCCGATCTGAATCAAATGATTCACAAACCCACACCAATGTTCCGATATGAATCAAATTATTCACAAATCTGCTCCAATGTTCCGATCTGAATCAAAAGATTCGCAAACCCGCTCTGAAGTTCTGGTCCGAATAAAACGATTTGAGAACCTGCTATGGTCCAATCTGAATCAAATGATTTGCGAACCCGCTCCGATTTTCCAATCTGAATCAAATGATTCACGAATCTGCTTCAATTTTCCAGTCTGAATCAAATGATTCGCGAACCCGCTCCGGTGCTCCGATATGAATCAAATGATTCACAAATCCGCTCCAATGTTCCAATCTAAATCAAATGATTCGTGAACCAGCTCCAATGTTCTGATCTGAATCAAATAATTTGCGATCCATGCTCCAAATTTCCAATATGATTTAAAAGATTCGAAAACCCGTTCTGAAGTTCTGGTCTGAATCAAATAATTACCGATTCGCAATCCACGCTCCACGCTCCAAAGTCTCGACCTGAACAATGATTCGCAAACCATCATTTCAGATATGGAATCGGTACGCATGATTCATGCTACGTGGTCCATTTGAAAAGCTTCAAAAGAGTGAATCATTTTGCAATGCGATAGTTTAACTGATTCCTAACTGCTGAAACAGAAAGCTCCGTTTCACCCTCACTACGTTCTTTTTAAAATTATTATAAGCCACGTCGAAATTCGAAAATGAATGGGTCTTTTAATTTGATCCAATCGACTGAATACGAGTCCATGATCCATAATAATGCTTCCTCCAGTGAAAAAGTGGTCTGGTCTGAATCAGGAGAGAAATCTGCACACATCAAGCACCGTTTACAAACCAAAACAGCTCTAAACTTTAAATGTTTAGTCTTCTCAAGATGTGAACTGATGGACTGGAGTGGTGTGGATTACTTGTAGATTATTGTGATGTTTTTATCAGCTGTTTGGACTCTCATTCTGACGGCACCCATTCACTGCAGAGGATCCGCTGGTGAGACATTTCTGCAAATCTGATGAAGTGAGGATGAAGATTGACACAAACCCTCTGGTAGCTGTCGACGGCCACGCTGTGAGGAATGTAGAACTGAGCGAGTCCCTGTCCTTTCTCTCCATGCATCCACAACACCTGCAGATCTGACACACAAACACCACAAACCAATGAGTACGTCACGTTCACTCATCTGTGTATGAACATTTTCACATACCAATCCATACTAATACCACTGTCCCGTCTTCTGAGCTTAGCAAACAATAATGACTCGTGACGACTCGAATTAAAACAAAAGAACTGCTTTACTGAAGTTTTGAGCAGGATTTATACAAGGATGACTTTTCTTATCGTTCACTTCTTCATGCTTGTGCGCGCTCTCGATTCTGAAGCATTATGGGCAACTATTCTTAAAGGGGAACTGCCCAATAAATGAATGTATAAACTATTTCTGTTCTTATTACTGAAGTCAACAAATTAAACTTATATGAAGCATTTATGACTACTAATCCTCTAATTTAAGTCACAACAACCACAGCCAAAAATCATTAGGATATTAGGTATAGATCATGTTCCGTGAATATATTTTGTACATTTCCTACCGTAAATATATCAAAACTTCATTTTTGATTAGTAATATGCATTGCTAAGAACTTCATTTTTACAACTTTAAAGTTGATTTTCTCAATATTTAGACTTTTTTGCACCCTCATATTCCAGATTTTCTAATAGTTGTATCTCGACCAAATATTGACCCAAATATTGACTGGTTTTGTGGTCCAGGGTCACATATTGTGAATTAAGCAGAAATTTACCATGAGTAATGAATATGTGAACAAATATGAGATATTTTATATAGTTATTACTGAATGAAAGCCAGTGCTAAAATCAGCATCAAACTGCACCTCTGGACAGTTTGATCAGGCGGTTGTTCATGCCGCCGTCTCCGTCCACTATGTAGATTTCTCCAGAACTGTGGACGAATATTTCAGCTGGCTGGTCAAACTGGAGCGGACTGAGAGAGGATCCGGCTTTCCCAGGAGATCCCAGAACCTGCAGGAGTTTCCCTGATGGAGAATACTGCTTAATCGTGTGTCCATACGGCCCTAAAACACACACATTTGTGTTAGTCACATGTCATAACACACGCACACATCTGAGCAGAGAAAACCCACCACTCCCGACATCCGTGATCCACACTGTTGGATCCGCAGACGCGTTGGTCAGGAAAATCCCATGAGGCATTTCCAGAGTGCTGGTGTTCCAGGCCTGCAGGAAGTCTCCATCCGTGCTGAACACCAGCACTTTAGGGATGTTATCACCTCTCTGTCAGGAATGAACACACACACAGAGGAACATGGGGACCTCGTCAGGATGAAGCGTGACGACTGATGGACACTCTGACACAAATTATAATTTTTTTTTTTTAAAGTAATTGTGTCTACATCTCACCTTATAGTTTATGTCATAATTCTGTCTTTTTGTCTTGGAATTGTGAGTTTTTAATCTTGCAATTCTGACCCTTTTTAAAATGTCACTACAATGATCTTTTTCTCAATGTTTTTGACACAATTTTGCCTTTCGTTTTTTTTGCAGTTCAGTTTTTTCTTCCACCACAGAAAAAAAGTAATTGCAAGTTTCATTTAGCAGCTTTTAAGTTGCAATTCTGATTCTGTCTTGAAACTGTAGTTTTTATCTCACAATTCATTTTTTCTTAAATTAGTTTTTATCTAGCAATTCTAACCCCTGAGTTTGTCACAAGTTTGTTTTTTTCTTGAAATAGTTTTTATCTCATAGCTCTTTTTTTCCACCACAATAAATCATGAAAAGAAAACAATTGCTAGTTTTAATGGGCAACTTTTGCATTAACATCACCCAGTTTTGACTTTTTTCTGAAACTGCTTTTACATCTTGCAATTCTGTCCTTTTATTGAAATCACAAGTTTATATCTGTCAGTGTTTTCTTAAATTATGAGTTAATGCTGCAGTTCTGCCTTTTTCTTCTTTCTTTTTATCTCAGCCACAGTAAAAAATTAAAAAGTAAAAAATTGCACGTTTTCTGCTGTTTTCTCCTTAATTTGTGAGTTTTCATCTTGCAATTTTAACCTTTTTCTCAAATTGTGTTTGTTGCAATTCTGCCTTTTTTCTCGAAATGTTATGTTTTTAATCTCACAATTTTTTTCCAGCCACAATAAAAAAGTAATTGCAAGTTTTGCAAATTTGCAACTTTCTTCCTCCAATTATGTTTTTGTGCTAATTCTGTTTTTTTCCTCTCAGATTTTTATCCTGAAATGTTAACATTTTGTGTTTAAAGTAGGATAATGCCCTCTTGTAATTCTGCCTTTTTTTATTTCTGGACTGTGGTTACAATGACATTCCTATATTTGTGAGAAACAGTCCACACTTCCTGACTCACCTGAGCCACATACACCAGACCGGCCACATGATTGACAGCCACTCCGAACACCTGTCCGCTGAAAAGCTCGGGGTTTTTGGGCCAGGAGATGTCCAGCTTATACAGCACTCGACCAGAAACCCTGAAATCACTCCGAGATCTCAACGCCACACTCGCCTGAAAACAAACAACATGACAGATCATCTCTAGACACATCAAACCTTTCCTCACTGAACCAATAACACACAAATAACCCGCAAATACCGCGGTATTACCGTGGACATTGTGGTAACATCAGATATGTTACGCATGCTATTCTGATGGTATTCATCAGTTTGTTTGTTCTACTAATAAAAAAAAAGTACCAAAAGTATCATGGCACTAGTCCAGATATACCACAGTACCACAGTATTACCATGGTTTATGGACCTGTACCACGGTAGTACTACGGCATTCTGTGAAATAACACGATAATCATTTAGTAGCACCACAGTATTTAAACAAACACATCATGTGATGTTATAAACTCAGGTGTGTCGTGGCATTAAACTCCGAACATTTATCAATCAACCTCCACATCGATCGATCGATCAGACTCACGTGAGAGCTGATGAAGCCGCACATGAACATGATGAAGAGGACTGTTGTCATGATGACAGCGATCAAACAGCAGCAACTGCGCTTTCTCATAGAGACCCGTGACAATCAATCATCACACCGAATCCAGCGGCACCGCACTTCCTGTTTTGATCACATGACGACTCCTCGAACCTCATTGGTTCACACTTGACAGCTGCGCAGCACGTCACGATCGAAAAACACAAGTTACTTAATAATTTTAGTTTTTCAGGTAAAACGACGTGACGTAACGTTATTTAATTATTAGGTACGATTATTAAATAAAGTGTTCACCGTTTGTTAAAAAAAGACTGCTACCGGTAATGTGATTAACGTGTAGACTTTAGTCATTAGCATGTCGATGACATGTAAATACTAACATATGAACTTTAGCATTTGAAATACAAGAGTTTAATGAACCTTTAATCAAAATAAGGTGAGAAAAATATGAATTTGCTGCAGATGGTGATGTTTATATGCTGAAATTGTGTGAAACTATAATTTACTGAAACTATGTGCTAGTGAAATGAGATTAAAACAATCCAAACATATATTGCAATGCAATTCAATGATGATGGAAAGATGAACAAATAAACGCTCCTCAAAAGATGTGAGATGTTTTGGAGGCAGGGTTCCTACACATTTCCATTTCAAAATTCCATACTTTCAGACCATATTTAACATAAATAGTTCATACAGCATTTTTATAGCTTTATATTTGGCATTAATTATTATTTGGTAATAATTTTCTCTTTATATCTGGTAATTTCAACTTCTTATCTTACAATTCCATCTCTCAGTTTGGACTTTCTCAGAATTGTGTGATATAAAGTCAAAATAGCAGGACAAT